>NW_004624849.1:986695-1101157 GCF_000247695.1 Heterocephalus glaber | reverse complement strand
ACAGCCCCACCAGCATTTGTTATTGGTTGATTTCATGATAGCAGCCATTCTTTCTGGAGTGAAGTGGAATCTCAGCTTTGTTTTCATTTGCATCTCTCGAATGACCAGTGATGTTGAACATTTTTTCATGTATTTGCTATTTCTACTTCTTCAGACAAGAAAGTTTTTATGACACTTTAAGTTGGAATGTGTGCATGGGAGAAAAGTATCATTTCCTATTAACTTTCTGGCTGGTTTTCAGTGTCCCTAGCCCCAGTGCTTAGGGCTGCAACCCAGGTGTTGATAAATGCTAGCAAGTGCTCTACCATGGAGCCATGCCAGGGTCCCTTATCAAATGAGATTCCCACTGTTCCTAGACATGGTCCCTTACCTGTGTCTGTTTATCTGTGATCTGAGAGTTTTCCTTTCTCAGTCTAATATTTACTTTCCTGAGATAAATTCACAGGTGACTGAACCATCTCTAGAGACCTCATCAGGATCATGAAATCACTTACCTAAAAGGGAGCCTTGGAGACACAAAACTGGCTGAAGTATCATCCTATTAGGCTCAAATATGTGTTGTCTAACAGCTCTCAAGGAATGAAATGACACTACCAATTATTCCAGATCATTTGCTAATTTTCTGGTACTGCAGAGATGTTACTATTTATTCATCACTTTATTTTCTCTTTCAGAGTACACAGAAAAACTGCATTTCTTGACTTTCTTTGCAGTTGTGAGGAGAATGCTACTTCCAGGGTCATTCAGCAAAACAGCGCCTCTCCCAAGTTACTTAGAAGACATATAGTCTAGATGAGGTAGTTAGAAGGTGGAGAGAACTTTGTATAAGCAAAAATAAAACTTTTGTTCTTCTTGGTCCCTGAGATTTGGGGGTTTGTTACAGTAGCATAGGCTAGACCAGTGGTGGCAAACCTGTATGGCACACATGCTACAGCGGGCTGTCTGTATCATGCTGTTTGTATTATTGAAAATTCTAAAAGGTTCACCATCATGGGCCTAGACTATCAAGATTATAGTCAATGTTACTCTCCCATCTTTCTCATATCTAGGGAGCTTGCTGGGCATGGTGGTGCACACCTGTAATGCCAGCTACTCAGGAGGCTGATGCAGGAGGGATGCAAGTTCAAGGCCAATGTGGGAAACTTAACAAGAGCCTGTCTCAAAAAATTTTAAAGGGCTGGGACGGTAGGTATAGCTCAGTGATAGAATACTTATCTAGTACCGTACATGCAAGGCCCTGGGTTCAATTCCCAGTACCACCAAAACCAAACCAAAACAAATCCAGGAAACATGTATTTCCCTAAAATATGCATTGTCAGATTTTACAGCATAGTTCCAACAGAGCCAGCAGATGCTCAGAGTTCTCCAGACTATATTCTTGTCTTCACAGACTCACTGGCTCTGAGCTCCATGTCCTGGGACACAATGGCAGGCACTTACTGAATACTGACTTAGGTTGCCTTTCTTCTCTTCCTTTACAGAGGTCTACCATGAGCACAGAATTAAAAATAAATAGGGCCAGAGATTTAGCTCAGTGGTTCCGCTGGCTGCCTTGCAAGCGCAAGGTCCCAAGTTCGATCCCCAGTACCAAAAAAAAAAAAAATGGAGCAGGGCTGGGGTTTTAGCTCAGTGGTTCCGGCACCTGCCTCACAAGGGCAAGATCCCAAGTTTGATCCCCAGTACTAAAAGAAATAAAAATAAAAATAAATAAATGGAGGAGGGGTTGTATTTATTTAGGACACATGGCATCGGAAAAGAAGTAGTATACGAACCCCTCCCCCATCCTACATGTTGAGGCATAGGTTTGGGAAACCGATTTGGATCTTGAAATTTCTAGTCAGCTGTCAGAGCCTAGTGTTCAAACACCGATCTCCAAGTTGCGAGTTATCTGTCTTCCTCACTGCCAATAGTTACTGAATACTTTCTCTTTTCTTTTATGGTGGTACTGGGGATTGAATCCAGGGCCTTCACACTGATCTACATCCCCAGCCATTTTTTATTTTGAGACAGGGCCTCTGTAAGTTGTCTAGGCTGGTCCCAAACTTGTGATCCTCTTGCCTAGTCTTCAAGAGTGCTGGGATCACGCGTGTGTACCACCACACCTGGAAGACTACTGAATCCTGATAATTTCATCTCTTAACTCCTATGACTTGTGCCCTGTCCTCCCCTTCTCTGCAGTTCCTTAGTTCAAGTTTTTATTGCTTTACACCTTGATTATTCTATCAGATGATCTTCTTCCTCCTCTCACCACCCCCTCAGAGGCTTTCTCTCCATTGCCTGTCCTTCTGCAATGCAATTCTATTTTTTTTTTTTTTTTTTGGTACCGAGGATTGAACTCGGGTCCTTGTGCTTGTGCACCAGGCGGCAGAACCACTGAGCTAAAACCCCGTCCCTCTGCAATGCAATTCTAATTGTGACTTCCTTCCACATATATCTTCCAAACTTTCAAACATGAGTATAAGGTCTAACATTTTTTTTTTTTGGTACTGGGGATCAAACTCGGGACCTCGTGCTTGCGCGGCAGGTGCCAGAACCACTGAGCTAAATCCCCAGCAAGGTCAAACATTTTTGCCAGACTCTCCCTGATCTGGCTCCTGCTTCCTTCTCTGGCCACATTTGCCACCATTCCTCATACATAACCCACCAACTTATAAACCCAAGTCAGGCATTCTTCATTCTCTGACATTTTCCCTCACCCTGGTGGCTCCCATCCAGGAAGAGCCAGTCATCTTCTCAGGCCTCCCAGTGTACCCAGCCCATCCCTGATCTCGCAGAACACTGTCAAGTATCTGGTTTATGAGGATGTTTAAGTACTATCTGTTTATGTGGTAGTCTCCTCTGGTACAGTACAAGCAATTTGAGAGTCATGCCTTTGGCACAGTAGATGCTCCATCTTTTGTGAACTGAGTAAGAAATATGTGACCAAATAGGAGATAAAGATGAATCCATTATGAATGGACTCATTATGTACTACAAAAAAAAAAAATGTACGTACCAAAAAAAAAAAAAAGACAAATAGTGACAAATGTGATGGGCAGAGTCTAGTCCCCTAGCCAGTGTCTCTTAAACATGACCACAGGGGCAAACTAGGAAGAACTGAATTCATCACAAGAGGAAATTCATCTACATATGTTCAAGTTTTATTACAAAGTATGATGGGAAGAAAATACGGTACTTCTTATACAGGAGGCTGAAACAAAATGAAAGGGTGAAAATTAGGCTTAATGTACTTAAGAAGCAAGAAATAAAAGTCACAGAAGATTCCACTTTCAGGTGCTTTTGTAGTGCCTTCAGTGGAAATTCCTCTGCGTGGTTTCACAGCACAGTGTTAAAATTTTATTACAAGCCCTGTGTACATTCAGTCCTGTGAAAATATTTATAAAAGAAAAATGGTTACAGTACAGTTCGGCAAGGAGCAGCTTCCTCTTCACCTGACCAGGAGATGCTACAAAACCTACAGGACAGAGGGAAAGTTTAAATATATAAGAAGAAAGTAAGTTCAGACACACTAGGCTAAAGGGCACAGAGATTAGAGCTTAACATTTCAGAGAAGAAGAAATCCCCAACTTCTACATAGAGGTTTATACAATCATGCTACAAATTCACACTCAGAGAGGGGGCGAGGGAAAATCACTGACAGAGGGGTCATAAAATAAACAGGAACCAAAGCAAGTGATCCATAGTGGACTAAAGCAATTCGAAACTTCAAGTGAACAGTTTTCATAATGCAACCCAAGGTGTGAACATTTCTTTCAACAGTAGATTATTACAAGTTCATCTTCACTGGGTTGTCCCAAAGGTGGGTGCTTGCACATTTTCCAGCTGTCACACATTGTCAGCATCTTTCTTCTGGAGTTCAAACTTTCTTAGCTTATTTGTTCCTGGTTTGACACACCAGTCCAAGCCTCTTTTAGGAAGGCACCTTCATGTTTCCAAATTTTAAAAAATGACATCCAGAAAGTAGCCCAAGAGGCCTTGACCCATCCTATGTGGCCACCCAATTGATTCTGACCATTAGCAGCAGTGACAACAGTGGGAGGAGGAAAAGGTACAGGTGGGTGAGGTGGACAAGGCTCTGCAATACAAGACACTCTGGTGGCTACACAATCAGGGCAGAGAAGATAACTCCCAAAAAGCCTGGCCTATGGTTCTTGGTGACTTTGCTTAGCTCAGCTTTCTTTCAGAAAACCTAAGCTAAGTACCAAGCACGGCCCCCCTTCCTTGTCCTAGAGTACAGAGAGTAAAGGAAAAAGTGCGCTTCAAGGATTCTACTTCAACGGTAGCCCCTTGTCCCAAACCAGAAGTCAAAGGAACTGTCATATTCTCAAAGTGAGGAAGGTGGAGGTGCAGGTCTGGGCGGCCCTCCCTTTTTTGGTAAACCCTGCAGCTCCTATATGTCCTTACAGCCTAAGAATTCAGGGTCATGTAGCCGGGGATTTAGCTCAGTGGTGCCGCCACCTGCATCAAAAGCCCAAGGTCCTGAGTTTGATTCCCAGTACCAAAAGAAAAAAAAAAAAAAAAGATTTCCTTCAGGGCCATGTTGCAGCAAGGAGAAAGTTCTATAGTGTAATGGTAAGAGAAAAGAAGAAGAAGGGGGAAAGGTCTACATGACTGTTTACCACCTCTGTACAAATCTACAGCTAAGAGGAACTATGGTCTGGAATTGCCATGGGATACCCAATGCTTGCAAATTTTCACCTATTTTCGCCTGCTGCAGGGAGGGGCTCCTTTCCTGAGCTGTCACCCTGTCCCATAGTTACCCAGCACCACAGATGCCTGATTAATAGTCTAGGAAGGTGACTGGTCTGAGGGCATGGTTTCACTCTACAGTCACACAAGTCTGAATGGTTCCCCACCTCAGACTTTACCTGGGCTTTAATATTTCCTCCCTTGATCCAAAGAAATACCACTGACTTTCTCCTACAACCTAAATCTTGTAAAATTCCAGCCATAACTATTGACAAACTGTTGTAGGAGTCTGAATTTTTAATGTTCTTATTAAATCTTAGCTAATTCTCTGAGAGCTGATCCTGGATCTGATACGAAGTTGTCACCCAGTTATCAAATATTGCCCCTCTTTACGTCCTGACCTCTCAGAGTCGTTCTTGGAAGGAGAGGGTCCCAACCTCTTGAGTGTAAAGGTCATGTCCTTGAATGCCCTGGACCCATTCAATTAGGCTCTCAGGCCTAACTGATCCAGCTTTCTGCCCTTCAGCAGGGCAGACCTGTTTTTGCCTGTGGCTTGGCCTGTCAAGAGCATCAGAGGGGACATCACAGCTGCCCCAGTGCCCAGAGGTGCCTCCACATAAAGCCCTAGCAGCTGGGACTTCAAAATGTCAGCCACCTGAAACCGGGCACATGTGTTTGCTGAGGGATCGGAGTCTCCTCTGGGCTCCAGATGGATGCAGAGGAACTGCACTGCAGAGCCTGAGGAAGGATGACAGGGCTGAGAGTCCACAGGGCAAGGAAAAACCATCATTCAAATCTATGCAATAACCACTGCTAATTAAATTTTCTGAATTAGCATTTTTCAAGTTTCAGTTGAGAAATTTCCTTGCCATTCAGACCAGGATTAGGTCCACTAAGAACTCAGTGGAGTACCTCACCCCGCCCCCCAATCAGGTCCAGCCACTGCTACCACTCAGACGCCCATCACAGACCTTCTCCATAGAAAGAAATGGGGCCTCCTAGGACAGCAGCTATCAGCTGACCTTGCTATCCTTGACAGGAGGACCCTGTAACCACTAGCAAATACAATTGAAAGCAGAGGAGGGGTCTGACCAAGAACTGCTTGCTTTGTTATCTCCAATTGATGCAGTGAAAATCTGGTGGTAAATGCAGGAGATGGCCACCCAAAATCCCACCATCAGAACAACAAAGTATGAAGCTCAAAGAAGGAAATACCGCATCTAAAAAACCCCTTTCCTTCAGGACAAGCCCCTGTGTAGTAAAGCAAGCTGTGACTTCTGGTATACAACTACATCAGCTGTGGAAAGGGAAGAGTCAACCAGAAGAGTTTAAAGAATGAGAAGAATGAAGTTAACTTATTTCCTGAGCAGGTGAGAGCCGAAGTGGACAAAACCATTGTCAGGCCTGCTACTCTCCTAATCTCAGGTGACTATCTCAGAAGGTTCCAAAAACCTTCAGGAACTTGACAGAGAATGATAGGCCAGGCAAACTCTCCTTAGTGCAAGTCCCAAACTGTCCACCCCAAGGACTCATCTAAAGTCAGAATTACACACAAGCCCCCTCCATGAAACCTATGTATGTAACGGAAACAGACACTTGCAGCCTGTAAGTCAACGGGTTACAGAAAACTACAAGTTCAATACTGCCCAGAAAGTAAATTGGCGTAGGAACGAATCTGACAGGTGCGAGTAGACCTTTTCACTGACTGACCCTGGGTCTATGATTCTTATGAAGCTAGGTACTTAATGGCTCTGGATCATCACAGCCAATTAGTCCATCCCCAGTTGACAGCTTCCTGTCTCCCCACTTCTAAAGAACCTGTACAGTGTCAGACACATAGACTTTTCCTCTTAGGAAGACTCTCTCACTCAGAGCACTTAATCCAAAGAGGGACCAATATTCCACCAGGCACAGGAAGCTCAATAAAGATAAATACCAAAGTTCAGCCTAGAGATCATTCTTACTTATCATTCAAGTCCCAGAATGGAGTGGCCTGGGGCTTACGACTAAAGGGAAAAACAAACTCTGAAACTAGGTACTGGAAATATGCTCTAAGTTCAGCTTTCCTGAAATGATTCCTCTCCAGCCTGCCCCCCTGCCCCCAATCGGCTGCCTATCTAAGCTCTACCATGTGCCCAAAAGGTACCAGTGAGGCCAGACACGGGAGCTTGTCTGTCCTGTGGGTAAAGAAGAGCCTTGAGAAGAGCCAGGCTGAGAAAATGTTGATGAGTTGGTAGACTTCAGAGCACCAGGGTGGTTTGGGACTCCTGGTCAGGTATGTGCCACTCTGTCAGTGACTCAGGAAGGCAAACTGCTCATAGGGTCAAGGACCCAGTACCTGCTCCAGGCACTGAGAGAAGAAAGGAAGATGCAAAAGGGGAGAACTATAAAACAAAAGAAGAGACTAGAAGAGTAATATTATTTTCATTAAAAAATTAGCCTGATAGATAAAAAATATACAAAGTTGAAATTTGTTAAAGACACTGACACCAGGAGGAAAGACAACTTCAAGTTGGCATTTGTTCCCACTTAAGTGCTAACAGGGACACGGACAGGTATAAGACATGGACCACTGCCTTGGGCAGCAAACAGACAGACACTGGGCCAGATAGATACAAACAGAGCCAGTGCTTGTACTGCTCATTAACGTTAAGAGCTGACAAACAAATATGTAGACATATTTAATTGAGAAAACATAGGAAAAGAAGAGAGAAAAATGTTAAAACTCAGCCCTGGGCTGAGGAAACGCCACATAGCACTGAATCCGGCAGAAAGAATGTTGGTTGACTGGCCGGACACTCATAGAGCAGCTTCTGGAAACAGTGGGTGCAAAGCAACAACAGACATACTGGCCACTGGAAATACATTTCTTCTTACTTGGAGTGGGGCAGAGGTGGAAAACACACAAGCCCCTGCCTTGTGGGTGAGTCGCCACTAACACTACACTCTGAGTATCTCCAGGCAGTTGTTATAGCAGATGGCGATCCAGTCAGGCTGAGTTGATGCCCACTGCACATTGTTGATCTCTCCTTCAGCTGTGTAGGCCAGGATAGGGTCCTCGATGGCTCGGGGCATTTGCTGGATGTCCCAGATGAGAGCCTGATGGTCATCCGCTAAGAACAACACAGACAGCAAGCAAGGTCAATTGGGGAATGTGGACAACAATCCCTGCATCTGGAGAGTGAGTCATAATTTACAAGCATTTACTCACCAAAACATCTGGGAAGGAGGTTTTATTTTAAGTCCTCATTTTATAGAGGAGGAAACAAAAATGTTAAGGTATTTGCCCCACACCACACAGCTATGCAGCTAGTGAGTGGCAGGGCCAGGACTCAAATCTGGCATTAACTCCATGTCCCAAATAACCCTGGGCTCCCTTAACCCTAACAAGGTTAGGATATTAGATCTAGATGGAATAGACATTAGAACTAGATAGGTTCTTCCTCACTGGAGTCAGGCATCAGGAGAGAACAATAGGATAAAAACAATCCCCAAGTGAGGCAGAGCGGCACACACATATAATCTCAGCATTCTGGAAGGCTGAGGCAGGAGGACTGCAAGTTCCAGGGCAGCCTGGGCAATTCAGCAACTTATTGAGACCCTGTCTCAAAATGTAAAAATTAAAAAGGCTCAGTGTTCCCTGTGTTCCACCCCCATACCTAGTATTGGGGAAAAAAACAGAGTCCAAACCATGATGTCATTTTTCAGCTACTAAAAATAGTTAAATGGTTAAAGATCCTTCTCTGACAATTCGATCTGAGTTTCCCGTTTTATGGACAATTGTGCTTCAAAGAAGTGCTATACAGAATGATGACCAAGATAAAGTGCTATGTGGACATGTACCTTTAAAATTTTTTTCCCAAGTAAAGGGCCATGGGAAACACCAAAAAAGAAGGTAATCATCTTTAAAAACATCCAAGCACATGAAAAAAATGACTAGAAAGCCAGGTGTGGTGGTGGCACACGCCTGTAATCCCAGCACTCTGGGAAAATGAAGTAGGAGGATTGCAAGTTTGAGACCAGTCTGGACAATTTAGGGATTTAGCAAGACCCTATCTCAAAAAAAAAAAAAAAAAGGCTTGGATATAGGCTCAATGTGAGGCCAGGCATGTGGTGCACATCTATAATCCCAGCACTTGGGAAGCTGAGGCAGGAGGAGGCGAGTTCGAGGCCAATGTGGGCTACATAGTCAGCTCAAGGCCAGCCTGAAGTACACAGCAAGACCCTGTCTCAAAAAACCAACCCCCCCCAAAACAAAAGACCCCCCCAAAAAAACCCCCACAAACCATATATATAAATATATATCTATCTCTCAATGTAAAAAAGCTCTGGGTTTAATCCCTGGTTACCCCCTCCCACCACCAAAGGCTAGAGGAAATATATCAAAATGGGAATGGTTAGATTGGCAAAGTTATGAGTTAGTTATATTTACTTTCTCTAGTTCTTAAATGATCTGTAAAGTTGCCAAGTTACTTTTTTTTTTTTTTTTGGCAGTACTAGGGAACCCCAACTGGCCAGGCTAACCACGGGCAACCCTGGCTTCCTACCAAGTTTATATGATGTGGGCAAGGTGCAAGATCCCACTCCCCAGTGGCCTATATATCCATCAATAGATGAATGGATAATGAAAATGTGGTGTTTATAAGCAACACAGTACTACTCTGCTATAAAGGAGGATAAACTTGAGTCATTTGTAGAAAACTGGAGGAACTGTGAGACCATAATGTTAGGTACAATAGACACACAGGTTAAATATCATATGATTTCTCTTATATAAGAAACCCAAACTATAAAGAGCAAAATCAAAGCTAGATAACAGGAAAAGGGGAGAAAGATCTCTTGCAAAAGGGAAGTGTACCAACAGATGAAGGGAGGAGAGAGAAAGAGGAGGGGAAAAGGATGAAAGAAAAGAATTAAGGTATGTTATGTACATGTACCAACTCTGCAAAAGGAACACAATCATTATGTATTGCAAACACATATTAAAAACAAAAACAAAAAAAACCACTCAGCACTTCTACTTGCCATAAAAGATGGGTGACACCATTCTCTCTCTCTCTTTTTTTCTCCTACCCTCCCTAACTAAACCTCTGGACAAAAAGGGAGCAACAATGAAGGCAGATCACAGTCTGGGGTACAGGTTGCAGTGGGCCCCAAACTGCTCCTCAATGCGATGCATGGGCAGAGAGCCAAAAATGGAAGATGTTTCCTGCCCATCAAATTAAAGCTAAGAAAAAAAAAAATTAAAGCTAAGATGGCAGAAAAATCAAACCACATTCTTCTTTGGCTCCATAATGAACAAGGTTTGTCATAAGTCTACTAATTAGTGAGGAGGGAAAAAAGCATGTTAGAAGGAAGCTTGATGCACTGAAAAACACATATAAAATATAATAGGGCTAAAATGGAATGCAGTATGTGTAGAATAAAGGGATATATTCATAGTGGGGGAGATGTATTTGCACATGTATCAAAAGGATCTGGGAGGAGACACCCAACTGTAGTTAAAGGTCACCTATGGAAAGTGGGACAAAGGTGGAACAATGAGAAAAGATGATTTTTACCTTCCTGTTTACTATACCTCCCAACCCAATCTCTCTCTCTCTCTCTCTCTCTCTCTCTCTCTCGCTCACTTTCGCTCTCTCTTTCTTTCTTCTGGTTGTACTAGGGAATGAATGTAGAAGTGCTCTGCCACTATGGTACATCCCCAGCCCTTTTGATATTTTATTTTGAGATAGGGTCTCATTAAGTCACTAAGTTCCTAAGGCTGGGTTTGAACTTATGATCTTTCTGCTTTGGCTTCTTGAGCAGCTAGGACTACAGGCATGAACTACTGAGTCCCAGCAGTTAACATCGATAAGAACTCTCTCTACATTATTTTCACTTTTTTTCCTGGTTTTTTGAGACAGGGTCTCGGTATGTAGTTCAGGCTGACTATATAGCCCAGGCTGGCCTCGAACTTGTGGTGACCCTCTTGCCTCAGCCTTCCAAGTGCTGGGATTATAGCCATGTACCACCATGCCTGGCATTATTTTTACTTTTAATAATAGACTTACATTATTTCTAGAATAAAAGCTAACTTACAACCAGCATATTTTCAAGGGGTATTCTTTTTGGTGTAAAAAATGATGACATGGGAACAAGTCACACATCATTGACCAGGGAAGGCTACATGGCCCTCAATACATTCAGAGCTTCCTGCAGATTCATTATAGTGAAGTCTGAAAGGTGTAAGGAGATGCTAACCTTGGCATTCCCAAAGATTCTGTATGAACCTAGATTTCCAGAAGGACAGTTCGAGGCACAGGCCTATATCTGATACACATTGTCATTAGTATATGTGGAACAAGCTGGGTGCAGTGGTGCACTCCTGTAATCCCAGCACCTGGGAGGCTGAAGCAGGAAGACCACCATGAATTCGAGGACAGCCTGGGCTATACAGTGAGACTCTGTCTCAAAAGAAAAAAAAAAAATTAGTATTTGTGGAAGAGACTCTGCCCAACAGGGGTACAAGATCATCTGGAAATGTGGAATGCTTCAATTTCACAGTGTGGCAAGGGCCCTGAGTGAGTCACTCTGTGTAAATCTCTCAAAGCTGTTGTTGGAAAACAGTAAGGATTACATTTCTAAGGTTCCAAGAGTGGCAGATTCCTTGCTACCCCATGTTATTTTCTCCCCAACTTGGTTACCTGCAGTGCAGATGTGGCAGGATGAATGTGGGGCCCAAGCAATGCCATTGACACATGCCCGGTGGTTGTTTAACCTGGCGACAGGTGTGCAGGGAACGCGGACATCCAGAATCACCACCTGTAGAAAAACAAGTAAAAGGGCCCGGAACCACAAGGTATGACCAAACAAACAAAGAAAAAACCACACACAAAATTTTTCTCAAACATAACTTTTTTTTTGGTACCGGGGATCAAACTCCGGTCTTTGCGCTTGTGAGGCAGGTGGCAGAACCACTGAGCTAAATCCCCGGCCCTCAAACATAACTTTTTCATTGTGCATTTAAATAATATTAGACAGGGTTTCCTCAGGTTTGAGGAATAAGAAAACTAGAAGAATGTATAGTCCCTATACATTGGACAACACTGGCCTTTAAGCTGACAGGGAAAAGGGGAAGCAGAAGTAGGCAACATGAGTTTGGATAAGTCCTGAGTCCCAGCAGTTAATAGCGATAAGAACTCTCTGCATCTCATCAGGGCAACATGAGAGCCTCATCAAAGCAGAACTGGGAATGTAAGAAGTCTGAAGTGTAAGCCTCACTAAAACAAGGTCAATCCCTGGATCCTCTTCACCTATAATTCACTACTTTTATTGAGTAATACACTAGAGAGAGTTCCTTTTTCTACATCTCTTTGCTGAAGCTGGATGAATCTGTCCAGAATGTAGAAGGGGGAACCAGCTTGTTTTTTCACCCAGCCCGAATACACAAACAATTTATATCACTCTGTAAATATTGCTTATCTTGGCTCTAAATCTAACACTCCAGGTATTAGAAGTTTTAACACAGTCCTTGTTCTACATCAGGCTTTCTCAATCTCAGCACTATCGACATTCTGGGTAGGATAATACTTTGTTGGAGAATATCCTGTGCACTGTAGGATGTTTAGCAGTATCCCTGGTTTCTATCTGGTAGATGCCAGGAGCATTACCCTCCTCCTCCCAAGTTGTCACAACCAAAAATATCTCCAGATTTTCCAAAAATTCCCTGGGAGAAACACTGCGACCAGCTAAGAACCAGTCTTCGAGATACACTAAGTAGTGTTCGTGTTAGGTGCCAGGGCCTTGTTAGACTACTTGGGGTGCTCACCTCCATTCCATCCATGGCCATGGTGGCCAGGTAGTTAGGGTCCTGTTTGTTCCAGCAGAGACGAAGCAGTGGGTGATGCTGCGGGTCTTCATAAATGATGGTGCTGTGTTCCAGATGGCGGAGGTCAAACATCCGCACTGAGCCATCAGCGCCCACAGAGGCAAACATGTCCCGGCCACCTCCAGCTCGGCTAAATGCAATATCATAGACCTGTTGGTGATCAAGTAAGAAATTTCAGTAAGATTCAGATCTGTCACCTCCTTTGGCTATAGGAGGGAAATCCACCACCTCCAGTTCATCTGAACTCCAGCTCATGACACAGAAGCAGGTAAATGAAGCCTAAATAGTTAGTCTGTAGGTACTGGAACCCTAGACCTCTACCACCAATGGCTTCTCAAAAGTGAAGTTCATTCTGCTACAGACATTGTCTGCCTTCTTCCCACTAGCTGCTTTTCAAGTCTTCTTCCAAACCCTAATAAACAAAAGGCACATGCAACCTAACTGGCAGAACACAAACAACTCTGAGCAAAGATTTGCTACACATAGGCTCAGAGGAAGCCAGAGCAAGTGGCTGTCTTCTGCCGTACTCCAAGATTGAGACATTGATTTTCTGGGCTTAGGTGGTTTTCATTTATATGCAATCACAGGTATACATGACCACAGTGACCTGTCTTTCCCAACCAATAGCAAATCAGCTATAATGCCCCCACAATCCAATCATCTCTCAAAGGTCCTGCCTATGCCCCCATGAGGCTTTAGAGACATCTAGATATTAACATAATTCTGCCCCGGGCCCCCCAAAAGATCCATGAACATCTCTTTATGCAAAGTGCATACAGTCCATCTCTAAGAGTTGCCAAAGTTCTAATACTTCTAGCATTGCTGAAAAATCCAAGTCCCAAGTCTCCTTTGAGTCTCAAAGCAAACTCTTGGTCGTGAGTCCCTATAAAAATCAAAAGAAAGTTAAACACTGCCAACATGGCACAGGGTAAACATTTTCATTCCAAAAGGAAAAAATAGGGGAATAGAGCCCAATGGGACCAACTCAAGACCAAAACTCAGCAGGGTAAACATTAAATCCTATAGTTCCATGTCCAGCACCCAGGGCAAGTTATGACAATGACATGTACTCCAAAGGGCTTGGGCAGCCCTGTCCCTACAACATTGCCAGTGGTTGCAGCTCTCATGGTCTCTCTCTCAGGCTGGTTTTGCCCACTCCTTGTAGCTTTCTTCAGATGTTCCATGTTTCTGGCTTCTCCAATTTTCTGGAGTCTCCATACACTTTCAGCTTCACTTTCACAGTTTCACATATTGCCTTCTCAGGGGCAGTGTCTGACCTGCCAGGCCTTCTTCTGGTATCTGGGCAGAAACCTTTCTGACCTCACAACTCTTGCATTCTCCAGGGCTGTAAAACCAGCACCACGTGGACCAGTGCCAAGATCTGCTGCTGTCTTCGGCAACAGCCTGGCCCTTTTGCGTCATGGCTGTAGGGACTTCTGAGTGTCTGGACAGCTAAACATTGTGAACTGAATGCAGGGGAACAAATTCCCTAGGCATCCATTCTCAAGTATGGTGCCCTAGGGCTTTCTTCTCAAAGCAAAGTCTTTAGCTTTTGCAATTTTAAGCCTGAGAAGGGTAGGGCCTTTCTGTTTCCCCACAAGCTCTAAAGTCATCCTTTCTATTGACCTGTTTAAAGTATGTGGCTTCATTTTGATACTAATCTTTTCAGTAAGCAAATTCTCCTCTGCTCCATCTTTGCAGAAGCTTGCTTTATGGCAGAACTGAAAACTTTTAACATCACTCAGCTATGCCATTTGCTCTTGATTCTCAATGTACAGCTGGTGGAAAAGCCTCTGACAATACCCATGTCACAGCCTAAATGTTGGGCTGCCTTGAGATTTCCTCTCCCAGATTAATCTGTCACCCTTAATCTAAGTTTTCTGCAGTCTCAGGACATGAGCAAAATGTAGACAAATTTTCTGCCAGAGCACAACACACATGGTGTCCAGCTGGCAATGGAGTCTTTCTTCCCACCTGAGACCTTCTGAGCCTGGTCGTTTCCACCTGCTTTTTTTTTTTCTTTTTTAATCAGCACTCTAGTTGTCTGAGCTCTGACCAGAATCTTCCATGAAGCTTGGCTTACAGCATTTTGGGGTTGCTTGTCCAGCTGGCCTCTCCAAACCTTTTCAAACTCCTCACATGAGCCAGTTCCAAAGGCTTCTAAACCACATGGTCAGGTTGTCTCACAGCAATGACCTCATTTCTCTGTTACCAAAATCTGTCTTAGTCACTTTCTTCATTGCTGGGACCAAATATCTGACACTTATAACTTAAAGGAGAGGTTTATTTTGGCTCATAGTTTGTAAGGTTTCAGTCCACTGTGGCTGGCTCCAAGGCAGTACGGCATGGTAGAAGGACATGGCTGAGGAGCATTGTTCATGGCAATCACTTCTCGGCCTTTTGGCTAAGATCAAGTGTAGAATTGTTCATGGGAAGGGGGTCAACAAGCAGAGAGAGAGGGTGTCAAAGGAGAAGCCAGGGAGGGAGATAAACCCTTCCAGGCCATACCCATAGTGACACAGCTCTTCCAACCAGACTCTACCTTCTAACAACAAGCCAGTTAGAGGTCTATATAATCCAATCATCTTCCAAAAGTCCCATCTTTGGGCACATGAGGCTTTGAGAGGACATTTAGGTAACCATAACAATAATTGAATCAATGTTGGTTTTGAATCACTGTTTTCTGCAAACATTTTGTATCACTACTGTCTATGAGGAAACAGAGGCAGAGAACAATGAAGAGCTTCAGAGAAAGACAGGAACTAAGAGAGACAGACAAAGCCAGAGCCAGACAAGTGGAGAGAGACACAGAGAAAACAGAAAAATGCCATGTTGGACTTGGTAGCACATCTCCATAATCTCACCTATTTGGGAGTCTAAGACAGGAAGATGGCAAGTTTAGGGCAATCTGGGCCACTTAGCAAGACTCCTTCCCAAAATAAAAAACAAAGGGTTAAGGATGTAGCTCAGTGGCAGAGCACCTCTGGGTTTGATCCTCAGACAAGACAAGACAAGACAAGGCAAGACAAGAAGACATGGTGTAGTCATGCCTGTAATCCCTGTACTTGAGAGAGGCTGAGGCAGGAGGATTATGAATCAGAGACTTGCCTGGGCTACACAATGAGTTCAAGTCCAGCCTGGACTATACAGCAAGACCCTGTATCAAACAAACAAACAAACAAACAAAACAGAACAAAAACAAGTGCCAAACAAAACCCATCTTCTGCAGTCAAGGATAACAATGATAGCTGACTCCTGGGGAGATATGAGTGGAACTTCTTATTAGACACTGCAGCTCCTACCCTCTTGGGTTCTGCCTACTCAGGGACACTGTCAAATTAACATACATTTCTATATAATCTCCTAAATTCCATTTTCTCTGGCAGATAAGGAAGAAATTATGCTTCTCTTTCTTTAGCAGTAATTAAAGAGGTTCAAAAGGGAACTGAAGCCAGTCATCAACCTGGGCCAACACACCTGGCAGATCAAGGCTTCAATTGTCCTATCCAGCTACTTTAGGGCAGATGCATGTTTAGCAGTATGTGCAACCCATGGTACTGTCTCTGAGTTCCTCTCAGGGTGAGACACCATAGATACCTAGGAGCAATATGACTCAGTGCACAAAGCTCTCTCAGTTCTATGTGACTGAGCCTTCATCCATGTGTGGTTTTTCAGAAAAAAGAGAATAATAATTCCCAAATGTATTAAACCTTCCTCTATTCCCATCAGTCAGGCAGCCCTGAGAGCATTCCAAATAAGCAGAGCAAAGCTAAGTATTTCTCTTCCTCTCTCTGTTTCCACAAGCATCAATGCTAGTTAAACTCAATCCCTGGACTCTAGGAACCCTGTCTCCTCTACTGGACTTTCTGGCCTACAGAGAATGACAGCTTCCAGCTGCTCCTGTTCTCTCAATTAGTATATTGCTGCCTCATCTGCATAATAAATCCCATGGCTTAAATGGTATCTTACATACCGTACTTAAGAGTAGTTACTGTCTCTGAGTTGAAACTAAAAAAGAACAGCAAGTTAGGCTGTCATATAACTAAAATGCAGCAACCTGTTTTACATGATGCCAAGATGGTTTCCAGAAGTTCCTTACTGGTCCTCTCTGAAAAACAAACTCTTCCTTTGAAACCTGGTTTAGTAAAAGTCAAGTCCAGCAGTCTTGTAATAGATCTTAACCTTAGGAGTACAGAGCCCAAGAACAACCCTTTAACTAAGAATGATCATTACCTTCCTATACTGTTGATAACCTCCAATTTCTGGCCTCTCAAGGCATCCTTTTTACCTGTACAAATATTAATATTCCTAGCTGTGCAGGTAAGGGAGAACAAAAAAGAAAATACAACCTCAAGGAAATGAGAGAAAGCATAGAATGGCTCTGGGTGTACTATTTTGTAAAATTACCAAAGGAAATGCTTTGATTAAACCACAATCACCAACAGCTTTCATCAGTTTTTCTCACAAACATATAAGAAATGTATCAAATAAAATGCTTGTTTCCAAATAGAATTAGAAGTATAAAGACTACATAAATATACTAGAATGCTATAAAATATATTGAGAGGAAAAATGATAATTAGGTTTGTCTATCAGAAAGTTTTCTTCCTGTCTCCCTTTACCCTAGAAAAAGATTAAAGTTTGTTTTCTTGATACCAGGGATCGAACTCGGGACCTTGTGCTTTCAAGGCAGGCGGCGGCACCACTAAGCTAAATCCTCAGCCCCGTTTTTTGTTGCTGTTGTTGTTTTTAATTTTTTTTTTCAGTACCAGGGATTGAACTCAGGACCTTACACTTGCAAGGCAGGCACAGTACCACTGAGCTAAATCCCTGGCCAAAGATTATGTTTTTTTAAATGATTATGTTTTGAAATAAACTTTAAGATTATTTTTAATCACACCCGTTCCCAGTGTGTCTCCAAGAGACTTCATTATTTAAAAAAAAAAATAGCGACCTCTTGCATGAAAAAGAAAACAACAGACTGTAGAATAAGTCATTTACATTAGTCAAAAAATGCATTAACTGGGCCGGGGATTTAGCAATGGTTCTGCCGCCTGCCTCATAAGCACAAGGTCCCACATTTGATCCCCGGTACAAAAAAAAAGAAAAATGCATTAGTGTACAACAGTGTTGTTCCTGCTGTTTTGACACATTATTTTCAATTTGAACAAGAAGCATTTTGCCACTATGACTGTCTACATAATTTGCAAAACAGTAAAAGAACAACCTGACATGTTACTTACTGGCACAGAAAGCATCTGAGGAAAGAAAAGAAAAAGCATCATTACCTCTTTGTCATGGGCAATCAGCTGGGTCTTCACATGGCCAGACACAAGGTTCACTCGCCCCAACACCTGCCCAGTCTCCAGCCCCCAGATGGTACAAGTCGTGTCAATGCTTGAGGTACCTGCGAACATCAGGGCAAGTCAGCACTGAGAGCGGTGAGGTTCCCATGCAAACTTCCCTCCTGTGCCTGCTCATCTGCTTGACCAGGGAACAACATGCCACAAATGCTTCCTGGGGGTAGGAAGGGGCAAGTATTTAATCCTCATCTTAGGATGCTTAGATTTTTTTTTTTTCATTAAGTTTATTGGTACATTTTAGGTATACGGTACAGTTACATTCATCATTGGGAACTTGTACCTTTCTTTACATGATATATCTTGGTTCTTATTTTTTCCCCATTCTCCTGCCCTCCCTTCACCCCCTCCACCCCTCTCTATTTACAAAGACTTTGTTCCATTTTTACCTTTTCTCATATTTTTTCCTTTCCCTTACCCCTCCCACTTCCCCTACCCCTTTAGACCTTTTCTTCCTATTTCACATTATCACTTATACAATTTGACAGGATGCTTAGATTTTAACTAGAGAGACAAGATATACACACACAGAAAGCTCAACTCCATATGAGGAATGAATAACTGTATCCCACATCTACCCATTTCTCACTTGTCCCTGTGGTATATAGGATGATGCATGTACTAATTAAAAACAGGTGCAGAGGCTGGGGATGTCACTCAGTGGCAGAGTGCTTGCCCAGCATGTAGAAGGCCCTAGGTTCCATCCTCAGCATTAAAAACAAACTACTGGCCCAATGTTATATCTGACATCCCCTGCCCCAGCCCAAGGTTATATCTCAGAAAATGTATCACTGCTTCTTCAAACTGGAATACATACTCCCTAACTCCCTTACCCAGAAGATAAGGATCCACTTCATTCCAATCAAAGGAAGTCAGGGGGGCACAGAAATCTGAGTTCTTGTTATTATTTAGCAAACATTCGAGCCTTGTCTCTGTTTCACCAACCTGAAAGAACAATAATTTCAAAAAAATCAACCAGGGCTGGGGATTTAGCTCAGTGGTGCCGCTGCCTGCCTCGAAAGCGAAGGTCCTGAGTTCGATCCCTGGTACCAAAATCAATCAATCAATCAACCAGTCCTGTGCTCACTTTGGCAGCACATATACTAAAAATCAACCAGTCCTATATTCACACAAAAATTTAAAAGCCAGATTCAGGTAATATGTTGGTAAATCTAAGACATGTGGGAAAAACTTTTATCATAAAGAGTAATAAAACCTAGAGGAACTCCCTGAATTAGACTTCTTCCCAAAGTTTTTCTCTGCTCAGCTTTTCCTTCTAAACTTTCATCTCTGCAGGGTCCTAAAGGGGAGGTCTTCTCATTTGCCCTATCCAGAATCTCAGGACCTTGTCTACGGGGCTGTATACCCCAGGCTACAGAGTCTGTTGAGTTCAGCCAAGAGGGGAGAGGAGGCTCCAAGATCTGCTCATAGAATCCATGAGCATCAATGGCCCAACATTTTATTTATTTTATTCAAAAATATCTTGATAGTCAACAGACCAGGAATCCCTCAACCCCGCTGAAGACTGTACTCATCATATCAGGTTAACTGAGCCTCAGGTTTCCAGGCTGACTATAACCAGTAAAAGGGCTCACGGAATCTTGGCTAGATTTACTAGAAAATCTGCTGAGCCAAACAAATCAGTCCAAGGAAGCTTTGCTCATTTGTCCCTGACTGCAATGACACTCACTGCCCTTACCCGGACTTGCTCTTTGTGACTCTACACTGTTAACAGCTAACATTTAGAAAGCCCATTCGTCTAGTTGCTAAAGGAGCATTTGCTTACCCTCCACACACGGAGATAGTCGCCACTTGTTGCCAGCAGGTCTGGGTAGACTCCTTTTGTGTCAGGGATCCACATGAGTTTTGTGGTGGGGTACGGATGGTCAAAGGTGTTTCGGCAAATAAATTCTGAACTTTCTTCATCTAAACCAACAAGCTGAACCTGCAACACACCAAAGTTGGGCCATATAAGCATTTGTTCTTCTGGAGCAGTATTAAATAGCTAACTACAGAATCAAAAAATTTACAATGAAAAGGAATGTAGACTAGCTATCCCACTGCCAGACAGGAGACCCAGACTTGAAAGATTCAGTTATATTCAACACTACAAAGATAGTAAAAACCAGAAGCAAGATCTGAATACAGGTTCTCTGACTATAAGTCTGGCACTCATGACCCCAAGGCACATAAGCCACATAACTGCATTATCTTCTAGTCTGTTATACCGTCTCTCACAACCTCTGTGATATCAGAGAGTGTGACAGAGTTCCTTTGGTTTCTACAACAACTAGGAATGCTGAGGGTATTTAGTGTTCAGGGGTTGGGGCTTATCAGACAACCTGTGTTGAGCCAGGGATTTAGCTCAGTGGTTCTGCCACCTGGTTTGCAAGTGCAAGGACCCAAGTTTGATCCCTAGTACCAAAAAAAACATCCTGTGTAGTCCCTTACAACAAATTAATGTCCCACCTAAAAACCAACAGTGTACAATACCATACCTGAGTTCGATCCTCGGTACCAAAAAAAAAGGAATGCATGAGCATTCAAGAATTCAAACCACAGTAAAAAACAAACAAACAAAACAAGTAGGTGTCATTGACAAAATTCCACCTGCTTCCACTATTCCACTTTTGGCCCCATCATTAAATAACTTTCCTTCTTTCCTTCCTTCCTTTCTTTTTTGGTACTGGGGATTGAACTCAGGACCTCATGCTTGCCAGGCAGGTGCTGTGCTGCTAGCTACATCCCTGTCCCTTAACTTTCATCACCTTTTATGTCAAACTCAATCTGGCTCAATGGGAACTGGCAATCACATATATTTGTTTATGAACTACCAACTAGCAGATGGAATGGTATGAATTTTTGGTAAAAATCCATAATGGAAAAAGCATTAACCACAGAGCAGAAAAAGACTTTATCTTTCTGACTTAATTCAGTCTTTGATACCAGTATTCCCCGCCCCCACAAAATTAGTATAGTTGCATATAGTAAAATTCACTCAAGTATACAGTTCAGTGAGTTTTAGTCAATGTATAGTTTTGTAACTCCCACAGTAATTAAAATATAGAACCCTTTTACCAACCAAAAAGTTCTCTCAGTCCCCTCCACAATGTTCTACCTCTAGCCATTGATCTATGTATGATTTTGTCTTTTTCTATAATGATACTTACAAACGGAATTTATAGTATTGAGAAGTTTGTGTCTAACTACTTTCACTCACCATTATGTTTTTTGGGATTTTTTTGGTACCGGGGATTGAACTCGGGTCCTTGCGCTTGCGAGGCAGGTGGCGGAACCACTGAGCTAAATCCCCAGCCCACCATTATGTTCTTTAGATTCATCCATTTCCTGTATCAGTAGCTCATTTTCTTATTGCACTATTTATAATTTATCCATTTATTATTCAATTAATGTTTGGATTACTTCTAGATTATGGCTATTATAAATATTGAAGCCATGAACATTTATGTATGTCTTTTTTGTGGACATTCATTTCTCTGGGTAGACAACTTTAAGAGTAGAACTGTTGGGTCATATGGTAAGTCTATTTTTAACTTTACTTTAAAAAAAAAACTGCCAAACTGTTTTCTAAAGTGGCTGTATCATTTTGCATTCCCACAAGCAATATATGATTGTGCCAGATGCTCCACATCCTTGTTAGCCCTTGGTATTTCCAGTTGTCTTGTTTTTATGGAACTAAAGATCAAACCCAGGGGCATACTACCACTGACTTAAATCCCTAGCCCATTTTATTTTGAGACAAGGTCTCCCTATGTAGACGAGGCTGGCCTTGAGCTTTCAATCCTCCTGCCTCAGCCTTCTAAGAGCTGGGATTATAGGCATGTACCACCAATGCCTGGCTAATTCTGCTTTTCTGTGTAAATTTTTCAATCAGTTTGTCAAATTCTACAAAAAAGCCTGCTGAGATTCTGACTACAATTGTACTGAATCTACAGATCTCTTTGGGAAGAATTACTATCTTAATATTGAGTCTTCCAACCCATAAATATAGGATAGTTCTCCATTTACTTAGGCCACCTCTAATTTCTTTCTGCAATGCTTGAGTTTTTGGTGTAATGTTTTCAATAACTTTACTCGTAAGTGATTTTATGCTACTATAAATGGAATTTTTATTTTTTCCAGAAATACCTAGCACTGTTTCTTATATTCAATTTCTGATTATTCATTGCTATTAGAAAGTTTATTTTTGTACATTAATTTTGAACCTTTAACTTTGCTCCATTAGTTCCTAGTTTTAGTAGCTTTTTATAGGTACCTAAGAATTTTTCTATATGTATTTATTTTGTTTTTGTTTCCTTTACTTTTACAGTGCTGAGGATCAAATCTAGGGTCTCACACATGCTAGGCAAGCACTCTACTACCAAGCTATAGTCTCAGTTTTTTTATGTATATTTATACATCTTGTCATCTTTGCCTAACTTTTAAAAATCTATGACTAAATCTAGGCCAGGGATTTAGCTCAGTGGTTCCGGCGCCTGCCTTGCAAGTGCAAGGTCCCGAGTTCGATCCCCGGTACCAAAAAATCTATGACTAAATCTAAATACTCATTTTATGGAGCACTTAAGGGCTTTCAAAATAACATATAATGTGTTGGGGAGATAATGTGTAAAGCTGTAAAAGGAGGCAGAACCCAGTACTCTACAACATGTGAAAAAGTAATCAAAGTGGATTCAAAGGTTAATCCACTGACCTGCTTATTTGTAACACAGGTAATAACTGACAACAGTTCAGTGAAAAAAAAAAACCAAAGTCTCTCAGGGGGCCAACAGTCATCCTTTGCCTTCAGATCTCTAACTCCTTTGAATGAATCTTTTCCTTCCCTTAAACTACTCTGAGTGAGTTTCTGTTTCTTATTATCAAAGAGCCTTAAATTAGGCAAATAACAAATGTAATGACAGTCTCTGTTAAGACAACTAAGCCAACTTTCATGTATCTTGGTTTACAGTTTAAAGTATCTTGGAATTTAAGAGAAATGATAAGCAAGGCAAATGCTCCATGTGTTTGCACCAACTTAGGTTTTATCCTCAGTTAAAGGAACTCCATCTCTTCTGCTCCTAGTTGTCAACCAAATATTGAAAGGAATAACAATTGACTCTGTTGGTCACTTTTTCATTTAAATACTCACATTTAAATTTAGTGATAACAGAGAATGTAAGTTCTATATAAATATTCACATAACACAGAACAAAATGATAAAAGGTTTCCATTATTTCCACCCCCAATTCTTCTTACTGACCCTGACAAATTCTATTTACTGACAAAGTTCCAGACTGATAAACCACTGTGTGATGTATATCTTTCCAAATGTTCTCCATGAATTACTGTGTGTGTACATGTATGTATGTAGGCATGGTAGGTTTAGCACAGACTCGGTCCACAAGATTTATCCAGCAACTTGCTTTTAACATGTATTTCAGAAGATCTTTCCATGTCAAAAGCTCTACCTCATTCTTTTACAGCAGATTATGATAAAACACACCACAATACATTTAATTATTCATAGTTACTTTGGTTAAATTCCATTATTTTGCTATTATAAACAATACTACAATGAATATCCTTGTTCATTTATCTTTGTATGCACATGCAAGTGCTTTTATAGGATAGGTTCCCACAAGTGTAATTGTATCACATTTTCAATTATCAGTCTTCAAAAAAGTTGCTTCCATTTGTACTTTTATTAATAATATGAGAATACCAATTTCCTCATACCTTTGAAAACGCTAAAATATTTTTTACATTTTTGCTAATCTGATAGATGAAAAACAGCATTTACCACCCTTTTTACTACTGAGCTAAGCATATGTTTAGTAGCTATTTTTGAGTAACAATTGCTAATATCTTAGTGCTTATGATGGGTCAAGTATAAGCATCATAAATGCTTTATGTGCAGCACCTCATTTAATTCTTTGCCATGAGGTAGGTATTGTTACTCTTAGCACTTTCAGATGAGCAAGCAGAGGAAGAGGTTAAATACCTGGCCCAAGGGCTGGAAGTGTAGCTCAGTGGTAGATCACTTGCCTACTTTGTGTTAGGCCCTGGATTCAATCCCAGCACCAAAAACAAAAACAAAAACAAAAACCTTGCCCGAGATTTAGAATATTTGCCCAGTTTTATACTAAATTGTGTCTTTTTGCTACTGATTTGTAGGAACTCTTACAGATGATTATTGCACCTTTATCGGTTACACGTTTTCTTTGGTAAATTAGCCCCTAAAACTGTGAGGGTTGTCTATGTGACTACACTTTCGGTTTTTTCCCAAAGTTTAAAAATTACTCAGGTTTTCCATTCCTTGGTAGGAATAGAAAAGATTGGGTGCATGCCTGTAATAGAAAAGTTTGGTAGTTTTGTGCTTTCCCTTAACATTGCTTCTAGATTTTCAACTGTGCTATTACAAATTGTTAGAAGCAACCTGGGCTTTTGCTTTGGGATTTTTTGTTTTGTTTTGTTTTTGTAGTGCTGTGAATTGAACCCAGGGCCTTCTCATTGAATGACATCCCCAAACCTTTTCATCTTTTAAGAAAGGGTCTTGGTAAGTTGCTAAATTGCCCAGGCTGGGCTAAAACTTGGAATCCTCCTGCCTTGGCCTCCTAGAGTGCTGAGATTACAGGTATGTGCTCTGGCTAACACTGATTCTTTAAATTCCTCTTCTCCTACTCCATACCCCCACTTGTGCCCAAAGGATAAATTTTGGCCCCTCTCCCTCATGGGAGGACACTGAGGGTGAGGGGTCCTTCTTTCCATCTCCGAGCTCCAGCCAGTGGAGGAAGAACTGCTGAAGTACTGGCTAAAGCTGATGCTCAGCTTGTGGACGCATCTCCCTGGTGGACCTGACCACTTTTCCCCTCAGACATGTCTCACAGTTCTCTTGCTCCTGCACTCTGCTCCTATTGGGTAGGCAAATCTATCTTCTCAGAATATATGTGCTGATCTTCCACTCCAGCTTCTCTACAACTGGTAGGGGAGGTCAGCTGGCTCTGCCCTTGAATTAGAGGTAGAAATGCAAAGTCTCACGTAAGCTTCAAGGCCAAGGTGCATTTTTTCAACTTAGTTCACCAAGAAGCAGCATCACATTAGAAGTGCTTGATCAGTTATTAATAGAGTGATGTTAGGTTTCTCCTTTAACTATTATTATTTATACATAATTTCCCGAATAAGAAATCCCCAATGGAAAAGAGGGTAGACACTAAGACTATACCCTGAACTCTTTACTATTATATTCTCTAGCTGAGACTTACAATTTTATCTATTTTGACAATCTTTCAACTGGATTTTTTTTTTTTTTTAAGACAGGGTTCTCCCTTTGTAGCTCAGGCTGGCCCTAAACTCACTATGTAGCCCACGCTGGCCTCGAACTCACGGCGATCCTCCTGCCTCAGTCTCCCAAGTGCTGGGATAACAGGCATGCACCACCATGCCCAGCCAGGATTTATTTTTTAAATAAACTTTAGATTATAAGAAAATTATAAAGTGTACCACCACCACTGTATAAAATCAAGCACAGGGGTGTGTCTATATGAATGTTAATATCATTCTCCCATTCGATAAACAAACTTACATTATTAATTTGGTGTGTGTTGCTTCTACACTTTTTTCTTTTTTTGGTGGTAGTAGTGGAGCTTGAACCAGGGCCTTTGCAGTGAGCTACAGCCCTAGCCCTTTTTTAAATTTTGAGACAGGATTGCTCTAAATTACTAAATTGCCCGGGGTGGGTTTGAACTTGTGACCCTCTTGCTTCAGCCTATCAGAAAGCTATAATTACAGGTGTGTCTCACTACACCCAGTTGCTTGCTTCTATAGTCTTTTTTGGGGGGTGCACTGGGGGTTGAACTCGGGTCCTTGCGCTTATGGGGCAGGCGGCAGAACCACTGAGCTAAACCCCTAGCCCTCTACATTCTTTTATATACTTAGGCATGCGCATGCACGCGCGCGCGCACACACACACAAATATAAAGTTCTCTCTCCATTTTTAGAAAAATGGGACAATATAGCAATATAGCCAAGGCTATCAATTTTATTAATTGGTCAATACACAGAGATGTCTCATTCTTTCAATCTATGTATCCTGGGTTTTTTTCCCCAGTACTGGGGATCAAACTCAGGACCTTGCACTTGCAAGGCAGTAACAGCACCATTGAGCTAAATCCCTGACCCTCTTTGTATCCTGTTCTGACTCACCAATTCCATTAGTGTACATTATTTCCCTTTCCTGCCATAACTTTTTTTTCAGTTTCTTTTTTTTTTATAAGTATATATTTGCATCACATAACAATTACACTCATTTTGGGTAACTTGTACATATACATGTTACATCTTAATCATTTTTTGCTACTACTTCTTCATCTTTTTTTTTTTGGTACTGGGGATTGAACTCGGGTCCTTGTGCTTGCAAGGCAGGCAGCGGAACCACTGAGCTAAATCCCCGGCTGCTACTACTTCTTATATGCCCTTGTACACATGTATTTAGGTAATACTGTCTTACATTTGGAATCCAAGCTCCCAAGAATAGGATTTCTGTAGTGGAAAATATGTATATTCTAAATTTTAAAAGATCCCAATTTACTTTCCAAATAGGGTGTAACAATTCACATTCCTACTGATAGTATGAAAACTCAACATCACTAGAAGCAATACCTTAATTCTCTCATCAATCTGAAAGGAAAAAAATAACACCAGAGATCAATTTCCTTTCCCTTCACAACCTGTGAGGTTGAACTTTTCCTGTTTATTGTTCACTAGCATTTCATCTCCTGTGAGCTGGCTATTCATATCCTTTGCCTATTTGTCACACTAAATGACTTAGCTCTTGTTACATGTTTTGAAAATATTTTCCCTTGGCCTATTACTTGACTTCTGATCCTATCCATGGGATATCCTTTCACAGAGAAAGTTTTGATTTGTATATACCACATCTGTCAATCTCTTCTTCTCCCCAACTCACCACTGCCCCAGGACAAATTTCCCAGTAAATTTTCTAATACTGTTTGTGCGCTTTTCTATTTAGATAGTTGATCTGGAATTGATTTTCATATACAAAGTTAAAGGGTTCTAAATTTTTCAGCCAGATGGACAGATGATTATGCCATACAATTTAATTATCCTCCAGTGAATTAAGGTTCTATCATATATTACATGTCTATATATACTCTTATAGGCTTTAAAATATTTTATTCAATTCCACCAATTGTTCTGGCTATAATTACACCAACTCCTGATGTTTACTCTAATTTAGTAGGATAAGTGCTCCAGTTTTTTAATATACTATATATGCTTTATTTTTTTCCCTAAGTTTTTGATATCAATATGCACTCTCTGGAGATACAGTATTTCAGTTCTGGCCCTGCTTTTACCCTTTATGTGATTTTGGGCACATGATTTAGCATATCTGGGCTTCAATTTCCTCATCTTTGATAGGTAGTATTTTTTCAATGAGTTGATTTCTCATTAACTTTAAAATATAGTCAATTTCTGTAAATTAGGTTAACTTTTTGAACACTGAATTTTCTGTTGGACACAAAGTTCTACATACTTATCAAAACAAACTGTTGCTTTTTAAATCCTCTATATTCTTAGTTTTGACTACCTCATCTTACACTTTCCAAGGTAACAACCTTTTCCAAGGTTACTGATTTATCAAATTCCCCTCGCCTCTCTTTCTTTCTCTCTCTCTCTCTCTTTTTGGGGGGGGGGTGTTTGAGGCAGGGTCTCTATTCCAGACTGGCCTTGAACTCATTATGTAGGCCAGGCTGGCTAGTTTTTAATTTTTTTTTTTTGGTACCGGGGATCGAACTCAGGACCTTGTGCTTGTGAGGAAGGTGGCGGAACCACTGAGCTAAATCCCCAGCCCATAATTTCGATTTGACTTTTTTCAATTTGTCTTTCCTATCCTTTTCTGTATTTGTAATAGTTTGTATTTGCCTTTACTTTATGTCAATGCAGCTTTTGATTCTGTGACAACTACAGTTTTCTCTTCTATTACTTGCCTGTGCTCTGCCAGTTCTATTTTCTCCTATCATTATAGTCTTATTACACTTGTTTGCTTATATCTCTGCTTGGAGTCTGGCATTTTCTTAAGTTCTTTGAATTCTCACTGGTAGGACAGGACTTACTTAAAAAAAATTTAGACAGAGTCTCACTTTATAGTACAAGCTTGCCTTGAACTCACTACGTAGTCCAGGCTGGCCTTGAACTTGTGGCAATTCTCCTGCCTCAGCCTTCCAAGTGCTGGGATTACAGGCGTGTGCCACCACACCTGGCTGCATGGACATTATTTTTCAACTGAGGAAAAAACACTTTCCTAATGTGAGTTCTTTACCTGCCATTTATTTACAGTTCTCACCCTTTTCTTATATTATCTTTATAGCTATATGCTGGTTCCTTTTGCATGAGGCAGGTTCCTCCTAGCTGATCTGAAGGAGGTCTCTGTGGAAGACAGGAGAAGAGCAAGGTCCAAGTTAGCAAAACACACGAAGCCTTTCCATCTCCTTGGCCAACGAAGGTGAGACATCACCATGATATTCACAATTCAACCTCTTCTCCATTGGCCTCATCTTCTAGAACATGCACTGTGTGTCTACGTTTCCTTGTACACTTATTTCCCTCTTTTCCTAAGATGTCAATAGTCTGGGGAAGCTCCTGCTGCCAGCCTATGCACTCTCTTCTCACGGTCCTAAAGGACTGATTTTCTCCATCAGAATCCCACTTTGGAGAACTGCAGCTCTTCTAAGTTTGAAATCTTCAGCCACAGACACTCTTTCTCGGCATCTTCTTAAACCCATTATACTGCCAGACTTCCTTACATATCATGGGAGCATAAGGAAAAAATTAAATCTGATTTTCATCATCTTATTGTTGATGTTTAGGTTTTTTCCTCTATTTTTTCTTCAGTCTTCCTTCCCTATTCTCCCGTTAAGTCTTTTCAGTCTCTTTTCAGTCTCTTACCACCAGTGCCTTTCTACAACCATTGTTCCACAATACTTTGCCCAATCTGTGAGACAAAAGCCCCTACAAAGAAAAGCTGTGAGGCAGGATCAGTTTTTTACCTCCTCTTCCTCCTCCTCCTCTTCCTCTTCTTTTTTTACAGTTCTGGGGATTGAACCTATGACCTTTGCACTGAGGTACATCCTCAGCCCTTTTTTGGCTGGTTGGTTGGTTTGTTTTTTGAGAGTCTTGCTAAATTGTCCAGGCTAGGCTCAACTTGTGATCCTTCTGCCTCAGCCTCCCAGAGTGCTGGGATTATAGGAATGCATCACCATACCCTGTTCATTTTTACTCATTTAAAAACGCCTAAGGAGAAAATATGTAATATAAAATATCCCTTGAAAACATGATCACATGTTCACTTTCACCACTTCATGAGAAAACACACTTTTTTGGGGGGGGAGTACTGGGGATCTAACTGCGCTTGTGCAGCAGGCGGCGAAAACACTGAGCTAAATCCCCAGCCAAACACACATTATTTTTATCTTATGATTTTTAAAACCTAATTTGTCATCATAAGTTCCTTGAATAAACAAATTGTATTCCACTTTAATACAACAGTGCTAGTACAGAACATGAAGTGTTTGTGTGTGTGTGTGTGTGTGTGTGTGTGTGTGTGTGTGTAAAATCTTTAAATAAGCCCCCAAGTTATCCAAATCAACACAACACTCCAGACATTGGACCATTTTCTTACAATTGTTACTATAACTCAAGTAGCCAAAGCAATATCGTGAAGGTATAAGCCAGCGTTTTCTGGTCTTTATCATTTGTCTTCTCTTCAAGCCATTCTCTGATGATTGCTGCACCTGAGTCCTGCTCTGTCAAACTTTCAAGATGCATTCTGGCACTCCAATCCTTGTTCCTGGCTCATAATCAGTCAGTCCAATCATTAAGGCCTCAGGCAGGCCAGACTACCTACAGAGCAGATTCATTTTTTGTTTAATCACAGCATCTCAATTAAGTGTGTGTGAATAAAGTTAGGGGAAAAAAACCCCCAACTGATTCAGTGGTCCTTTGGGGGAACTAGTCCTCTCTCTGTCTAGAAAAAGGAGAAAATTAAAACTACAAGAGTTTTCACCTTTTAAATTCCCCTGCTGACAAGAGATCAAGGACTGAAGGAACATGGTAAATGTATAAATATTTGCCAAAAAGACTGTTGTGTGCTAAAATATTCTCTTCATTGCTGTGAATCTCTCATTTGCTAACAAAGGCTACAGAAGGTTTCCAAGTAAAGTTATGTACATGTGTTTAATTACTTGTACATATTTGTCCAATTAATAAGCAAACATGAATCTTAAAGGGCTGGCACAAATACTAAGAAATGAAAAACCATATATCACTGTCCAAATAATTATCTACCTAATATATAAAGTAATTGCATTAAAAAATCTCAGAGAAGCCAGGCATGGTGGCACATGTCTGTAATCCTAGCACTCTGGGAGGCTGAGACAGAAGGATCACAAGTTCAAGGCAGCCTGAAACATACTGAGACCATGTCCCAGAAAAAACTCAGAGGAAGAAACACAGACTGACAAGGAAGATGTTCACCTGCATGTACTGCAGGTTCAAGGTGGTCACATCCAGATACTTTAAAACTATCAAGTGTAAATACAATCTCTCTTCTAGAAACCTCAAAAAAATGTTCTCTAGACGCTAGATGTCAGAGCATAAGTGGCAAGTTAGTTAACATGCACCTAAGTGGAAGAGAAGCTCAAGGATTGCTATCCATCTTTTCCCAATAGAAGAAGAAAAATCCACCTGCTCCAGGACTGCAGATATTATCAAAACTCAGGAGAAGGCCAGTGGATGTAGCTCAGTGGTAGAGCACTTGTCTAGCAAGCAAATATCCTGGGTTAAATCCCCACTACTGCAAAAATCAAACAAAATAAACCACCTTAGGAGAAATGCCAAATTCTTATATTAGAGTTACTGTATGAAAGTAAGATAGAACTAGAGGAGTCTGACTATAAGAAGCCGCTAGACCACACAATAGCTGATTAAAAGGATCATCTTTAAAAGAGAGGGTGGACATAATGACCCTTGGAGATACCTTTCTGACTTAAGGTCCTGATTCCTCTCTGGAAAACACAAAATTCAAATTTACCTAATACCCATATAATTCTCTTTGTATATATTTCAATTACAGGTGTGATAACAATGATGATTAAACAGCTAACAATCAGGCTTGCTTCGGCAGCACATATAATAAGTAGCTAACATTTCTAAATGACTTACTCCATACCATTACATATCTAAGTCCATTACATACATTAACTCGTATCATCTACATAACAACCTTATAAGACAGGTAAACTCAATACTTAACTACCCTTGTTTTACAAGTGAAGAAGACTGAGGCCCAGAGTATAACTTGCCCACAGCCACACAAAACTGGGAAAAGGCAAGATTTAGAACTCAGCCCAGGGATAGGGATGTGGCTCAGTTGTATAGCACTTGCCTAGCATGAATGTGGCCCTGGGTTCAATCTCTATACCTTAAAAAAAAAAACAAACCCTCAACCCCAGCTACCCGGCAATAGAGCTTTTATACAGGTCAATCTGGATGGAAGGGCAGAACCACTACTCAGAAGCATGCAGACCAAAGGTTACTTTAGGACGATGTTCTTAGGCCACCTAGACCATCTGTGTCTGTCAACTTCAGGGGTGGAGCCCAGGAATGCACAAGTCCCTCAGGGGATTCTCACACACTAAAATTTAGAGAACCATTCTTCTAATACCAAAAACTATTGCTCTGGCATCCAAAAGGAATGTAAACCACAACACCAATAACAGGGCTTGTTATTCCAAGCCTAGGTGATAGAATCTGTTTCTTTATTCTGCAACAATTCCTAAATTTATTCTCATCAGGGAACACCTGGAAGTTAAATTCTTGAAATCTTACAGATTTAATTCTTTGGACCACCTATGAACAATTTTATAATAGGAAATCATAATCATGTTAATACTAAAATTTAAAATTTACAATCATGTTTCCTTAGTCAATCTGTTTACATGAAAAAAGAACTATTTGGGGGTTTTTTCATCAATGTTAATTTGCTGTCATTTTGTCCTTTGCTGGCATTCACTATCCACAGAAAGCAGAAATCTAAGATCTAAAAATTCTAATTATTTAAATTCCTCTAAATTATGAGGTCTGCCACCTCCATGGCAGAATTTCCCCAAACAGCCTGAGAACCATTGCTTTAATGTGGGATGTATTGCCCATCACTTCCTGGACACAGATCCTGTAAAACAAGGTTTCTTAACTGGTCTGTGAACTTGAACTAGAAAATTACACTCATATCTTCACTAACTTCTAATTCAAATACAGTATTTCCTTAATTATGAATGGAGGCAGCTACACACAGCACTATGAGTTTCTACGACTCTGTCTTCAACAGAATCACTATTTTTTCATATCACATTATAGGTGTTAAACATACTGTTTCACTACTTCAAACTATAGTAATTACACTGGATAGTATGATTTAGTTTAATGAGTTAATTTAAAGGTATATTATTACTACATCACCACCTTTTTTTTTTGGTACCGGAGATCGAACTCTGGTCCTTGCGCTTGTGCAGCAGGCGGCAAAACCACTGAGCTAAATCCCCGGCCCTATAATTCGTTTCCTTTGGAATTCTATGTATTTTATGTACTTGAAAACATACTCATGAGAAGAGGTCTGTCAGCATTAGCTTACCGAAAGAGTCCATCATGGCACACACATATGGCAAGAACCCTGACTTACAGATAAATGGAAGCACAATAGTTTTAAGACTTCACATTGCCTCCATCATGTGAGTTAAGATATAGTTAACTGGTCTGCATTTCACTACGAAGGGTACAATAACTATGTGCCTGGCACAGAGAAGGATTTCCATACAGTTCCTGAAAGGACAAACTTGGGGATAGAGCTCCTGCAACTGAAGTTGGACACCAATCACTCCATTGATTCCATCAGCAGTCTAGCTGTGGCTGTTTCTCTTCTCTTAAGAGACTACTACTGCTGACCCAATGACTCCACAGGAACTTACAGAAAAAAAAAAATTGATTTGTATGAAGACTCTAGCCCTTTGAAAGACATGTTTTATTTTTCACATGTATCTTTAAATAATCGTTCTAGTGGTCTTAATCTTACAAAGTATTCACACTGGGTCTTTTAATTCCATTCCCAGTTTTGCTGTCCACCATGGCAATAAAAGGGATCAGAGAAAAGGATAAAGTTGTGTCTTGCTTGGGTCAGGGTGCATCAATGTATGCATCCTGGGATTTGTGTATTTGTAACGCCTGGGCAATGAGAATTCATGCCTTTCATCTCTTTCTCAAAGGGGATACCAGAGGGCCAGGGATCTAGCTCAGTGGTTCTGCTGCCTGCCTCGTAAGAGCAAGGTTCCAAGTTCGATCCCCGGTACCAAAAAAAAAAAAAAACCACAAAAACCTTGGTGAAAGACTGAGTGAACTCAAAGGGGATACCAAAGTTAGGACTTATTCCAGAGATATAGGTGAGCTCCTGAAAAACCATAAACAAACCTAAAATATTAGGAGAAATTTTTTACCAGACCTTCACATGTAAACAGAATCCAATTCCTGAAGCAAGCTGTGGGTCAAACATAATAAAACTGGCTTGTTCAACATCTCATAACTAGTTAGTGGACCAGACAGGACTCAATCCTAGACCACCTGGTGTTTTCACCCCTGCATCAGGCTTGTCACTGCCCACGATCTTATTCCTAAATCTGATGTTCATGTCAGTAAAAAGAAATACCGGCTTTAAACACCACTAGCCGAAGTTTCCAGTTGCTCTGATCACCATCATTCACAGCTTTAATACAATAAAGAAACTGAAATAAAGGAAAGAAAACTTTTCCCAACAACTTTCAAAAATATTTACCTCGCACTACAAGCTTCCCCCTCTACTAATGCTTCAATGAAGGATTCTCAAATTCATGGACATTCAACAAGAGCAAAACTTACTACGAAAGACCGCAAATCAACGTGAAAGAAGCCGAGAAAAGATTAGATCAAGTGTCATCTTTCTCCTCAAAGAACAATGCCAAGATCACACTAGAGGCCACTTTCCAACAAGACTGCTTTGAAGAGAATGGATATCAGGAAGCAACAGAAAGGCCAATCCTGGCAGTAACACTGGGAGTCTACTAGTAGTAACGAGGGGTTAAAGTAGGAGGCGGGGAAGTCCATGCAATAAATTGTATTAACAGATCTAGTGTGGCCAGGAGTGCGCGACCACCAAATGAAATATCTTCATTTTTTCCTTCATAGTCATCACTCCTTCCTCCGTTCTCCGCCCCAACAATTGAAGCAATGCGGCAGGAGTTGTGGGAATGGGTGGCATAAATGGCATAACTTTGGGATAAGCTCGGGTTTGAAATCTGTTACTACCACGAAATCCCTGCCTGCGACGGGGAAGTCACAACACTGTGCCTCAGTTTCCTTGCTATTCAAGAATGCTGCCCAGATTAACTGAGACAAAAGAGTACAGAACCCTCAGCACAGGGCCAGGCACAGAGGAACCGCTCTGGGGCGCTAAGGCCAGTGTGCAGGGTTCTGGGTTCTGGGCTCCGGCCCGGAAAGGGCGCTCTAGGGTCTACTCCCCGCCAGATGGGTTCCGAGCCCCTGCCCGGCCCACCTTGTTGTTGTACTCCTCCACGAAGCTGCCCAGAGCCAGGCGAAAGCGCTTGTCAGGCCGCACGCTCCAGTTCATGGCGTAGACGGTCCAGGGCGCTTCATACTTGTAGATCTCCTTCCGTTTGCCGTGCAGGGACATGGTGGCGGCGGGGCCGCAGAGCCGTCCGAAGCGACAGCGGGCGGGGGCAGGCGGGGAGCGAGTCCCGCGGAGAGCCGGGACTGGGACCTAGGGAACAGAAAGGAGGCGGGGCAGGGGCAGGCAGGAACGGTCTAGCCCGGAAGTGGGGCCAAGGCGACAAACAACGACCGCGCGGCCCGACCCCCACTTTCAAACCAGCTTCGGCACCCACAACCACCACCTTCCGCTTGGGATGCGGCCCCGCTCTCTTGGAACGGAAGCCACGCGACCTCTGCGGCGGCGCCAGCCATTGGCTGCCTGACCTGTCCTTGAAGCTATTCCTTCATCTCATTGGTTATTGCGGCCATAGTTCTGAAAACTCCTCGTTACTGGTGTAAATGTCTGTCATTCCAACTGCTCTCCCCACCCAACTCCTTGAGGCAGGAGCTTTGACAACCCCATATGTCATTGGCTGGCCAAGATGTCAATCAGGTGGATAACGGCGCTGTGAGGGTGAATAGGGATTTACGTGACCTAGAGGCGATCAGCGGGGATCCATGTTCTAGGCCAAGTCCCTGAGAATGAAACCTCTATGTGACTTTCCCTATCTTCCTCTCTGCTGCTGCTATTCTGAGAGCCATCTCCACGCTGTCGAGTTAAAATTCCGCCTTAATGGTGGACCTGCTGCTTTTCGTCTCACAGAGCTCCGAGGTCTGGCATTGCCAGATGTCAGACGGGAGCCATCTTCCTGCCCCATGGCCACTTTTAACACGAAGTGCAGTTATGCCAGGGACCGAGCAGCAGGCCTGAGTCAGGTCTTTCCGTGCTGTTCTTCAGAATCTAGAAATGTTCCCGAATTCTAGGGTTGGTTTTCAGTGGGCAACAACCCAACTAGCTTGGCTCGAAGTTTTTGTCACTTTCCACCCTGTCCCTACCTCTCAGTGGGCCTCAAGGCAAAGCCAATCCCTGAATCTGTGTAGCAAGTTTGAAATGAGGAAAGATCTGAATCTAGGTGACATAGTTATAAATTTAGGTGGTTTCCAATTTTGGGCTTTCAACAAAGTTGAAGGTTTGTACTGGATTGTTAGAAATTATTAAAAATAATGATAAATGTGAGATAATTTATAAAGAATTCAAAGAATAGAGGAGTCAATACTGTACATAAAGCTCCCCCCTTTTAAAGGCCTGCTTACTTACATGGACAAGTTTTCTCTGCAGATAAGTTTTTTTTAAATGAAAGAAACAGGGTTTAAAAAAAACCACACCTTGCTAAATGTTGTCTCGATAGAGCAATACTATACAGTAAGACAGGCCCTTGCCTTGTCTCCATGTTTTGTTTTGTTTGTTTCCGCAGAATGTTTTGTTCCAGAAATGTAACAGTTTGTGCTTCTGGGCAGCAGCTCCTGCCCAATATATCAAAATGTTTTGTAACCTCTCAGGAGTGTTCCGTTAGCTCCTCCCTCTCAGGAATGTTCCGTTAGCCCCGCCCCTCTCAGGAATGTTCCGTTAGCCCCGTCCCCTTACCAGAATGTTCTGTTAAACTCTGCCCCCTGGCAAGAATGTTCTGTACCTCTGCCCCTCTGCTTCAGTGAGCATGCATACCCAGCATGTTTCAGGAATGTTCTGTAACTCCGCTCCTCTGCTTCAGTGAGCATGCTCACCTACCCTGTCGATCCCTATATAAGGAGGTTCTCATTTCTAATTTAAGGCTTAGACTTCAGAGTACAACTCCACTGAGCCCACTGGTGTAATGAAGGTTTTTCTCCACCTCTTCGAGTGACCATTGCATTCTCTAGTCTTCAAATTTTGGTCGCTGCGGCACTGAGCTGTTCTGCTTTGCCACAATAGTCTAAATATAATTTTTAAACTATGATATTTATTAAATGGATGATGTTCTTGGGCACAACAGTGGCACATGCCTGTAATCCCAGCTACTTGGGAGGCTGAATCAGGAGGATCACAAGTTCAAGGCCAAGCAAGGTAACTTAGTGAGGCTCTGCTTCAAAATTTAAAAAAGGGATGGGGATGTGGCTCAGTGGTAGAGCACTTGCCTAGCATTCAGGAGGCCCTAAAATCACTATGCTCTTTGGATGGAAATGGATCAATATTAAAAATCACTATGTGGTTTGGATGGAAGTAGGTCAGTATTAGCGTGGAGTAAAATAGTGTTAATATTTACAACACATTGGACATTACATCCTTTGCAACTATTTAAATTTATCAATGAAGTATTTCAGGTATCAACAATGTGAGAGAGGATATACATTTTTTAAATTCTTTTACCAAGTAAAGGACTAAATACCAGTGACCAATTACTTTAGGGACGTCAGCCCTTTTCAGCAGACTGACACTCACCATGCTCTCAGACCAGACCATTTGGGGTGAAATTATGTTCTTTTCCTATTGTGTTGGACATTCTTTTGGTGGGGATACTGGAGATTGAACTCAGGGCCTCACGCATATTTAGACAAGCACTCCACCACTGAGCTGTACCCCCAGCTCTTTTTATTGTTTTATTTTGAGAGAAGGACACAGGCCTTGAGCTTGTGGTTCACCTGCCTCCACTTCCTGAGTAGTTGGCATTACAGTTGTAACACCCACATACTCAGCACCCTTTCTTTTTTTGTTCTTGTTTTAAACTAGAGTGTAATTTACCTATAGAAGTACATTTTCACAATCTGAACACACTTATGTACCCAGCACCATATCAGAAAACAGAATAAATCAGTATCCCAAAAGTCCCCCTCATGCTCAGTTAAGTTTCTTAGTCTCTCCACTACTGATCCCACATCTCTAACATGAAGATAATCATCTGACCTCTCAGAGTTGTTTTAGATTAAATAAACTAGTATCTGCATTGCAGTCAAATGGTGCACACAGTAAGTGCTATTCAAGTGTTCAGTTGTCACGATTCCCTGTGGCCACCAAACCACATCTGCTTCCCTTCACCCATCTGGCTAACAGCCCCAGATGAGCCACCTTCAGGTTTCCAACTTGCTGGATATGGTGAAGAGTGAGCCCCTATCTAGCTCCTTGAGAAGGTCACAACGCAGTCAAGAACTTGATGACCCTCAGATAAATTACACATCAAACCCAACATGAAATATGTTGATTTTATTAGCTGCATGACATTCTACTGCCTTCAAGGGACCCACATATTGTCATGGGACTATCAGGGATGAAGGGGCTAAGGACTGAAGTTCTGGTCCCCCATGTCTACCACAGAGGACACCTTTACCTCTAGCCCAGTCAGAGGCTCTTGGCAGATGGTCTGTCCAAGCCTGTCCCTTGGTACTGGACCTTGAGGTGGTGACTGGTTTTGAGCCAGGAGTGATCACACACACAGCCCAGAGCAAGACTCACAAGGAAGATCAGAAACTTCTCCTTCCCTCACTGATCTCTCTATCCTGTAACCTACCTCTGCACCTGAGCTCCCCAACCCTTGGCAGGACGTGCTGTCTATGCAGAGCTCCCAAGGAGGGCTGGTCAAAGTCCTGAGCCTCTGTGTTACCTGGGCTCATCTGGGTCAGCAGTTTGTACTTACTCTAGGAGAATGGTTTTCAGAGTCCTGTCTTGGGGCCTGTCTGCTTCCCCCCAACATCCTTAACTCTGTTCTCAGCCACCTTTAATCTCCTTGTGGTGGCTTTTATCTTGGGGTTCAGTGGCCTTAACTCCTTGTGAATCCAGGATCTGAGCTATATCTCTGGAACTCCAGCTGCTTGGGAACAGATCCAAGGTGTTCAGGGAGGGAGGGGAAGCGAGGACCACAGACAAGTCCCTGTACCTCTAGGGGACACAGAGGTGAGGCCAGGGGTGACAGGAGCCCTTCAGGCTGCTCCTGTTCCAGGGACGTCATCAAGGTTTTGTCTACTGCCACAGCCAGGTGAGGCATCCTGGAAGAGGAACTCCTGTGTTTCGGTGCACATCTGTTCAGGTCACCATAAGGTAGGTTCTGGGAAGGGGAAGGAAGACAGAAGAATGCTGTGTAGGGAGCTCCCAGGCCAGGATGGGAGTTAACCAACTCTGACCTGAAGGATGAAATTCCTTCTGCCACACCTCAGGGTTCTTGCCCCAGCTGTGGGGCTTGGGATTACAATCGAGCCTCTGCTACCACCTTGTCCAAACAACCCTGTCGTGATGACTCGAATCATAAAGGAGGAGAGCAGAAGCCCCTGCTGTTCAGGAGCCACGGAGGGTCTGGACCTGACGCCACATTCAGAATAAGCTGGGGATAGGGAGGGCAGGCACCTGTCTCCAGGGAATCCCCTGGAGACCCCCTCACCTCTCACCTGTGCAGGGGGCAGATGGCCCAGGGTTAGTGTGGGCCTTGGACTCTGAGTTGCTGAGGCCGAAGGAAACAAGGCCAGGTCATTTGAGGCAGGGCCTTCCAGGATGTAGCTGGTGTGGCTCTGTGGCATGGACTGCTGAAGCAGCTGCAGGATGTGTCTGAGATCTGACGACATGCAGGACTCCAATCTGCCGGACAGACTCTGAAGGGTCAGTTTTCTAAGAGCAGTTCAGGCCCTGAGGGCAGCTCTCAACTTTGTAGCCTCCATGCTGTACCTTCTCAGTAGAGTGGCAGCCTGGTACCTACCTGAACTTATTTCCTCATGGGGATCCACAGCCTCTGCCCAAATTCCCCTTAACATATCCCTGACTCTGATGATGCCAGTGGCATGGAGACCACAACAGTCAATCCTTCTAATGATGCTTTGACATGATTATTCTAATTGTGTCCTTTGCACAAAAGAGCAAACTGAGCCTCAGAGCTGTTGAGTAACTTTTCCACACTCTTGCTGGTGAGTTACAGAGCCATAATTTGAACCCAGGACTATGCTGGCCCTAAGCTGTCTCTGCCACCAAAGCTCTGCTCACAGCCCATTCCAAGGCTCTGTGAGATTTATTTCTGCACATGGATATCCCTCTTCCCCCATGAAGCTTCCTTGGCATTCCAGGATTTGCTGGAAGAAGTCACCTAAAGAATTGTGCTTAGTGACATAGGGATAGAAAAATCTGCTACTATATAGACCCCATTCTAAAACCCACACAACACTGAACAGTTCTCCAGACCCACCAGGAGGGGGCGCCCATGCACAGCCTACTTCTGCCCATTGCAGCCTCCCCAGCCTTGCCAGAAGGAGCCCTCACCTGTCCATCTGGGCCTGGAGCTGCTCTAGCCTGGAGCCTAGCTCCTGAGACCAGCAGTCTGGCCCCTGCTGCAGGTTTGGTGGCCTGTGCCTTGGAGGCATTTGCTGCAGCAACTCAGGCCAGAGGCCAGATGCATCTGAGATACCCAGGGATGGTGGTGCACCTGCAAGAAGCAAAGGGACACTTCTGCTCCACATAGCTGGTTCCATAGGCCTGTTCCTTCTCCCCAGAGGTGATGCTGTCCCTTTATCTACCATGGAATACAGTGTGTGATGTATCTCTCCTTACCTGGGTATCCTGGAGCATGAGGTCTTGCTACTATGGAGGTTGGACTTCCAGGACCCGAGAGGCTGTAGCCCTGGAAAGGAGCTGGAGACCCAGCTTATGAGGGGAGGGGCTGTTAGAATGGAGATTTCTAGTTCTGGTTTCCTTGCTCGGACCTGCTACCCAGGGGGTTACCTAGTACCTTAGTGTAGAATCCCAGGGGCCTGGCCGGTACCTACCCCTGGGAGCAGCACCCAGCAAACAGTGAGCCCTGGTTGTCTGACTCTGAGACCACAGGTCATCAGTGGTGGGAGACTGGGGAAAAAAGGGGAAGCACAGGGGAAGTCCCCTCTTATTTAATTAGGGGCTTGGGGACCTCTCTCCCCAGGGAAAGCAGGATGGAGAAGACCAAGAAGGGGCAGAAGATGGGGCAGGGGCTGGCTGTGCTCACCTGACTGGTTGTCATTGAGGAAGAAGCCTTGGTGGTCTTGTCTGCTGGGGTTCTGCTGGGGTGATGACTGGAGACCTCCATCTGCCTTGTAGGGAACAAGAGCATCAAGTAAGAGGCCAAAGCTGGGGCAGGGCCTCTTCGTTCCTCCCTATCTCTGCTCCCCTCTGTGGCCCCTGTCATAATCAGATAAGAAAATGGTATCAGGTGGCTGGGCACACACACTAGCGAAGCTCTGGGAAGCTTCCTGTAGGCTCTTCACCATCAGGGTGGACAGATAAGTGAACAGAGGTTTGAAAACAATGACTTTGTGTTGGGCCAGTGACAGGGAGACCCCCACGGAGGTCATGGGAGAGGCTCCCCTCTGGTTCCTCTTTCTTGAATGTTCCCTCCATGTGGCCCGTGGGGAGCATCCTCTGAGGAGACCAAGTATATGACCCCAAACCACTCCTTGAGGCGTCCTCAACAGTGTCCCAACAGCTACCCACCCTCCCGGCACTATGAGACTTGGGAGGTATCTTGGGGTTGCAGAGGACCCAGACCGTGGGGCCATATCCCTCCTGCCCTGGTGTCTAGCCATTGGGCACTTGGGCCACCTGATGGCTCCCAGAGGCTGGGCCCAATGAGGCAGGACGTCTCCTGTGCAAATGAGGTGAGAAAGGGAGAGACTGGGGGAGGGGACCGCAGCAGAGGAGCCACCACCCACCCTGGACCATTGGCTCAGACTCACGTCCCGCAGGTTGAAGGTGACCTCCAGCTTACTCCAGAAGCTGTCTGCAAAGGCAGGGTACATGTCCAACACTTCCAGCAGGTCTGCCCACTGGATCTTGTGCAGGTCACAGTAGGTCAGGGCCCGTACGTCTGCACTGGACTTGCCCGGCCGAGCAGGAAGGCTAACAGGCTCCCCAAAGATGTCGTTCTTTCCTGCCAGCCAGAGGGGTGGTGGTCCCTCCAGGGTCTGGCTCCAAGCCGCCTTATGAGGAACCTGCCTGAGCATCCCTTGAATATGACCCTCCACTAAAGATCATGGTGGGTAGGGCCTAGTACTTAGGATCAGGGTCTTGGGATAAGGCTGTATGCGCAGATTGTCTGGGAGGAGGACGAGGGAATGTCCTTTTTCTGTCCTCTGAGCTTCACAGAGGCGCCCTCAGAGCTGGTCCTGTCCTGGGCTCATTGGTCCCCTAGCTGTCTCCAAGACCCTCAGAACCACCCTTCCTCCATCAGAGTCCCCCTTCTTTTATCTGTGTTCTTTTTATTTTTTTTGGTACTGGGGATCGAACTTGGGACCTTGAGTTTACGCAGCAGGTGGCAGAACCACTGAGCTAAATCCCCGGCCTTATCCGTGTTCTTTGACACTGCCCCACTCCCATCCAGGGGACAGGAGGTAGTAAGAAACACCAAAGGATCCCTTCCCAACATTTCCTGCTCCGTTCAAGGTGCTAGTGCTATGGAACAGGGTACAAGGGACCCTCCCAACAGATTCAAGGATTCTGAGGCTTCCGTTTCTTTGTCTTTCTGCTCCTCACTGTAGGGTTCAGGTATCAAAATGGCCCCGGCAGGGGAGGTCACTTCCCCTTCCTGAACTCCAGTTTCTTCATCTGTAAAATGGGTGCAACCATGTCTTTCCTGCCTAACCCACTGGGCTCTCAAGAAAGTGCCCCAAAAGCATGAGGCACTGGACTAAGTCAATGAAAGATATTGGTAAGATTGGAGGTCACAGGGTGGACACATGGTTGGTACTCAGGGTGGATGGCAAAGATACTGAGCCTTCCTTATCCCACGTGATGTGCTGGTCATAGGTACATTATGGCTTATATCTAGATTTCCCCTCAAAGCCTCATGTGCCCATAGGTGGGGCTTTGGGGGAATTGACTGGATCATGGGTATGTGATGCTGGATCATGGGTGTGTGATAATGGATCAGTCCACTGATTGGTTTAGCATAGTTCTGGTTGTGGATGATGAATTTACTGTAAAGGGAAGACTCACTCTGGGTGTTGGTGGCACCAACCAATAGGCTTGCAGCCTGGATGGAATAAAAAAAGGGAAAGAAGTAGCCTCACTGCTTCCTCCCTGCCATAGCATGGATTGTTTCTTCTCAGTGATGCCCTTCTGCCATGCTGCCCTGCCTTAAAACCAGCTGACTATAGACTGAAACCTCTACGAACTGAACTAAAATAAATCTTTCCTCTTTTAACTTGTGGGTGTCAAGTATTTTGTCCCAGCAATGAGAAAGTAACTAAGACAGGATACAAACATGAAGAAGAGGCTGTCAAATAAGCAGACAAACACCCAACAGATTTATAAAATGAACTGTAGACACTTAGAACAGCTGTGGGGCCATGAGGGAAGAAGGGGCTCCTTCCGCCAGGGGAGGTTGGGGCAGGGAGTAGGTCTTACACAGAAAGGGAAATTCAGAGAGAGTTAAGGAAAACCGGGTCTACAGGAGAAAGGCAATCTGAGCAGAAGAAATAGCATGTGGTTATACTGCACGGGCAGAGCTGAGAACAGAGATGCCAGGGCCTGGGATGCCACAGAGCATGATTACTTTGACTCCCACTCCCCCTAAGAAAGTCCACCCCCTTCAACCTGGTGACCTATGGGCAGAGGATACTAATGGTTCAGCATAGAAGGACAGAGGTTGGGCATGACTCCCTAAAAGAACAGAAAGGAAGGTCACCCACAGAGAAGGGGCTTGAGGCCTAGAGAGAGAAGGGATTCACCATGGTCACACATGAAACCCTGAAACTTGAAATCTGGGCAATGTGATACATACTGGTTTTCCAGTAGATGAAGGATTATGACCTAATGTCTATTTCTACTCAGGACAAAATGAGAGGATTTCATATTTCTAACTTAAACTTAAATTGGACTAACTTTCTAATTATTAATAATAATTGTTATCCCTCCCCACATGGGTAGCACTTGTAAGGCAGGCTGGGAATGAGTAAAGGTCCCATAGAGGAACTTGTGCTTGAGCTCAGTCTTGAAGGATGCCTGCCAGATGGCACAGGGTAGGCACTATAGAGTAGCAGCATATGCAGAGGTACAGGGGTATGACAGATATGTCAAGTTTAGAGAACAAATAGTCTGTATGGCTGGAACATGAAGTGCCAGGGGATAGGTAGCAGAACTCAGGGTGGCCAGACTGGGTAGAACTGTGCATGCATGCACTGTGTATTCCAGGCTAGCTTTGAACTTATTATGTGGTCCAGGCTGGCCTTGAACTCAAGACAATCCTCCTGTGTCAGCCTCTCAAGTGCTGGGGCTATAGGTGTGCCCACCATCCCTGGCCCACTGAGGGATTTTGAGCAGAAGAGGGATATGTGCAGATGTGTATTTCAGGTTCCTGGCAGAAGATGGAACACAAGAGTAGACTGTATGCAAGACCACAGAAAAAGGAGCTCCTGACACCTTCCCAGAAAGACATGATGAAGGCCAGACCCAGGCAGGGACAAAGAGACAGGTGTGGGATGGAGAGGTACCAAGAGAGGAATGGAGGGCTCTGTGGCTGACTAGATGGCAGGAAGGGGAAGGATGCTTCCCTACATGATTCCAGCCCTGGCTGTGGGGGGATTATTCACAGTGATGGAGATGCCAAAGGGGCTGCTTCTGAGGGCAAGTCATGGTTTTGGGTTGGGATATGTTAAGCTTGCTCTGCTTATGGAATGTCAGGGTGCCCATGGCCAGGAAGGAATGGAATATTCTAATCTAAGGAAATACTGGGGCTGGACAGAGCTCTGGGGTCCTTTTGGCTCAGGTGAGGGAGAAAGGAGCCAGCCCAGGCAAGGGTATAGAGAAGAGATTAGAGAACTAGTGCTTGGTGACCACCAACCAAGGAGAGGCGGGGGGGAGAGGAATGAGCAGAGCAGTGCTAGGGGAACCCGTCCACAGGGGCTGCAGGTGAGCCAGGCCATGAAGACCAAAGGCGGACAGGCCTGAAGTTGGAATCGGAGATTGGAGGTGAAGCTGAAGCAACAAGGAAGGCAAGGAAAACGAGGACCCTGTGATGCCCACAGAGGTAAAGTGACTTGGCCTAGACCCCACAGCAGGTAAGTGGCAGAGACTACTTAGGAGCCAAGTCTGCCCCTCTGCCCAGTGCTCATATTGTTCCTCCAAAGTGATCGGCTATCTGTGCAGTTGCACTGAATGAGACTGGCCCTTCAGGGCGTTCTCTGCCTGTCATCCTAATCTCCCCAAGTTTGTAAGGGTAGCAAGGAACCTGCCTGGGCTTCTGAGTCAGACACAAAGCCTGGGAATTCCAGCATGGCCATTGCATGACCTCCATGAGCCTCAACTTTCCTCTCCGGAAAATGGGAACTACGGCAGAAGGCTGTGTTAAGGATTCTGGGAGCTGGGTATAGAGCTCTCTGAGACCCGTGCTAGGCCCGCATCTGGTCAATAGAGGAGATATGTTTCTCATTAGGAAGAAAGTGGCCCAAGTGGGGCATCTACAGCCTGTCCCGAAACACAGGCCTGGTCCGTCCCGCCTGACTCACCTAGGATAGCCACGACCACGTCGTCGCGTAGGATCTCTATAGAGCCGCGGGAGATGAAATAGAGCATGGAGAGCACATCGCCAAGGTGCACTAGCGTATCGCCGGGCGGTGCGTGCGTGGTCTTGAACTTCACGGCGAGCGCGCGCAGGCAGCCCTTGCTGGCACCGCGAAAGGCTGGGCAGTGCTGCAGCAGCGAGCGGTGCAGGTGCAGGCAGATGTCTGCCTGCAGGCACTCGGGGAAGCCTTTCAGCACCTGCGCGGGGCGGGGTCGAGTCCAGCGGGCCGTGGCCGGGGTGGGGCTGGGGACCCCGCACCCCGAGACCTTGACCTCTTCCCACCCGGGGTGGGGGTGGGGTTAGCCTGAGGTCGTCGCCTGCTCCACCCGCAACGAGGCTGCCAGGGCTCACCGCGTTCATGTCGATGCCATTGGTGTAGGACCAGGCGTGCTGGAAGTACTCCTCGAGACGCTGCCGCAGCGGGTTGGGAATCTGGTGGAAGCGGATGAACTCCTTGACGCGCAGCATCTGCGTGTGGTAGCGCGCGGTGCCCGAGTACAGGCGCTGGATGATGGCGGACACGTTGCCGAAGATGCTGGCGTACATGAGCGCTGGGGACCGGGCAGGGAGTGAGCCGCGCGAGCTGGTAACCAGGCCACACCACTCCAGGCCTCCCTCTCCCAGGAGCCCCTTGGTGAGGACCCTCAGTCCAGGGCGAGGTCTGAAGTACCAGGACAGTGCCAGGACACATGGGGACAAAGGCCTTTGGGCTTTTTGCCCTTGTCCCTGGGCCTCTTCGCATTTTCCCGGACCTGAGGCCAAGCTCCTTTGAAGAAAGAACTAGGGCAATGGATTTTTTTGTTGTTCATATTTGTTTTCTCCTTCAAGTTGTTAAATTATAATAGGAAAACTCTTGGCCTGTTGTTTTCACCCATTTTCCCCCCTTGTTTTTGTTTTTCTGGGCTTTCACATCTCTAAATACTCTGAACATGACAACTTAATCTATGTGTAAAATTCCACACTGCTTTCGAGTTCCTAAACCAGGTGTTTTGGAAAGCAGGAAGTTGGGTGCAGGGGCGGAGAACAGCGCAGCCTTGGAGTTGGCCACTTGGCCTGGCCCTGGGCTCAAGAGACTCCCTAGCTGTGTGCTTCCCGGCTCGTTGGGGCCTTCAGTTCCTGCTCAGTAAACTGGGCTCGTGAAGGAGTGAAATGGCGTCGAGAAGTGCTTAGAGGAGTGGCTGGCAGGGTCTGCTTCAGCCTGTGCAGCCACACAGGGCCTGAGCTAAAGCTCTGTTGTTGCCTTCTCAAAATTCTTAATAATTTTTCAAGAAGGGCCTCCACATTTCCATTTTGAACTAGGCTCTGCAAATGCTAGTCCTGGTGCCTGGCTTATCGCAAGGGCAGTTTGAGTGTTATAGTCTGTGTACAACTGATTGTACACATGTGCAAAAATAAACATGTTGCGCACCTAGGATGAGAGTACAATGTGCATTGTTACTGTATGTTATGTCTATTTCAAAGCCAAAAACCAGAATTCCCAAGGCCCATAGCACAAGGTTGTACTCACAGCCAATGAGCATGACGCAGATGGAGAAGACCTTCTCTGAGTTTGTGTTGGGTGAAACATTGCCAAAGCCCACGCTGGTGAGGCTGCTGAAGGTGAAGTAGAGGGCTGTGACGTACTTGTCCTGCACTGAGGGGCCTGATGCTGGGTCACTGCCATTGTAGTGCTTGCCAAGCTGAGTGCTCAGGCTGTCCAGCCAGCCGATCTTGGGCTCCAGGTAGGGCCGCTCCCCATTGCCAATGGCATACCAAATGCAGGCCAGCCAGTGCGCAATGAGTGCAAAGGTGCACATGAGCAGGAAGAGCACAGCTGCCCCGTATTCGGAGTAGCGGTCCAGCTTCCGTGCCACACGCACTAGCCGCAGCAGCCTTGCTGTCTTCAGTAGCCCAATCAGGGTTGTGGTCTGTGGGGCAGAGAAAGGGTGTGTTCAGGCTCATATCTGCTCATCCAAATCTACAGTCACATAGTCATTTAACAAACGGTAATGAGAAACCTGCTCTAGGCCAGGCATTTGGCAGTGGGATATAGTGCGGGTCCTTACAGTGTTCTTAGCCTAAAGCTCAGAACAGTGTTCTGGTTGCAGGAGAGAAGTCCACTAGGCGCATGGAGGAAAGGGAGGTCAAGTCCACAGGGGCAGGTCCAGAGAGGGTTCACAGGGGAAATGACAAACACGTGAGTCTTGAGAGACTGGGCTCGGTTTCCAGGCAGAGGGAGGGGGAAAGGACACTTCTGGCACATGGGTGGCATGGGAGAGGCATGAGGTTTGAAGTTGCAGGGCCCAAGTGGGAAACTGAGCGTGGCTCTGCAGCTCGGAGCAGAGTGGGAAGAGGTGGGGCAGTGAGATTCAGGGCTAGGAGGGTGAGCGGGGCTGCTCCGGTGGGCCTCAGGGTCTATCAGGAGCTTGGCTTTTATTCTGAAGGTGTGAGAGCCATTGAAGATTCTGAGGGGTGAGTGACAGTGTCAGGGAAGTGATCTGAACTTTGTGCTGGCTGCTGCGTACAGGGACGGAGGTGGGGAAGAAGGCTACTCAGTGTAGGCACAGGAAGCAGGGGTGGAGAGGATATGACTTGTGGATAATTTGCTGGGGTGGGGGGTGACAGGTCACTGCTGGACCCTCCTTGCTGGACGAGCTGGAGTGATGGGGTGTGACTGAAACAGAAGACAGAGTGGATCTGGGTGGAAAGATGATTCGGAGGACATAGGGGAGGAGAGTAAAGTGGGACCAAAAGCTATGAGAAGAGCATGAAAATGCCCTCATGTCACCCGTGGGAAGCAAAGCCAGCACCGAAGAGGAGCTAGGGACATGAAGGGGATGAGGCTGCACTGGGGGTGCGGGCTGGATCCCCTTCCTAACTCCTGGGTACGTAAGGGACTGAGACTACAGAACTGCCTGTCCCAGAAGGGGCAGAAATTCTGGGGCAGTGAAGGACCTGGTGGTAGCCTGCTCCTCTCATCTGGCCCGCTCGGACAGGGATAGCCCATCAGCTGCTCTTTCTGCAGGTCTGGAAAATGACAGATGCCTGAGGCCTCCATTCCACCTCCTCTCGCTTTGGCAAAGGTACCCAGTGCCAGAGTCTCTCTGTATCCAGGGCAGTGAGGTGGGGCGGCCTCAGAGCTGGGGTGCAGGAAGCAACCACAGCTGCTGGCCTGGATGCAGTTGGCTCACCTCATCAGATCCAGTGCGGAAGATGAGCAGGTCAAAAGGGATGGCAGCCACCATGTCGATAAGGAACCAGCCCTTGAAGTAGTGGACAGCAATGCGGCGGGGGTGACTGACTACCTCATCATTGGAGTTGACATAGGTAGTACGGAAATTGATGACAATGTCCACGACAAACATGATATCCACAATCAGGTCCACCATGGTGAGGGGACTGCAGGTGTAGCCGCAGGCCCCCCGTTGTGACTCATCCTGGTCACTGAGCAGGAAGGCTGCTGAGTAGGGCGTGAAGACAGCTGTGTAGATGACTAGCAGAAGGATGAGCCAGTCCCACACAGCCTTGAAGGGGCTGTAGTGCAGGATGGTCCCACGGTGGATACGTGGTGCCTGCAGCTTGTACTCTGGCAGCACATCTGCACCCAGGGACAGGACCTGGTGGTGAGGGCCATGAGTGGTCAGTGGGGGTGACCACTGCCAGTGAGACAGATGTTGGGGAGAGGAGTATGAAGGGAGTCATGGGAAAGGGTGGGTAACAAAAGCTGAAAAGGGAAAAGGGAACAGATGGTTGGGAGGAAGTGCAGACAGAGGGGACAAAGGACAAAGGGTCCAGCTCTGTCCCATGGTGATCCTAGTTTGAAGCTCACAAGCCCCCTCAGAAATAGGCCATCCTGGAGTGAGTCATCTGGGGGCATATTTCAGAGAAGAGCTGGGATTGAGGAGGTAACTTGATGGTCAATCCTCTCTGGTGGGTTTGGGAAGCCCCTTGTGGTAGGAGTTCCTGAAGGGAGCAGGTTACCCCTAGAATAGCCTCCATTTCTGAGGGTCCTGGGGGCCTGGACCAGTGAAGGCCTTCCCTTGGGACCAACACTTAGAGGTGCCAACGGAAAGAGCCAATCTGGATCTTTGATAGGCCCTGGGCACCAGGGAACCCCAGCTGTTTCACGTATGTCCAGGGGAGTTTGAATCAATACATTCAGTGGAGCTTCTTCCATTTTTCCCCTCCTACTCCTGCCTCCAAGACAATGGAGGGGGCCTGGCCCAACATGCCCAGGCTTTGCCTGGCTGCCCAGTAGGAGAAATGAAAGAGACTGGACATTAGGAAGGGGATGGGTTTTGAAGCCAGACTCCAAGGTTGAATCCCAGGTCTGACAATTGCTATCTGTGTGCCTTGGCGCAAGTTTTGTAACTTCTCACTTCCCACATCGCAAAACGGGTAACAAAGCACAACAAATTGTGCGTGGATGCTATGATGAAATGAGATGCATCTATTTGCATTAGGTGGCATGTGCTGTTCTACATGGTCAGTCGTCCTGCTTCCTTATCCTGTGTCAGGTATCACTCCACCAAGGGGAGACCCTGAGGGGCTGACCACTTTGCTGACCCCTTCCCATCAGATGGAGTCCGGTGGAAGGTTCCAGTTTAAGAACATCTGCAGTGTGAGGTCTTGACCTTACAGACCAGATCGGTTAGCAGATAGGACCACAAGAAGGAAGTTCCATCAAAGGGCTGGTTTCCACCAGAGGTCCTTGATCTGACATCCAAACCCTACAGTGAGGGCCACAGTGTCCTCACCCCCCAGTAATTTTCTGCTAGACCTTTAGGCCTTGGCTCATATTTCACTTCCTCAGGAAGCCCCTCTGACCCCACATAGACTGGGACCCTCTTTTTAAATTTTTTCCCTGCCCCCTATGCAGCCCTGATCAGCTAGTTACCCTTCCTTGGGCTATCAGCTCAGCCGGGCTATTGTGTCAACCTGCCTGCTCTTCACTGTGTTCCACCATGAAGCCCACATGAGCTCTCAACTACTGGTCATTGAATGAGTACTAGCAGCTTGGGCTCTGTTTCCAAGTGCAAGCTGAGCCACCACACCCCAGGCTGTCAGTGTCCTCCCCTTCAGCCAGGCCATTCTCTAGCCCTGCCTGTTTGGGGAATGAGAGGGAGGCTGCAGGGACAGGGAAGAAGGTTCCAAGTTGCTGAGAAGAGTGTTCAGGCCCTTAGCTCCTCAGGATCCCAGATAGGGACCCATTCTGACACTCAGTCTCCCACTGCCCCTGAAGCCAGCATGAAGGCTCTTCTATGGCAAAGCCCACCCTGCCCAGGAACATCTGGAACTGGTGGGCCTTCAGAGTACAGGGACCTGGGAGTAAGATCATAGCCTTAGGCACTTAAAAGTTCTAGTAGAGGTCAAGGTGACTTCCCTGTTTGGGGCCATGCCAGTCCTCTCTGAGCTCTGTCAGGTGCCACCCCGGCCTTAGGGCCCATGTTGGATGGGTAGTGAAGCCAAGAGTGGCTAGGGTTGGAAACAAGATAGAGGCAGGCACCATGGTCCCCAGCCAGGCCTGTCCATCTTCAGAGACAAGTCTTCAATCCAACAGTCCCTCACCATGGTGGCCACCACATTTGTACCAACTTAAAGGCTTCGGTGTTAGCAGCTGTGGGTTTTCTCACCTTGTCTGATCTCAGAAGGCCCATCCCTTTGGCCTGGGCTCTCTCCTTCCCCAGGGTCCTTGAACTCAGTGAGCGGTCGAGTGGTCTCCCTCATACCTGGCTCCAGAACTGACTGTTCTTCTGATGGAAAGGGGCATAGAGGAAGAGGGCTGCCCCCATGAAGGGACAGCCCCCATAAAAGGCTTGCACTCCCTTGCTCAGCCTTAGCCTAGGCCTCCCTGTGGACCCGACTGTCTCCAGGGCTGCCACTACTTAATGTCAAATGGGTCTTCAGAGACCATTTCATCTAACTAACTGCCTTAGCACAAGAGAGCCCCGAGGCCCAGAAGGTGGGGGTGTCCCTTTCCAAAGTCTCACAGTGAATCAGTACCAGGACTCTGGTCACTGGAGCCTCAAGTAAAACTCTATATTTCCCTCTGGAATGGTCAGGCCATCAAGCCCATGATAATAAAGGAGAGTGGACTCAGGGACATTTACCTTGAGCTGGACAATAAGGGGCAGCATGGGGAGGGGACATTCAGGGATGGGTCTGTAGGAGGCTGCTCAACAATAACAGAGGTATCAGTTATTCTTGACATGCAGGAGGATCCTGCGTGCATGTTGAAGGGGGAGGTGGCTGTCACATCAAAGGCAAGGGGCAAGAGCAGGGCTGGGGGCTTCCTGCCATCCCTCCTTCCTCTCCTTTTTTCTGTATGGCCCTGATATGTGCTGTCCCCCGATGGTGGCCTGTGCATGCTGCCCCACTCCCTCCTACCCCCAACTCCTTCAGGCCTAAGAGGAAGCATTCTCATAGGCCCCACTGACCCCAGCTTCCCCCAGCTCCAGGAGCTTGGCCTCTGGGCCATGACCTCAGGGGAGGCCTTGAGGTCTAAAAAACCCACTCAAGCAGGGGGCTGGAAAAGCTGCATCTCTCTGTTAGTCAAGGCCCCAAAGAACCCTAGAGGGCCTGGCACAGCCCTGCCCTCCCTGCCCTTCAGGCTCGCACCTGAGTGACCTTCTCAGTGACGTTCTGTGTTCGCTCTACCACCTTGCGTGGAGCAATGATCTCGATCTCTGTGGTGGAGCCGGAGCGGTGCTTCTCCAGGTTGAACTCCACGAAGTTGAGCGTGAACTGTGGGATCTGGCTGACAGTCCTGTACTTGCCCCTGCCTGGGCCAGGCCCCTGTCCACCTGGCCTGCCGTGAGAGCCCTCTGAAACCAGGGCCTGGGTCAGAGCAGCCAGGGCCAGGGCACTGGCTGCTCCAGTGGGTCCCCCCAGCTTGTCCTGGTTGCCACCACCCGCAGCCCACCTTACTCACTCACCAGAGCCCAGAAAGCTGCGGGACAGCAGGCGCTGGGTCAGGCTTCGGCTACTGTTCTTGGCCAAGAGCTGGGCCAAGTCCTCAAAGTTGAGGATGAACATGATGACAGCCCCATCCTCATTCTTTACGGGTACCACATCCACCAAGCATCTGAAGCTGGAGGCTGTAAACACCATTGGGAAGGGGCAGGGGATGATCACTGAAAGCGTCTTCTCCACTGGCTAGGGAGGAGGCTGAGTGAAGGTCAAGTTAAGGGGATCTATCGGAGAGAAGAAGCCTAGACAGTGACCGGAACTGCTGGGCAGTGACGGAGGCAGCTGGCCAGCCAGAGCCCCAGCCACAGGGCAGAGATGGGGAGAGCAACTTAGCTGCCCATTAGGAGATGACGGAGCATCGGTCCCAGTCCAGGCATGGCCCTCGGTTCAGGGCTTAGCCTCAAGGTTTGTTTCTGCTGTAATTAAAGCTGAGCCGATGGGGGTGGATTAAGTGGGGAGGCGAGATGAGGCACTCTACCCCCATGTTGGTCTGGCTGGCCCTGGGCTGAGCTCCCATAATGCCATACCACAAAAATGCCCCCTTCCCTGACACTGGCAGGAATTGGCTGTTGGGAGCACACTAAGTGCTGGGCATAGAGCCAGAAGGCGTATCAGGCCTCAGGAGGTCCTTAGGTGACAGCCTGGGGTTCTGAGAAACTGATTTGCTGTGGCTGGGAGGCAACATGGAGCAAGGACCACTGGGCCCTTGGCACACAACAGCTTGGCAAAGGGAAGGGCCTTGTCTAGGAGGAGGGTACTGGGACAGGGTCCCAAGGCAGAGGCTGGGACCAGGGAGCAAGTAGGGCAGTGTCCTGGGGGTCAGAGAGAAGGAAAAGGCCACCAGAGGCCAGGGCAAGCCCCTCATGCTACTTGTTCCACCTCCTGGGCAGCCCAGACATAGCTGTTGGCTCTTTTGTGCCTCTGGCCAGTCTCTGTTCCCTCTCTTTGCTCTAGGTTCTTGCTACCTTTCCACCGGTGAATGGAACAAAATCAGCTGAAATGACACATACCACAGAACAGACCCTATGAGCAGGCACTCCACAGGGGTCCTATGTCCTTCAATTCAAACTACTGGCAGGTATCAGGACCAAAGGGCTGGATCCTCAGGGACAGGGGCCTCAGGTGACCGTGCAAATCAGAAGGCAGAGCTTTACTCCCAAAGGCAGATATGGGTCAGTCTCATCTTTCCCAGGTGTTTTTTAATTAAGTAAAGAAAGCATGTTCGAGAGCTGGGGATTTAGCTCAGTGGTTCCGCTGCCTGCCTTGAAAGCGCAAGGTCCCGAGTTCGATGCCCGGTACCAAAACAAAAAACAAAAAACAAAAAAAAGAAAGAAAACATGTGTAAATATGAAGGCACATTAGCCAGCCAGCAGCAGTACTGCTACTTTGGGGGCCACTAGAATCACTCTTCCTCAAACTCCCTATTTACTGCTTACCTCCCCAGCCCATTCTCATTGCCATCAGAGCTGGGGTACAGCTGAGGCTCCCTTCTCTTCCCTCCCACTTTCCTCCCAGGAGCAGGAATCTCCTGGATCAGATTCCTGGACTCCCAGGCACCAGGCAGCCATCTGCCAGCTGCTGCCTGGGCCCAGGGGAGACATCCACACCGAGGACAGGCCACCTGCCTGGCTTGACCTACTCCTGGGCTTGCATTGCTATACTCACTCTAGTCAGCCTGGGGTGTGGTGAGGCTTCTAAACCCAGACTGTGTCCCAGTCCCTCTGGTACTGGGGAGACCTGGCCTGGTAGGGGGCAGGGAGGGGGCAGAGCAGAAAGACTTCTAGGTTTTCTATGCTGGTGGGAGTTGCCAAGGCCCAGTCTTCCCACCCACTTATGCTGTTGCTTGAAAACTCAGACTGGGAAAGGACCAAAGACCGGCCCATCACAGCAGTAAGGGTTGGAGAGTGGTGGGGGTCAGTGCGTGGCACCCCACATCCCACTCCTGTGCTAGCTGCCTCTGGGGTAGGCAGACAGGAGGCTGTGAGAATTTGGAAGAGTCTAGCACATTCTCTCCCTGTACCCCAGGGTAGCTGTCCTTGCTTATCCAAGACTCAGAGCCCACAAGTAACTGTCTGGGTGAGCAGAAATGGGTGAGTGCCCTAGGTTGTACCCAGGAGTGGTAGTGTTCTGGTGTCTTTGCCCTGTCCCTGAAGGAGAAACCACAATCTTTGCCTATTTTTCCCTTCCAGGGTCTCCTCCTGGGGCTTCTCACTGCCCACATCCCCTCCCCACTCTGACCCTCACCTAGCCTCTTCATTGCCTTCCCCTACTGAGGGTTGAACCCAGAGCCTTACCCAGGCTAGGCAAGCACTCAACCACTGAGTTACCTCCACAGCCTTACTTTGATTTCTTTCCACACACCCCCACCTAGCATTATGCTGAGCCCTCAGGGACCAGTGGTTCTGCCAGAAGCTGCCACTAGGAGGGTGGCACTATCAAGGAGGCTGCCTCCAGCTTGGCCCTCCTGGCATTTATAGATGAACATGTGGAAAACACTGGGGGAGGGAGGGGGAAGGCAGTAGCTCCTGACTTCAGCCTTGCCCTGAACTCCTTAAGTGGAGCTGAGGACTGAAAAGCCCCAGCTCTCCTCTAGTCTGACCTGCAGATTACAGGATTCTGGTTTAGGCTCATCAGAATAGAGGACCTAGTAAAGGCTGGCAGGGCTGGGCCCTCTGGCAAGTGCCCAGTGGGACGGGGGTAAGGGGGGATCTCAGTGCTCTCCATGCCTCCCCCTAGACTCTCTTTTGTCCTAGTTTTGTGACAGTCCCCCTTCCTCCTTGTCTGTTATGTTCTCACTTTTCCTAGCAAATACAGGTGGGGGAAGAGCCTTGATTTCTCAAGGGTCTCTGACCTTGGTCTCATGGGGATGATTTTTACCAAGTGCCCCAGCCTCTGAGCCGACTTTATGCTGTGGATTACCCTTTTAGAGGCAAAGAGGATTATAAATAAACCAGCTAGAGATCTGTTCAGGACCCCCTCCCAGCTCCCTAGAGTCAGGGGGTGGAGTAGAGAGAAAACACTAATCTGGGAAGGAAATAAATCACCGTTAGGATGTCCCTGAGCAAGACTGTAAGATGTATGTGAATGCGATTTTTTTTTAAAGAATCACGTGGTCAGAGTGGACCATAATGTGAACATACGTTATCTGAGCACTATATCCTTCTCTTAATGTAATGCAGACCAGGAAGGTCCCTTTTCCGGGTTTTGGGCTAATTTCAGGAATGTCCAGATGGTCAGAGGTTTGGGCAACAGGACAAGGAAGGACCGAGGGTGGGGCAGGGGCAGACTGGAACTTATAGAGCACCAGGGTAATTTCCATTTTCACCCAGGGCCACCCTCTAACTCTAGTTGGGTCCTTTCTGATAGCTGGAGGACCTCGGCAGGGTTTGGGTTAAGGCCTGGCCTTGACTTCTGCTCCCTGCCCAGGCAACTGCAGGGTGCTGATGGGACTCCAAGAGCCCTGACCTGACATACCCAGGAGTCTGGGATCAGCTTCCACCCTCTGGAGTACAGGTAGAGCTTTGGGATGAAGAAGGGGAACAGATAGGACCTGCTTCCCCCCACTTCCTGCTGTCCCATCCTGTTCCTCCAGGACCCTTATCACTCCCCTGACTGTCACCTCCTCCCGGCAGTGATGTGAAGAGGTGAGGTCACAGCTTTTAAAAATATTCTGACTTCATTAACCCTGTGAGTACTGCCAAACTAAGCCAGATTCTTTCCAGTCCCCTGGTTGCTGCCTCTGCCACATCACTTCCCACCTGCTGCTATTTTGGGTGGCAGCTGCAAGGGACAGCCATGGCAATAGTCAGGACCCCCCCAGAAGCTCACAATTGCACACACATACATACATACACAGGCACACATTCTCACATTCACACTCACACTTAGGTTACACACACACACACACACACCAGACCTCTGGAACCTGGGCTCTCAGAACCCATCAGTCCCAATTCAAAGGCATCTGCATTTTTCTGTACTCTGCTGGCCCTCATGCTGTTTTCCATGGGGGCTTCTCTCTTCTGGAGGCTTCCTTTTCCAAAAGTCCTATCTCCAAGGACAGAGGGAATTAGGTCCTTTCTTTCCTCTTGGGATTACTCAGAACAGACATCTCTCAGGGAAGGATCCAGAGACGTCAGCTCCAGTTTCATGTTGGATCCTAGCAGTGAGGTCTTTGACAAGTCCCTTCCACAGCCATAAGGATTTATCTAAGCCAGTGGTTCCTAAACTTAGCACAACATCAGAACTGCTGGGACATTTTTCCAAATAAACTTGCCTAGTCTCATCTTGTGCTTTCTGACCTCTCTCTAGGAAAGGTGTGTTTTGGAAAATATGCCCTAGGTAATTCTGGTCTAGAACTAGGTTAGCTGTGGACCTTGACCCTGGTAATTTCCAAAGGACTTTCAGGCTCTGATCCTAGTTCCCACCAACACTTCTCTCCCAGCTCCACTGGGGACACTGCAGTCCTGGGAGGATAAACTCAAAGGAAAAACTATGTCCTAAGCCTCTGACTGATGCCAGTTTTGCTTGCAATATGTTTGGGTAGCAGCAACAACCCAAACTCCATCCAGGTGAGCTTCTTGGTTGGGGGAAACTCCAGATCCTACCTTCTGAAAGTGCTGGGGCTGGATGAACCAACCAGGAGCTCCCATACCTTCCCTGGCTGCAGAGGCCTTGAGGGGGTGACTCCTCCCCTAATCCCCAGAGCAGACACACACACAGATGAGGGAAGGTTAATTTCCATCCCAGCTGCCTGACAGCTGGGGCTGACAGTGACAAAGTGGGTAGCCAGGAGACCGAGGACAAAGCAGAGGGATGATGGAGTAGGAGGCTCTGCCCCAGGTCAGTACTGGGTGCTGGAAAGCCTGTCCCAAGCCCCTGAAAAACACCACAGATGGCAGAGCAACCAAAACGCATGGGTTCCCCCTACCAATGAGGAAACAGAGGCCCAGAGAGGGGCAGGATGTGAACAGGTCCATTAGTATCTACGTAAGTGCCCTCCCCGGGCCGTCTGGCGGGACAAGAGAGGGGGCCAGCCATGCCTACCCTGCTGAACCGCTGCCCCAACTGTGTCTCACCATCCTTTCGGTAGTAGAGGATGTCCACCTTGCACTCCTCAGCCCCCAGCAGGGCCTGCGCCAGGCGGGACACAGCACTACTTGGGGTGTTGGGGCCTGTAAGGAAGTCGCAGGTGCACGGTTGCTGCATCACTTCCACTCGGGAATAGCCAAAGAGTTCGCAGAAGCCGTCATTGCAGTAAATGATGGCGCAGTTCTCCATCTGAGCATTGGCTATCAGAAACTTACGACCTGGGGTGGGAGATAAGAGGTAGGGAGACCCTGGCAGCCTGGACTGGGCAGCAGGGGGCAACGATTATAGGGACTGATGGCAGCAGGAAAGGGAATTTGGACGATGGAGTGGGGCTGGGAGGAGGGGAGGTTGGGGGAAGGCAGGAGGACCAAGATCACGGGGAGTTATTCCTCCTGAGAGTAAAGGGTGGGGGTGAAGGAGGAGGGAGGAGGATGGTGACCAGTAAAGCAAGGGAGGTCAGTCCCGGGGATTGCGGGAAGAGCAGGCCAGGAGGGCTGGTGAGGTGGGAGAAAGGTTCAAGACTTGAAAACAGTGAAGAAGGTCCAGAAGAGACAGCAGGGATGTGACCAGTTGGGGGTCAGATCTGGGAAAAGCAGCGTGGCCAGGGTCACCAGGGGAAGGGGAGGAGCCAAGGAAACCTTTACAGTTGGGGGGAGCAGTCTGGAGGGGGAAGCAGAGCAATGGTTACAAAAGGAAGTCAGGGCTTGGGCACCAAGAAAACTGGTGGGGAGAGGTAGGAGCTGCACTCTGCCCATTTTCCAGTATGGAGAAGGTGTTCAGGATGCTTCAAAGCGAAGGATGTTGCATTCAGAACGGCACCCACTGCCCATCTGCCCCAACGTAAGCTAAGTAAAGGACTCTGGACCAGCCCCAATCCCCACCCCGACACACACTCACTCTGGCCCTCGAACTTGCGGATGATGGTGTCCAGGTAAGTGTTTTGGGGTGCGACGTGGCCCCTACGGACCGGCATCTTTCCGTGGCCCCAACCAGGAGCTACCCGCGCCCCCGGCTCCCAGCAATCTCTGCCAGTCCTGGGGCTCAGCAGCGTCCGACTCCGGGTGGGCACCGCCCCGGGGGAGGGCCGCCGGGCTTCATGCCCCGCCCGCCCGCCCGCGTCGCCTCCCTCCCCCTCCCCGCCCCTTCCTGGCCCTCGGCTGCCCTTCCCTGCCTTTCCCAGACCGCAGCCCGTCGCGCTTCCTCCCCTCCGCTCCTGCCTGGGAGCTGTCCGCGTCGTGGTGCTGAATGCCGGGGCGGTTGGGGTCCGCGGAGTCCTAGCGATTTCTCTCTGGGGCCCAGCATGAATCCTAGAGGGTGGAGTTCGAGACCGGGACCTGGGATGGGGTAGCACTTCTCTGAGGCCTCAGTCTCTCCTGGACTCCCTTCGGGTACTGAAGGGCAGTTTCCCTTCCTAATACAGGGTAGCATTGGGAGACCGGGCAGAAGGAGGTGCGTGGGACCACAGGTGGTCTTTTGCTAAAGGCTCTCTTCAGAGTCTGACCTCTGGGCCTGACCCTGGCAATGATACACTCAGGCCTTTTGTCGGCCCTTGACAAACATCCTCCAGCTGAGCCCCACTGTACATGCAGTGTTCGTGGTGGCAAACCCAGCCACATTCCAGTCCTGGGAGGATGGGCTAGAAGACACAGGAAGATGTACATGAAATATGCAATAAGGCCCCTTTGTTAGAGGCCTGAGAGCTCTTAGCATACAGACATAGCTTGAAAGGGCAGATTTAAAACCACCTATTAGTAAGTGACCACTGAAAAGTGAATACTGATTGAAAATTGGAGGGCCAGGGATTTAGCTCAGTGGTTCTGGCGCCTGCCTCGCAAGCGCAAGGTCCCAAGTTTGATCTCCAGTACCAAAAATAAATAAATAAATAAATAAACAAACAAACAAATAAATAATAAAAATGAAAAATGAGCATACTAGAAGACACAGATGCTTGGAATGAGGTGTAGTAAAAGAAACTTCTTGGAGAGAAGGATAGGGAACCACCGTTTACTGAGTGTCTTGATGGGGTTGGAGTATTGCAGAGGGTCCAAAGGCCAATTTTGAGCCAGGAGAGCAAGTGTTCAAAATGGAGCATGCACCGAAGGCAAAGCCTGAGGATGATGGGGGTCCAAAGACACAGCAAGGCTGAGCTGGGTAGTGGAAGTAAAGGGTAATTGATAAAGACTCTCTAATGCCATTTTGAGTATTTAGATTTTATTGATGGGCAACCAAGTCCTTAAGCAGTTAGACATTTTGAAAAAAATTTGAAAACATTGAAGAGATATTTGGGCAAAATAAACCTTACAGTGACAGGGTGGTGGAGGAAGGATGGCCAAGGAGGATCAGTGAAAGGCTTTTGCTGAAGTTGGTGAAAGGCTGGGGGTCCTGGGCTGGGTGTGCATTTGACACGCAGAATCACAGTGCCTGGGGGGAGCCTCATTGGCCACTGTAGCTGTGAGAGGACTGTCAGCATGGCCTCCTGGGGAGGTGCAGAGGTGTTCTGGCTGCCCCTGTGTTTGGGGGCTGGGTTGGGCTGGCTGTGGAGGAAAAGTGGGGCTGTTTCTCACCAGCTCAGTGTGTGGGATGCTGAGCTCTGAGGAGAGACTTGGGCAGTGGGACATTCATTCATTCATTCATTCACTCATTCATGTTTTCCAAGTCCTTGTTGTGTGTCAGTGCCTGTACTGACTAGAAATGTTACACAGGGACATACTCCTGACGTGTGTCTCTAACAGCTAATCATTGGAACAAATAAGGATTTGCAGTACAAAAGATAAGAGCAGTGACAGAGTATCAAATGAAGGTGCTGTAGAACTGGGTGCTGGAGTAGGAAGTGCTTGGGCTCAGCTATAACACAGTAAAACTTCTAGAAATCTGGGCAGAGATAAGAACCATGGAGATCTCAGCCTGGTACCTCTCTCCCCTGAACTCGTGACATTGGGGCTCAGGTCCTTAATCTGGGGAGAACTGATCCCTTCTTTTGACTGTCCTCCTATCAACTCAGCAGTAGCACCGATGCCCCTTCTCTGTGGTTTCTAGTTATAATGTGCTTCCCCTCAAGTTTCCCCTATTCTCTGACACACACTAACTGTCGGGCTTACCAAGAACCCCTGGAGCCTTAGTCAGACTTAGTGAGTCTGAAAATATTGGGTGTGACATCTCTGTGGCCAACAGACTGGAGAGAAAGAGTTGGAAAAGGTAGGGGAAGGGACTTGTCTCCCCCTTTCCCAGGCTTATTCCTAAAACACTAGTATCTCAGATACCCTCCTACAGCTCTCTTCTCCTCCTCTTCCCCCACCCCCCTGAGCCTGGAAAGGTGCTGTTTGTCCTGTGCTTGCTCCCCAGGGCAACCGGCCAGGCAGCAGGTGTGTGTGTTGAACAAGGCTATCTCTGGAGCAGAGTGGCTGGAGATGAGCTTTGTTTAAATATTAAAGAAGTCAATCATTAATCACGCCTGGCTTAGTGCCCAGCTACCCACTGTCTCCATTCAGGAGGGCCTGTGCTGGGGTAGGGAGAACCACAGGGAAGTTTGTGAGACTACTTGGATCTCAGGTGGCCAACAAAGAGCTGTTTAGGACTACAGTACATTATGCAGCCCAACACAGGGTGAGCCAGATCAATGGATGTGTGGCCTATAGTGTTCATGAACTAGATATCACCAATTCATAAAAGAATATTCAGTTCTCCTTGAGGACATTTTGTAAGGGGACTGAAATGAGGTCATTTCTCTAACTAGAACAGTCTTAGCTTCTGCAGGCCCAGCCTCGTCCCATAGCCCTCCAACCCCCATAGCTGGGTTTCTAAACCAAACCAGGCTATTTGAAGAATCAGTTGTGGGTTGAGGGTCAGTTTAAAGGAACTCAGCTACTAGGTTACTAAAGCCATGCTTCCTGAATCCCTGAGGGAAGGGGTGTGGCACACATAGAATCACAGAGTTGTTGCCTGTGCACATGACCTCACATCTGAGTTTGCAAACATACAATCAAAACACCACATGCACCCAGATCTGCCTCAGCTGTACCCAATCACAGATGGACACTCTGACTTCAGATTGTCCCCTCCCTGTTGCCTACCCTCCTGGGCTCAGCCCCCTTCTTCCTTCCCCTCAGCCTCACCAGTCTCACTGGTGGCTAATCCTTGCTCTACCATTCAGCTCTCATCCATGGAGGCTTCCTGTGGTGGTATGTGAAGATCCAAATGGTTATGCTGATCACACAAAGCATGAGGATGAAGCAGAGGCCCAGCAGGATCCACTGTCTTCGGGTAGCCTGTTGGGGCTCCATGGCCACTCCCAGGAAATAGGTGGAGGGCAGGGAACTGAGTATCATGCTGTCCTGGTCTAGTGACCATTTTTCCAGGAAGTACAGCCTGTAGGCCAGTCCCAGGACCACCAGGAACATGACAAAGCTCAGAAACAGCAGCACCCACTGCCCAAATGTAACCTGGCCAGGCTTCAACAGCAGACCCAGTAAATCCACTTTGTTTGTTCTTTCTGTGGAAGACAAGAACATCTCACAGAGCAGGTAGGCCTGGGAAGGGGGCCTTAGGGTTCTCTGTAGCTGTTGGGGAGATCTAACTGCTACTGGATTTTTCTCTAGGCCTCAGGTCACAGGTGAGGTAATTGCTCCAGAAGGAGGATGAGAAAGAATACAAGGAAGAGAAAGATATAGGCATAGGGAGGGTGACATATCTCATGAAACATAGCCAGGAGGCAAGATGCTGACCCTCTGCTCAGACACCGGCCTGGCAGTCTAGCTAGATGGTATGCAAGAAGCAACTGAGTCAAGGCTGTACCTGGTAGAGACAGGTTAGCCAGCAGCAGTGCTGTGCCAGCTCAAGCTGGGCAATGGATAGGCTGAGTTATGGCTGGGTCAGGGTAGGGAAATGGCCTAGGGGAGGGAAGGGCCTAGGGTTACACTAAGGCTAGGCCCAGGGCCAGATTAACGAACCTTCAAAGGAACAGGTGAAGTCTGGCCAGCCCAGGATTTCTCCCTGCCGCACATTCTCAGCCACTAGCCAGTTCAGGAGTGGCTTGATGGGGGCCTTTGTAGACATGTTGGACTGCCCAGTCAGCTCCTTTGGGACCTCTGGCCAGGGCCTGCTCGAGCCCAGCTTCAGGGCATTCCTGAGGGAGTGGGGGTAACTGTAAGGTTGTGCTTGTGGGTGTCCACAGGTACTGCTGGGGCCCCTTGGAATCCCCCTGGGGCTTTGCCAGCCAGAATCTTCCCATAGAGCTCAGCATAATGGATGCAATTGCCAGCTTTGAAATAAACTCATATGAGTTTGAAGTTTGGCTCACTTAGTAGCTGTTGTCTGAGCTTCAGTTTCAATACTCATAAAATGGAGATAATAACAGTATCTACCTTACAGATTTGCTACAATGCTGAGAGGCAATAAATGTTAACCTCTGCTGCTGATGTTTATTAGACTGTTGTGATCATTATTCTCCTGGACTCAAATAGGCACAAAGTCTGAGCCACTGTTTCCTATGAGGTGTTCAGCATCAATGGGCAGAGACAGCTAAGGTTTAGAGGGACTCAATGTCTCATGAGTGTGGGTGATGTTTTGTGTACCACCTGCAGCACTGCACAAATGTCAGCTGTCTCCAGGGACACCCAGTGCTAGGTGGCAGGTAGTAGTCTTGGCTTGGCCTATTGTACTCTCAGTGGGGCTACAGGGTGCCAAAGCCAGGGCTCCAGGCTCCTCACCCTGACTCTGCAAAGAAGTGGTGGACAGATGTCGCTCTTTCTTAACCTGTTGTTCTTTGATTTGACCAAGAAAGAGGTGAGGCCTGGAGGCCCAGAGAGCAGTGTAGTGTCTGGACTAACAGGGACTAACAGGATTTGAATCTGGATTCAAATCCCAGCAGTGCTACTTCTGTGCTCTGTAACTTCTGGCATACAACTTAAAGCCTCTCTTAGACTGAATTTCTTCTTCAATAAATGGGCTCTATGAATACTTCCCCATGGTAAGGATTAAATCACATAGTGACTGAGGAGGACTTTGTAGCTTTCAAAGACTTACATCACTTAATAAATAACCAGGAAAGAATGAGGTGGGGAAGCTAAAGGTTAGCAGATTCTTGGCAGACATTATTATTTTTTTTTGGTACCGGGGATCGAACTCAGGTCCTTGTGCTTGTGAGGTGAGTGGCGGAACCACTGAGCTAAATCCCCAGCCTCCTTTGGCAGACACTATTGCAGAAAAATGTAGTAGTTAGGATCCCTGAGAAATTAAGGTAAAAAGTTGTCAAGATTGAAAGAAAAAAAAAAAGCAAAAACAAAGTCCGTGACTAACTCTAGAAGTTTTATCAGATGCTGGCTCTTGAATGAAAGGAAAAAAACTAGAAGAGGGAAGCTTCAGTCACTGAAAATCTACCTGTTTAGAAACAAGACTACAGGCCAATGGGGCAAGATGTGTGACCTGAGCCCAGCCTGCTGCTGGTGTAGACGGCACAGAAGGCCTGAGGCTGCCAAGCTGGCAGCTGGTACTGCCTGGAACCCCCAACTCTGAAGTGACAATGACAGGCCCATGAACAAAGCCAGACCCACCCACCACAGCTGGCTGGGAGAGGTAGAGGGACTTTGGGAAATTGAATGGGGCCCACTTCGGCTCTCCATTCCCAACACCTGGGCAGGGTATTTGCATTTAGGAGGATGAGTTAAAGGTATCAAAATCAAGTTTTAAGATACATTAGCCATATCAGGTTCAGTAATATGCCCCCTGTGGTCCCAGATACTTGGGAAGCTAAAGTAGAAGGATCTCTTGAGTCTGGACTTTGAGACTGACCTGGGCTACATAGCAAGACTCTATTTCACTAAAGGCAAAAGAGCAGCCAAAATTCTCTTCTTTCTATGAAACTGAGAGAAACCCTGAATAAATCCTCTTGAATGAACCCATCTGACTTTTTTGTGTGTGTGTGGTACTGGGGATTGAACCCAGGGATTCATGCTTGCTAGGTAAGGTACTAAGCTACATTCCCCAGCCCTTCACCTACACTTAGTTAATCTCCAATTATCCCATGCCTGAGTTCATGAATATCCCCATGTCATCTCCTTGGGGAGGTGGATATGAGATTTGGGTAACCTTTCTAATTCTTGGCATCCTCAAGAACAAACTTTCTCTATTACAATGCTTGTTGTTTCAGTGACTAGTGTACTGTACAGCAGGCTAAACCAGCCAGGTTGAGCAACACCTGCTTCTCCTGACCCCCCACCTGCCCTTTCTCCCTTGCTTAGCCCACATTCTACTTTGCTGCCATTTCACTTTCTCCAATGCCTACAATATCCTCATTTCTCAGAAGCCTTTCATCTGTCCACTGGCCAGAAAAATGGTGATTAAGGTTATAATCTTGGGAGATTCAGGGTCTTCCTGGATCAGGGGTCCATATGGCAACGTAGGGGGACTGGTGAGCAGGGTGAAGGATGACTGGCTATATGCTTTGGAGCCAAGTCAGACCTTGAAAGGCCTATAAACCCCGGGTGGGGTGGAGGAGGGAAGTGGTGAGAATGGCTGAGGTCAAATGGCCCACCAAGTAGGTATTAAAGTGAGTTGGTGTAAAGAAAACAGATATCCAGTGGGCCAGGGATTTGGTTCAGTGGTGCCTTGCCTGCCTTGCAAGCACAAGGTCCTGAGTTCCATCCCTGGTACCACTAAAAAAAGAAAGAAAGAAAGAAAGAAAAAGAAAACAGACATCTGCTATTTCTTGAGTACAGAAATCCTTCCTTGGTCTTCAAGCACAACCTCCTAACCCTCTTTGTTCAGTCAAAGCCTTTTCTACTGCTTCCACACCTTTCTCGAATTATGGAATTTATTTATTTCATGATCTATTTCCTCCTGCTGGATTCAAAGTGGTTGGTTAGCATTGGGACAAGTAAATTTTTGCTGAATGAATACATAATGGGTAGCCAGAGACAAGAATGTAAAGAGTAGAGAGGTGCTTTTATATTGAATACATTCAAAAAAGCTCAAAGCTAGGAATCAGCTAGCTTTCCACCCCCGTAGAGTGAAAGGGTAGAAGAGCAAATAGACAGAGGAGATGTTGGTCATGCAAGATGCGTCCCGGCCTGTGAGTAAAGACCAGGGAACCAGTCCTGCAGCCCCATCTGGCTTTCTGGTTACAGGCATATTGCACGGTAGAATCACAAATACATTCACTAAGTATGCAAAGGACACTAAATTATGTGGCATTCTTTTTTTTTTTTTTTTCTTTTGGTATTGGGGATTGAACTCGGGTTTATGTGGCATTCTTAATCCTCTGGGAGGTAGGTGTAAGATTCAAAGGAACTTTGACCAATTAGGGAAATAGACACATTGAAATTAGTAGAAATCAATGGAAAAAAGACCACATCAGTGGGTGGACAGCACATCCCAATGGTTGGAGTAGACTTGAGGTTAATCTCACCAGAGCCAGTATCCTTTAACTGATGGAGGCAACAGTGTGAAAGGTAATGTGTTTTGGAGTCAGTTCTGGGTCCAAAGCATGACTGCTTCTTGCTACATTAATGACACAACAATCCTGTGGCCTCCCTGACTTTTGGTTTTATCATTTGTAAAACCCAGATAATAATATTTACTTTGCAAAGTTAAGCACTACTAATACGAAACATATCAGAGAGCTTGCTATGTCATAAGAAGTGCTCTGTACATTCAGTTCAGGTTCCCCAGCCTCTCCAAGTCTGCTTCAAGACCAAAAGAAAAGAAGACAACACATAATGCCACAAAGCAGGGGGGACAGTTTGATTTACTCTGTGTGTGTGTGCACGTGCGCACATGTATTAGTAGAAGGGGCCCAACAGTGGCTGAACACAAGGTGCTCAACAAGAGGAACTGTGCTTCAATTCATGTAGGAAAAGACTGCAGTCTGACAGGAGGGAGATCTAGTATTAGAATGTAAACTCAGTGAAGTTCTGCCCAGGTAACCTAGGGTGACTGGGTTAGGAGAGGGGGCCTTGAGCAGGGCTCCTTACAAGGGAGATGGAGCAGCTGAGGACAAATGAAGGAGGGGACCACTCACCCCAGGATCTTCCCAGCCATCTTGGAGCTAGAGATGTCACACTGGTGCAGCGGACCTACATGGCCTGAGGCATTGCACAGTGCCTTGTGAAGCTGGAACTGGAGCACTAAGCTAAGGAAATACCTGGAACACAAGGGAGGTGAGATCAGGGTTGAAAAGCCCCAAGCCACTTCAGGCCAGGCAGCTCCAGTTTGCAGTGGCCACAGGGTGCATGACAGCAGTCACCACCTGGGTGCAGGCTCGCTGGGCAAGGCCCTACCTTGAGTTGCCCCTAGAATATGAGGGCCTTCCTTGTGTAGCCTTGTGAACCAACAGTCACCCCAACCCTATCTCCCTCTTTCCTGTTCTCCTCTGGGGGAAGCAGGGATGGCTTAGATTGAATATTCCCACCATCTCTGCCCTTCACACAGGATCTAATGGAAAAGCTCAAAGGATCCCAGGGCACAGACCTACGAAGGCTGTGCAATCTGATAGGAAGAGGTAGGCAGAGGACCGGGTAGCATTTGGATCCAAGGCTTTGCTAGAAATCCTCAGCCTCATCCCACACCTCCCAAACCCCACTACCCAGAGCTGACTCTGCTGACTGGGCCCAAACCTTACCGAATATAGGGCACACTGGCAGAAACATGGAACTTGGCACCTGGGTCAAAGTCATCCTCTGTCCGAGGAACAGGTGGCCACAGCCCCTGGTGCTTTAACCTGAAAGGAGAAAAACAGGGTCCTGATGGAGGCATCTGAAGGATCTCAGAGCATTTTCTTTTCCAAAGCACTTGTGTGTTTATCAAAATTGGACCTGGCATGCAGACAACACTAGATACATTTTCATTCATTAAATAACTGAAGACACTTGGGCCTGGGAATTGGAACGAGACCATAACAGCAGTTAACACTGACTGAGCACTTCCTCCGTTCTCTGAGCTGTGCTCAGGACCCCTGTGTTCTCTCAACACAGGCCTGGTCTCTGGAGAGGCGTCACAGAGGAAACAAGCAAGGCCAGGTCGCTGCTCGCATCCATTCTAATGAAGGAGGACAGATTATAAACAATAAGCAGGTAATTTCATCTAGTAAATAGTGCTAAGAACAGAACAGAGAAACATCCCTGTGGCATGCTACTACTATTGTGCCCTCTTTACAGATGAGAAAGCCAAGATTTCGAGATCATGGAAGTGGTCTCAGAACACAGAACTAGTCACTGGCAGACTGAGTACTTGAAGCTGCTTTTGTTCCTCTGAGCTGTGCTCTTGTGGGAGATCATGGGATTGACTGCCACTGAGCCTTCTTATAAAATGACTGTAAAATGGGCATAAAATGACCCATCTTTGGGATGAGACAGTCTACGGGAAGGCTCATTGTTGTATTGTTGGTTCACTGGTACCTCTGAACCACCCCCTGGGGTTAGCAGACTGTTGGGAGGATCTTCTGGAGGTTCCTTGCTCAAGACCCAGGGAGCTGCCAGCCCTCACTCAGCCCTGGGCTTCGCTGGCTGATTGGTAGTGGGCATGGTTGGTAGAAAAGGAAAAGGTTCCCTGTAGAGGCCTCAGATGGCTGGGGTGGGGAGGGGGAGTGCTCTTGGACGAAGCACAGTCAAGACTCTGCTGACTCCACCGGTGAGACCTGCACCTGAAATCACAGGCTGGGAGTGGGGGAACAAAAGAGGAGTAGCACCCAGCCCTGCCACTGCTGGGGTGTGACTTCGGACTGAACATGTGGCTTCTGTGAGTGCTGGCTGATGTTTCTGGGAGGTGAACATTTTGAATGAGCACAACACAGAGGCTGCAGGCCTCACACGGTAGCTCATATTATCCTGTGTCCAGCAGCCTTAAACTGGTCAGTCTGACTCCTGGTGGATATGGAGGAGCCCTGGTCATCAGCATTTAATATCCAATCAAAGGCCCTGCCTGACTGCTGGTGGGCTCCTTTGTCAGCTTGGGGATGCTAAGCCTCTGGCAGGCATGCTTGTGTTTTGAGGGCAGTGCACCTGCCTCCCTCCTTGGGGACTCTTTCCTGGAGGGAAAGTACTCAGGCTCTCTTCATCTGTCTTCCTGGCCTCACTGTGGGGAGAAGGAAGGAAGGGAGGTGAAGGGGCTTGCTTGGTGGTCAGTGTTCTGTTCTTGGAGAATCTCAGTTGCAAACATGATGAGAGTTTCCTAGCCAACCAGGGAGGAAGGGAAGCTTACCAGGATCTCTTTTTCACAGATGAGCCAAGAGAGGTTAAGAGACCTGCTCGGTGCTGGTGCCAGATTCAGAATGAGGCCTCAGGATTGCCTTTGCTGGCTGGGTCTATGCCCTACAGCATGGCTGCTTTTGTCTGGTGACCACAAACATCCCACAATGCCCTGGTGTTTCTCTAGGCTGGAGGGTCACCAACATTGCAGCCCCACTCTGCTTTCAAAGAAGTAAACAGCACTGTCTGGCAGGGGTGGTCAAGCTCTGCTCACACCAGGTGTGGGGATGGAGCCAAGAGCACAGGGCAGCCACCTTCCTCACCTGAGCTTCCACCACTCCTGGTTGTAGATGTGCTTCTGGATGGTGCCATCAAAGACCTTCCAGCGAAACACGTCCACCAGATAGCTGAAGGGGATGAAGGCGATCTTCTCCAGGGCAATGCCCAGCAGGAAGTTGATTTCCTCCTCTGGGATGGGGTCAGGGCAATCAGGGGGTAGCTCCTGGCTCACTCTTCTGTTAGCCTTGCCTGGATAGCCCCTGCACTCCCTTGTGCAAGCGGCAGCCCCAGCCTCAAGCTGCCTTCCCATTGTCCCCTTGATCCCCACCACCTGAGTCCTGGAGCTGGAGGCTGAGCAGGCCTGTGGTGAACAGGTGCTTGTGGGAAGGGGCAGAGAGAGTGGCTATTGATCCCACAGCATCCCCCAAAGCAGGGTTGGCACCTTCATGGAAGATTACAGGGGGGTTCTGGCATTGCAAGAAGTACTGGTTATGACCCATCTGGTGGAAGATGGAGAGCAGGTCTCCTATGGTCACTTCCGTGTATTTCTTTATCCTAGAGTTAAAGGGTAAGGATGAAGAGCCTGAGAATGCCCTGGGAAGATTGGGATACTTCTTCGTTCAGATACATTTAAAGAACTGGCGTGGATGGGCTGGAGCCCACAGGGCCTTGGCTGCTGTCCTTCCCCACTCCAGGCTCCATATCCAATCAGTGACCAAGACCATGGCTCTCACATCCGCCTCCTGTTCTGTGCTTCTGGCTCACATCCCCCCTCCCCTGGCCGGGCTCACCCCCTGCCTATTCCTTGCCTTTGTGGCCTAAGATAGGCAAATGGGGAATAGGGTGGGGACGTGGAAGTATAGTGCTGGCTGCAGGCTGTGTAGGTTGCAGGTACCTGAAGTCATCGCCAGTGTAGAAGTCCCAGGCAGAGGTTTGGCATTCCGCCTCCTGCCCATCAGTCGGCCTCTCCAGCACTGACTTTTTCCAGAAATCAGGTGGGGCAGACAGCCCCAAGGAGGTGAAGAATTTGCTTTCCCAGGCTTCCAGGGGTGCGGGGAAGGGGGAGTACATGTGCACTGCCCTATTCACCCCGGGGGCCCGAGGATAGGGGCCTCCAGGGGCCAAGCACTGGCCTGGCTTCTCATAATCTTCTTGATGTCCTTGAGGGGCTTCTTAAGGAAAGGCAGGACCAGGTCTAGGATCTTGACCCAGGACCGAGCCCACATGTTCCCTGAAAGGAGAGTGGAAGGATTAAAAGGAGGTGAAAACAGTCTGTCCGCTGACTGAGTACCCCCCTCTGCCACCAACGGGCCCTTACCCAGCAGACGGGCAGGGATGGGTCCCCGCAAATTGATGAGTTCAGGCCCACAGTGGCGGTGCTGGGTGCGGCGCACATACGCATGCAGGTTGAGGTAGAGCGGCTGCAGCTCTCGGTAAAGTTGCTCCAGGTCTTGTTCCAGGGTGTCTGATTCATACTTAGCACACCACAAAGCTCCCATGTCTTTGTAGCCTAGGACAGGAGAGGGGTCGCTCCCTTGGTCCAAACCCTGTCTTTTCCTCATACCCCACGTTTCATCCCTCAATGCTTTTTGTCTTTCAATGCTCTGCTCTGGGAGAACCTCCTCAGCCTCCATTCTCAGCCCTTCCTCTCCCCAGATCCAGCTGCCTTGAAGCATCATGGGCAATGTCTTCCTCTAACATGATCCTGAGGTTCTACCCCCACCATCTACAGTGACTTGTGCAAAGTCCTCTCCTCTGTCACCCAGCTTGGGCACTCCTTCAACCATAAGCTTGTGGCCACATGGGCTTCTTTCAGATTCTCCAAAACTCTGCCTCCATCCCAATGTGAGGCTTCTGCCCAGGATGCTTCTTGCCTCCTGCTTGTCTGCTGTTGGCCATGTTTCAGGAATGGGTAAATGCTGGAGGCTTTTCTCATCTCCTCCCTCAGCAGCTTCTTCCTCTGAGGCATCATCATAAGTGGTGTTAAAGATGAAGGTGTACCTGATTATGGTACCTCCCTACAGGACTGCAAGCCCACAGGGCAGGGATCTGTCTACATAGCCTCAGAACCTCCCTAGCATCCAGCACACAGTAGGCACTCTGTTGATATTTGTGGGGCTCAGCTACAAGGCTGTAGTTCCGTTCTCCAGGGTCCTGTGCCTCCTGGGCCCTCTGCAGACTGAGCTTTGCTCCCCTTCTTGGGCACTGCCTGAGAGCATGTCATGTCCAGATTGCTCACCATTGAGCTGTGCAGCTTTGTTGCTGACCTCCACGTAGCGCCAGAAGATGGGGCGGAGGATGTGACCCACAGAGTCCCGCCAGCCCTCCCAGGCCCACAGGAGCTCATTCTGGTCCCTGGAGGTGGCCATGATTTCTTCAAGATCTGTGCCTAGAAAAGGAGTCACATGGGATCCCCGTTCCCTCCCATCTCTGCCCTCATTCACCCTGGGTCACCTCCCCCAGCAAGGGAGCACAGTTGGGGTTGGGAGGTCCACAGAAGGGGCAGGGCTTGGGCACTCAGCAGGCTCAAGGGGCATGCAGGGCCCCTCATCCAGGCACACCTGGGCCCTGCTATATGTCGTCTCCATGTAGGACAGAAGCTAGTTGTACTTGGGGGGACAGGTCTCACCCAGGGCAGGCCTGTGCCCTTGGGCTGCCACCAGCACTAGCCCCACAAACCAGAAGAAATGGGTATGGCTGAAACACCCACCCTCCTCCCCTAGAGGAAGTTCTGCTTCTGCTCTGCCAATCCACCTCCTGCCCCAGACACTGGCTCCCCACCAGGCACGACCCTCCCATCCCTGGGGTAGGGAGGGTGTCCCTGGAGCCCTGGGGCTCTGTCCATCACCTCCCAGAGCTCGTCCTGGGGCAAGGTGGCCACCTTGCCTATGTCCTGCAGCTTACTCAGCATGTGCTTCACAGCTGTGTCCTGGAACTGGGCAATCTTAAATAGGTGGGCCCAGGTGCCAAAGTATATCATGAACTGGGACCTCTCTACCTCCTTCAGCAGCTAGAAAAAGGGTCACCATATTTGTTATGGCAGACTGGTAAAGGGGATAGATGTCCCACATTGAATTCCCAGGGACATAACTCCCCTTCCCACTCACAATTCCCATTTTAAGGGTCCAAAATCATTGAAGATTTGCTAAGAGAATAAGGGAGAAAAGCCTGGGTTCCTAGAAGCAAAGAGAAAGGATTTAAAAAGGGAGAAGCAAGAGACTTTTACATGGAACAAGTTCGAGGCAATTAAGAGGCCTGGAAGCTTGCAACCCACTTTAACATGTGCTGCTTTGGGGCTTCCCTCTTTCTTCTAGGTCTAGATAGGGGTCAGGAGGTATTAGATTGGGCCCTAATCTCCAATAACCTCTGAGAAGAGGAAGGGAAGAAAAGAGTAGAGGGCAGGAAGGTGGTACCATACTATTTCCTCCTGATTTGACTTGGTGATGCTGGTGACATAGTTCCAAGTGGCCTCTGTGAACTGATTCAACACAATCTTGGCTGTTTGATCATAAAACTTCAGGAACAGCTTTGTCTCAGTAGTACACATCTCCAGGAAGGGCATCATGTGGTCCTGGGGGGGGGGCTGTCCCCACCCTGAACCCTTATCTGGTCCCATGCCCCTTCAGATTTCTAGTCACATCTAAGCTTGGATCACCCACAATCCTAAGCCAAGGAAAGAGCTGCCCATAGTAGAGGAGCACAAGTAGGGAAGATCCAGGAGTCCATTTTGTTCCCATGACCAAAAGAACAGCAGAGCTGGGGGAAGCTATGGGCCAATCATGAGTGAGCTCCATATTATGACATCAGTGGCTAAAGGGTCAGGCATGGAATATTAGATCTGGAAAGCCCCCACCCACCTTTTGGTAAACTGTCCCTGTTTTCTAGATAAAGAGACCTCTGATATCCAGAATGGTCAAGCTACAGAGCCAAGAGGAGAACTTAGAGATCAGGACTTTTCGGACAGAAGTTCTCTATTCTTCTTGTTTACTTCTCCCTGGGGTTGGAGCCACTCTTGGACCTTAGTCAGAGATTGATGAGTCCCTTCCCTCCAAGGCTGGGATTGTCCCTGAGCAGATGGGTGGAATGATGGATGGATGGATGGAGCATAGATGGGTGCATGGAAGTGGCATTTTTGGGTCTTCAGGCTCTGGAAACCTAGTTGTTTCCTCAGGTTTTTCTAAATGGCCCTCTTATTTTCACATTTTTCCCTTTTTTCTCTCGTGGGACATGTGATCATCCCTGGGGCTATGCAGGGCATATCTTCTCTTCTTACCCTTAGACCTGATTCTTCAGAGAAAGCTAGACATTATGCATGTGCAGTCAAGGGAGGCATCAAAGTAGAAGGATATGTAGGGTGTGGAGGTAAATGGTTGAGTGCATGTCCATGAGTACTTGAGTCTGGTTTCAGCATCAATCACAAGCCTCAGTCTTCTGCCAGCCCTTGGTAATTCCCCACTATTCTGACAGGTATGGTCCAGGGAGTCAGTCCCGTCTGTCCTCCATTCCTTCTCAGATTTGTTTTCCTCTACTCACAGACTCCCTGTACCATGTATCATTCTTAGCCCAGGGCTACCCACTCCTTCACATGGGCTGACATCATGACCAGAGAAACTGACCAAATAACCCCCAAATATGATCCATTGTGGTCAAAATATATTTGAAATACAAGAAAAGGAAGAAAGAAATCAGTAATGTGTCTGGTTAAACTGATCAACTGAGCTCACAGAAAAATCTCTCCTGCTTCAAGCCTGAAGACATGTTTGATAAAACATAAGATTTTGAAAATACAAAATGCAGAGCTGAACTGGAGAGGAAGAAAGGAGACTCTTTAGTTGCTAGAGATGAAGAGGTAACCTGTGGCAGCAAGTGGGGACTGAAGCCCTATGGCCACATGGGAGGTTACAGTGCCTCCATCCATAGAGCTGTGGCACTGGTGTGTGGATTGGGCAGCTAATGGGGCAGAAGCAACACCTTCATCAAGCTGGGAGCTGGGAGATGGCTTTGTAAGTAGGACACACACATGTAAATACCGAATAGTTTCTCTAGTGTGAGAAACTGAAAGTGTAAATAGGGATTAAAATGATTAAAATGAATAATTGATAATTTGAAATAGGAAAAGGTCCAAAGGTATAGGGGTGGTGGGAGGGGAAGGGGAAAGGAAAGAAGGGAAAGGAAAAATTATGAGAAAAGAAAAAAAATGGAAACGAAGTCTATGTAAATATGGAAGGGTGGAGGGGCTGATGGATGCACAGGTAATGGGGGAAAAAATAAGAACCAAGATACATCATGTACAGGTACAAGCACCCAATGATAAATGTAAACATATTGTATACCTAAAATGTACCAATAAAAGAATTTTTAAAACAAGAAAGAAATTCATGGCCACCAAGCCAGCACTCCAAAAACAATTCTTTTTTTTTGGTACCAGGGATCTCGGGTCCTTGCACCTGTGCAGCAAGCACCGAAACCACTGAGCTAAATCCCTGCCCCTCCCCCCCCAAATTCTGAAGGGTATTTAAGAAAGAGAAAATGAAGCCAACAATGCAAAAATGTCTATTAGAATAAATACATCAGGCAGGCTGAGCAGAATGGGAAAAAAGAGAAATCAGCCACAGGAAAATCAAGCAATGACAGGAAAAATTAATACTTTTCAGTATTAACTCTAAATGTGAGTGGTCTCAATTCCCCAATCAAAAGGCATAGATTGGCAAAATAGATCAAAAGCAATATGCAACAGTGTGCTGAATACAAAAACACATTTAACCCAAAAAGACATTCATAGACTAAAAATCAAAGTATGGAAAACAATATTCCAGCAATGGGAACTGGAAAATATGCAGGAGTAACTGATCAGAAGAGTTAAAGAAGGTCGCTACATATTAGTTAAGGGAACAGTTCAACAGGAAGTGATAACAATTATAAACATATAGGCACCAAACACCACTACACCCAACTTCGTTGAACAAATATTACTGAACATAAAGGATCAGATAAACATCAACAGGATTATAGTGGGGGACCTCAATACCCCCTGTTACAAATAGATCAACTAGACAAAATATCAGTGAAGAAATATTAGAATTGAACCAAACCTTCAATGAAAATGATTTAATAGCTATCTACAGAGCATTCCATTCAACACAATACACATTCTTCTCAGAAGCATATGGAACTTTCTTCAACATAGACCACATACTAGCCCATAAAACACAGTTAAGTAAATGCAAAAGAATCAAAATTATCCCACACATATTATCGGATCATTGTGCACTGAAACTAGAAATGAATGGCAAAGGAAACCACTGAAATTATGAAAACACTTGGAGAATACACTCTTGAATAATCAATGAGTCACAGAAGAAATCAAGGAAGATATTAGACAGTTCCTAGATTCAAACAATAATGTCAGTACAACTACCAGAACCTATGGGACACAATGAAAACAATCCTAAGAAAGAAGTTTATAGCTGTGATTGCCCACGTCAGAAAAACAGAGCAAGCCCAAATAAATAACCAAATGACGCACTTCAGGTTCCTGGGAAAACAAGGACAATCCATATCCAAAGCTAATATGAGGAAGGAAATTATAAAGATCAGAGCAGAAACTAATAAAATTGAGACTAAAAACAATACAAAGAATCAATAAATTGAAGAGTTTGTTCTTCAAAAAATAAACAAGATAGAAAAATCCTTCAATATTATCAAAAAGAGAAAGAAGGGGCCAGGAATTGAGCTCAGTGGTTCCACCGCCTGCCTTGCAAGCACAAGGTCCCAAGTTTGATCCCTGGTACCACAAAAAAAAAAAAAAAGGAAAAGAAAAAAGCCAAATCAATGCAATTAGGAATGAAAAAGGTGAAATCACAATGGGCACTGCCAAAATCTAGAAGATTTTTAGTAACTACTTGACGACCTGTACTCCAATAAATTGGAGAATCCAGAAGAAATGAATAAATTCATAGATACATATGAATTACCAAAACTGGACCAAGAAAATATGAAAACCAAATAATCCAATAACAGGCAATGAAATGGAAGCAGTAATAAAACCCTATCTACTAAGAAAAGCCCAGGACCGGATAAATTCACTGCTGAATTCTACAAGAACTTCAGGGAAGATCTAATGCCAGTACTCCTCAAACTCTTTAATGAAATTAAAAGGGAAAAAGTACTCTCAAAGTCATTCTTGGAAGCCAGTATTACCCTGATTCCAAAACCAGACAAGAACTCAACTGAAAAAGAGAACTACAGGCCAATCTCTTTCATGAACATAGACACAAAAATCCTCAACAAGATACTGACAAATAGAATGCAACAAATCATCAAAAAGATCATACATCATGACCAAATAGGCTTCATGCCAAGGATGCAAGAATGGTTCAACATATGCAAATCAATAAATATAATACATCACTAAACAGCAGCAGAGATAAAAATCACATGATCATTTCAATAGATGCAGAAAAAACCTTTGATAAAAGCCAACATGAATTCATGATTTAAAAAAAACTCTTAAGAAAATAAGTATAGAAGGACCTTATCTCTATCTGGTAAAAGCCACTTACGACAAACTACTGCCAACATCATATTAAATGGGGAAAAACTGAAAGCTTTCCCTCTAAATTCAGGAAAAAGACAAAGATACCCACTTTCACCACTCCTATTCAAAAAATGTTCAGTGTCTGAAACATTTGCCAGAGCAATTAGACAAGAGAAAGAAATAAAAGGGATATGTGTAGAAAAGAAGTCAAATTATCATTGTTTGTAGATGATGTTATTCTCTACAGAGAAGACTAAAACAAATCTACCAAAAGACTCCCAGGATCAATAACCAAATTCAATAGAATAGCAGGATACAAAATCAACACACAAAAATCAATAGCATTTGTGTACACAAATAATGAGCTCTGTCTTACTCCAGAAAGAATGGCTATCATTAAGAAATCAAATAACAACAAATGCTGGCAAGGTTGCAAGGAAAAAGGAAACCTTCTATATTGTAGGTGGGAATGTACACTAGTACACCACTGTGGAAATCAGTATGGGGATTCTTCAAACAACTAAAACTAGAAATTGTATTTGACCCAGTTATTCCCCTTCTAGCCATCTTCCCAAAAGAGTCAAAGACATCATATTACAGTGATACATGCATACTGATGTTTATAGCAGCACGACTTATGATAGTTAAATCTTGGAAGTGGCCTATATGTACATCAACAGATGAACGGATAAGGAAAATGTGGCATTTATAAGCAATAGAATACTACCTTGTCATAAAGAAGGATAAACTTGAGTCATTTGTAAGAAAATGGATGTACTTTGAGATCATAGTGTTAAGTGAACTACATCAGATATGCAAGCTTAAAAATCACATAGTTTCTCTTATATGAGAAACCCAAAATATAAGTAAAAAACAAAACAAAAGATAATAGGAAACAGGGACATAGATATTTTGCAAAAATGAAGGCGACAAAGAGGTGGAGGGAAAAATGAGGGGAAGGAAAGGGATTAAAAAAAGAACTAAGATGTCTTATGTACTGTTCCAAAAATCTTGGAAAGAAATACAGAATTCGGGTAAAATAATAAAACTTCTACTTGCAAGCTGGGCAGGACCACCAGAAACCGGTCTGTTTAATATCTGCATGCCCCCTTGTTCAGCATTTCCCTTTTTAAATCCTTTTTAGCCATTATCTCATCCCTAGTGGTCTTTGATGTGTAAATATAATTCCAGTTCCTATTTACAAGTCACAGACAGAAGATAGGCACGTATACATTATAAATTCACCCAGCCATTGCAACTTAGTTAGGTTAATGAAGTTAATGGTTAAAGAGTCAGATAACCCATCACCTCAAACAACAAGAGTTATGGATAAAGCAAATCTTAAAGGAACGTATTACTTATTTTGCTTCTACAACTACCTTAATATTCAGTCTACTAAGTTATCTAAAACTTTTCCCTATCAGTACATGTACCAACTCCCCACAATGAATGTAATCATGTAATACAAACATCTAGTAATAAAAACAAAAATTTTGGGCCAGGGATTTAGCTCAGTGGTTCTGGCACCTGCCTTGCAAGCACAAGATCCCGAGTTCGATCCCCGGTACCAAAAAAACAAAAACAAAAACAAAAGCCCCCAAAACCCAAAAAACAAACAAACAAACAAACAAAACACAAAAATTTTAAAAATTAAAGAGTAAAGACAATCTATCCACATAATGGGAGAAAATATTTACAAGTTGGATATTTGATAAGAGATTAATATCCAGGATAAAGAATTCTTCTAGCAGAGAAGGGGTATAATTCCAGCTACTCCAGAAGCTGAGGTAAGAGCATCACAAATTTGAGGCCTGCTTCAAAATAAAAAAATAAAATAAAAAGGGCTGGCAGTGTGGCCCAGTCTGAAGCCCATTCCCAAGTACCTAAAAACAAACAAATAAACAAAACCAAAGAAACCTCCTCTAAATCAACATCCAAAGAACAATGAAAGGAAAAAGGGTTTGGATAGACATCTACCTAAAGAATACATGAAGGGCTCAGAAGTACATTAAAAAATGGTCAGTGACACTAATCCTTAGAGAAATGCAAATCAAAACCACAATGAGATACCACATCACACCCATTAGGATGGCTATTATCAAAAAACCAGCAAAAATGGGCAAGAATTTGCAGAAATTGGAACTGTGTACAACTAGTGAAATGTAAAATGTTACTGTAACGCTGGAAAAAGGCATGGAAATTGCTAAAAAAAAATTAAATATATGACCCAGTTATATATACATACAAAAAAATTCATAGCAGGGGGCTCAAGTAGATATTTGTGCACTAGTGCTCTTAGCACCATTATTCACAATAGCCTTTGTAAGTCCAGATGTTTATTGACAGATGACTGGAGAAAGAAAATGTGGTATATACCCTACAATGGAATATTACTTAGAAAGGAAGGAAATTCTGCCACATGCTACAACTTGGATGAGCCTTAAAAACATAATGGTGTGGGGCCGGGGATTTAGCTCAGTGGTTTTGCCACCTGGTGCGCAAGTGCAAGGACCTGAGTTTGATCCCCGGTACAAAAAAAACACATTATGGTGAGTGAAATAATCCAGACACACAGGGAATAGTAGTACACTGTTCCACTTATGAGGTCCCTAGAGTAGTTAAATTCATAGACAGGACATAGAACACTGGTTATTGGGGTCCACGAGGAGAGGAGAATGAGGAGTGCCTAATGGGTACAGAGTTTCAGTTTGGGAAGATGAAAAATTTCTGGAGATATCTGGATGGTGGTGATTACACAATAATTCGAATGCACTTAACGCTACTGAACTGTACACTTAAAATGGTTAAAATAGGGCTGAGGGTGTGGCTAACTGGTACAGAGCTTAGCATTCGATAAGCCCTGGGTTCAAGTTCCAGTACCAAATAAATAAGGCTAAAATGGTACCATGTGTTGACTAAAATATGTAGATAATATATTAAAATGGTTAAAATGGTAAATCTGGGGGCTAGCGATGTAGGTCAGTGGTCAGTGGTACAGCACTTGTCTAGCAAACACAAGGCCCTGGATTTGCTTTCAGTGCAGAAAAAAAAAGGGAAAAAAAGTAAATTTAATGTTATGTGTATTTTACTACCATTTTAAAAAAACACAGATCTTTAAAATGACTAAGGAACAGAATCCAGGAAGGACAAATAGGCTTTTGTGAAAACACAGGATGCTAAAATGAAAACCATGGCTATTAAATTAGAACACCAAAACCCTCAGTGGGCAGGGTTAACAGCAGGCTGAAAAGCAGAATTACTGCCTGGGAAAATCACTGGATGCTTGGGTGAGAAACAGGACCAAGATGCAGATGTGGACATGAGAATGTGAACGCGAGGACCATGGCACTAAGAGATGCCAGTCCAGCGTTCCAGAACTGAAACAAGCTATGGGGGCCAAGTGAACAAGATTCTTATGCTCCAGAAGAAGGCAATCAACCTTGAAAGTTGCTGGAAGGTGGGGAGAAACTTGAGTTTTCCATCCAGCTTTCTCACCCAATCACTCTGCTCAGCTTTCTCTGTCTCTCAAGGGAGGAACTGACCTTGCAGGACTCTCCTCTGGGACTTGGGGAGTTTTGAAGCATGAGGCAGATATGAAATGTCTTCACCAGGGGATACTGCACTCATTATAAAGAGAGGAAAGCATCCATTGGTACTTCCCATGCCATCTCGTGTCATCTTTGCAGCAATCATGAAGGGCTTATTTTATTTTTTGCTGTACTGGGGATTGAACCTAGACTACCCTACCACCGAGCTACATCCCTGGCATTTAAAAAAAATTTATTTTGAGGGCTCAGTGGTGCCATGCCTGCCTCGCAAGCACAAGGTCCTGAGTTCAGGCCCCTGTACTGAAAAAAATTTTTTATTTTGAGGCAGGGTCTTGCTTTGTAACCCAGGTTGTCCTCAAACTTAGTTCCTCCTGACTCAGGCTCCCGAGTGCTAGGATTACAGATGTGTGCCACCATGCCCTGCATAAAGGGTTTATAAGAAACATTTTAGTTGGGCATGGTAGTATATGCCTGTAATCCTCACTCCTGAGGAGGCTGAGACAGGAGGATTGAGAGTTAGAAGACAGCCTGGGCTACATAGCAACACCCTGTCTCATCCAAAGAAACAAAGACAAAAAAGAAAAAAAAAAAAAAAAGAAACAAAGAATGCAGGCTCAGAAACCTGAAGTAAATTGCCCAAGGTCACACAGAGAGTAAATTCAGAGGTGGGACTGGCCTCAGGACTAGTCCAAAACCACTTGATTCACTTCTGTGAAAGCCAGGGTGGGTGGGGTGGGCAGCTGGAGGAGGAGGAGGAATCAGAGAACTGCCCAGGATCCACACTACCTGTGGCATAGGTAAGAGCAGGTCACTGGACAGCAGCCTTGGTAGGTGCAGCATGGGGAAAGGCTCAGACTTCAGGGATACTCAAAGAAAACTGGCTCGGCCCTCTTCCTGTGTTACCACATCTTCCTCTGCCACCTTGAATGATAGGTGGGTACTGTGGCACATGCCTGTAATTTCCACTATTTGGGAGGCTGAGGCAAGTGGATTCCAAGTTCAATGCCAGTGAGGGCAATTTAGTTAGACTTGTTATGGTCTTGCTATGTAGTTAAGGCTGGCCTTGAACTCTCTGTAATCCTCCCACCCCATCCTCTGGACTGCTGGGATTATAGGTATGCACCACCACACCCAGCCCAAAAATATTTTAAAAGGGCTGGAGACAGGCCGGTGATTTAGCTCAGTGGTTCCACTGCCTGTCTTGCAAGCGGAAGGACCCAAGTTCGATCCCCGGTACCAAAAAAAAAAGGCTGGAGACATAGCTCAGTGGCTTGGCTAACATGCATAAGGCCCTGGATTCCATTTCTAGTCACACACATGCAAACACACATACAATACTAACAACAACAGCAACAATAATACTAAAAATCAAGTGGATAAGTCTGATCAGGCCAACACAATTCTGTGCCCTCATCCTGCAGCTGGGTCCTCTGGATGTTGAATGCTGGTGACCTCGCACTGCCCACAGGCTCTGGCAAACAGCGCAAACTTCTGAAGTTCCTAAAAATAGTAAAGGGTTATGCGACCATGTCCTTTGTCCAGCAGACAAAAAGCTTTCAAAACATAGGCTGGGAAGGGTGAGGGCTAACTAAAGAGGTCTGTGGTGTACTGTAGAAATTTGGAATGACTTTGAGGTTGTGTTTATAAGTTCTATTGTCCTACTGAATGGTAAACTTCCACCCTTTGCAAATCCAAAATTCCTCAACTCCATATCCTGCCCCACGAAAGAGACATGCACAACCACGCCTGTGTGCAACACACACATACACACACACCCACATACACGAGCAAAAACTGTGGGCTAAGTATCCTGGGGGACAGGAAGTGGGGGATGAACTCTACCAGAGTCAAGACATCAGCACAGCCCAGAAGGGGGTGGGCCCAAAGGTTCTAATAGAGGGGGCCAGGCTGGCTGTGGAGCCTCTGGCCTCAGAAAACTGACCGACTTCCATTGGCCAAGTTCCAGGTTTGGTGTTTAAATATCTGAAAACTAGATCAAGTCATGTTATCTGATTTAAAAAAAGAATACACAAGTGCAAATATAGTGTGATTCCATTTAAATATGCGCAGAAAAAGGGCTGGAAAGATACACACCAAAATGTCAATGGTACTCATCTCTTGATGTTGTTATAAAGGGCTTTTTTCTTTATAGTTTTCCAAATTTCCTACATAAACATGTAGATAAAAGTTATAAAAATGTCCCTCAGAATGACACTCCCCCACATCCATACAAGGGTCTCCCAAGGGGCAACTCAAAGTGAGGATGTGTGTGCTGGGGAGGAGAAGCAGGTAGCCTTTGGCAGTTAACCTTTTGTGGGCACTGGCTGCAGCCACGCTCCAGCATTTAGGGCCTATTCTTCTGTTTGTGTGTGGCTGGTGCTCAAACCTGGGGTCTTCGGCATGTGCTAGGCAGATGCTCTACTCCTGAGGAACAGCTCCAGTCCAGGGTCTTTTTCACTTCACAGAACTCAAGTGGTTCTGTCTGGGAACCAAGGATGTCCACTTAGGCAAGTGGACACAGAGCCCAAGATAACCACTGGACCATTCTGTACTCTCAGTAAGTCAGGCTCATTCAAGGCACTCACCTTCCCACAGCCAAACATCCAGGTGCCTTCCTTCTGGGGAACCTGGCCATTTACAGGAATGACTGGTCAGAGAGCCAGCATTGATCAGGAAAGACCCCCATAGCACAACAACATGTGAGGCCAGCACCCTAGCCTCCAACAGTACTTGTGGGTGGGTATGCGGGCAGACAGGGGCCAATTAATGTGGCAGACACTAGCCAACTGCCTGGGCTGGTGAGAAGGCAAGTCTGAGGGTGGACAGGGTGTGTGTGTGTACTGGGGCAAGATCTCTGTGGATTCTCTGAGGCTCTTCTTGGAGGAAGATGGAGGAAGCAACCCAGAAAAGGGACCAGCTGGACTTCCAGGAGATGAGAGAACAGCCTGCCCCTAAATCTGGCTTCCCCACCAGGGACACAGACTCAGATGGGGAGGGAAGGATCTTTAATTGTATTCATAGAGAGACTAGGAGAAAACTCCATGTTAAGCAACTGGGTGCCAGAGAAAGAGGCCAGGGTTGGAGTGGCTGGTGGCTTGGAGGACAGGGGTGGGGTGGGGTGGGAGGAAGAAGTGTGCTGGGATACACTCTTGGTCCACCAACCATATTCCCATGCCAGTCTCTTGTGGACACTTCCCAGCCAGCCCAGTCCAGGTTGGTCATCTCAGGAGTGTCTCAGCTCCACCTCAGAGCCAAACTGGGGCTGGCGGAGACTGTGGTGGCGGATGCTGAAGAGCCGTTGGGTGAGGCCCAAGGTGGCCACCAATAGGGCCACGCCCAGGAAGAGCAGCACCCACTGACCCATGCGGGCCTGGTGTGGCTCCAGATTCATGCCCAAGAAGTTGACACGGCCGGAGTCTGAGAAGGAGTTTTCTGAGCGAGCTGGACGAGGAGGAAGCAAGAAGACAGGGCAGTGGGCAGGGCGATGGGTGGGCTGAGGCTATAGGCTCTGGCTTCCCTGTTCTTTCTCTGAGGTCAGACTTGATCCTGTCTGGACTGGGGAAGGGGCTCAGCCATGTCAAAGATCGGGGGGCTGGGCCTGGGGCTGGAGGTGGGGTGGGTGATGATACCAGAGTTTGGTGTCCAGTTGTACTTCGGCCAGCCCAGCTTCTCCCCATGCCGCCCGTTTTCAGTGGTGAGCCAGTCCATCAGTGGCTTGAAGTAGTTCATCATGGCCAGGGCTGACATGTTGGGCTGACCTGTGATCACCTTCATGGCTTCTGGCCATGGTTTACTGAAGCCCAGCTTCATGGTGTTCCTGGGGAAGGCACCAGAGAAAGGGAAACTGAGTCAGAACGACCCAGCCCCTCTTTCCCCAGCCTGATATTCTCCTTCACATCCCTCTCTCACCCTAAACTTTCCTTTAGGAATGGTAAGGCCAGGGCCTAGGGGCCTCCAGTTCCCCACTGGGCTCCTCATGGCTGAGGGGAGCAGAGCAGTGTGAAAAGTCAAAAGAGGACCAGCAGATACTTACCCTAGGAGCTTCCCTGCTTCCTTGGACTGGTAGATGTCACATTTATGCAGTGGCCCCTGGTGGCCAGCAGCCTGGCACAGTGCCTCATGGAACTGGAACTGGATAATGAAGCTGACAAAGTACCTGGAGTGGAGGGAAGGCATGGCATGGAGTGAAGCGGGCTGAGAGGTTATGGCACTGAAAATCCAGTACCTTCTGGCCATGACAGTCACATGGGAACCAGAAGAGCAGGATGCAGTCAGGATATCAGGCCTTCAGAGCCCCTTCCCAGCTGTGGCTGTGGGGGTGCCTCCCACTCACAAGGCCACCTCCACTTCTTGGGAAGGCCCTCCCCAAGGGGCTCCAGGCATCAGCCCCTAGTGGGAGGCACTCAGGGCAGAAGGCTCCCAAGACTTGGCAGGCTGCTTTTAGGCAGCGATGTCTCCACCCTAGGGGTGTGTATAAATAAGTAGAGGCCAGGCTAGGAACTGTCAAAGGGTCCACATGGATCTGGTAGTGTGGTCTGGGCAGGGAAGCCAGCCTGAATGATCTTATTTGAAGCAGCAGGAATTCTCAGGTAGAAATCTTCCAGTCAAGGCCAGAGCAACCTTGCTAAGCCTGGAGGTTTTAAATGTTTGGACCAGCAGTGTAGGCCTCTCCCTTTCAACACTGGGCATAAGCCATGTGCTGATCTCTTCCTCGGCATTTCCTCAAAGTCCTTTGCCCGGGTTGCTGACCAGAAGGTGGAATGTGTTTCTAGGGCACCCAGCCTACATCTCAAGGCTGGCCTCTGGTGATGACAGTGAGTGCTGGCTTGGAACCCTGAAAAGGAAATGGCTCCAGCAGGCAAGTAGAGGCCCTTCCCTGAGAGTTGTCTCTGGGATACCATCCAGGTCAGGCCTATCTCATGTGCCCCAGGGATAAGTTTCCTTGCTCCTCTGTCCCCTGAGCAGGTGAGGTGTGCTCCCATTCCTGGACTCTGAGGAACAGACTTCATCTAGCCCTTATGTGTTGGCATTGTGCCAGGTACCAGGATGGAAAGGTGGGTACAGTGCACAGTGCCAGCCCTCTGGAGAGGCCCTCCATGTCCTCAGCACCCTGATTCCCTGATGGCCTGGGATACCTGGAACTCTGCCCTAAGTCTCCCAGCCCTCAACTTCCTAGGAAGTTCTCCAGATCCCACACCCATCCTTCCTTACCCTCAGCAAGTGCCTTCTGTAGCCCATGGCCCGCTTCACACTTTGGCTGCATGACTCACAGGTCAGTGTGCCGACACAGTGCACTTAAGAGAGGATTTAACAATGGTGCCATTGCCACCAGGGGGACCAAGGCAAGGAATTGGGTGTTCACAGACTGGAGAAGTTGCTCAAGGACACAAAGTTATGTTCATTTTGACCCTAAACCATCAACTGCAACACTCTTAACAGCTCTGTCTCCCAACCGAATTGGGTCTTTAGCCTCGAGTTTTAGGGTATAGAAAGGTCTTTCAGGTGCAACTCAAAGTACGCCACAGGTGATATAGTCAACAACAGCAAAACAATCTTGTTTCAAAAACCAGACAGTGCTCAGGTCACCATCCAGCCACGTGTCACGGTTAATGTTAACTACCCAGCTCAGGTCTGGTAGCCATTAGCAAATTATTAGGTTGAGTTTCTGTTTTTAACTGTCTGGATGGCAGCGACTCTCATCCCATCAAGGGAATGTTTAAAGGAACAGCCCTAAGCCTTGGAATCAGGCGAGAGGTCCCAGGTGCCAGGTGGCATGTGCCAGCCCCACAGGTCTGGTGGGGCAGCTCCAGGACAAGTGCATAGGGACAGCAAATTAGGTGTAATTTTTAATTTTTTAATTTTTTTGGTACCAGGGATCGAACTTGGGACCTTCCACTTTCGAGGCAGGTGGCAGAACCACTGAGCTAAATCTCTAGCCCGGGACAACAAATTAAACATGAAGCCATGGGCCCTGTTCCCCACGGTGCTGCCCTCATTACCTGATATAAGGTACACTTGAAGGAACGTGGAACTTGGCTCCTGGATCAAAGTCATCTTGGGACCTGGGCACTGGGGGGCAGAGACCCTGGTACTTCAGCCTGTCAAGAGGGAAAGCATGTTGGAAAGTACCTGAGGAGAACCAAGCTAGGGGGAGGGCTTGCATATTTTACATGAAGGATGGTCTCTGGCCTGGGCTACACTGGATCCTGTACTCCTGCATGCAGTGCCTCTGTGCACAACCACCCTGTGACTCCATCACACACACACACACACACACACACACCTATCCCAGTGATGACGAACCTTTCAGAGCTTTCAATGATACAATCAGCCCACTGTGGCACATGTGCCGTAGGTTCACCACCACTGGACTAACCCATTCACAGACACAAGAGGTGCACACAGATACCCACAGGGGTCCCCTCCAACCCCCACTCCCACTGGAATATTCTAGAACCTGAGGCTCCACCACTCCTGATTATAGTTGTCCTTGGTGATGCTTCCATCAAATACCCTCCAGCGCCACTGGTCAATGAGGTAGCTGAAGGGAATAAAGGCGATCTTGTCGAGTGCCATCTTCATTAGAAAGTTGATGTCGTGCTCTGCCAAGGGAAGGGAGCATGGCCTCAGGTCTGTGCCTGCCTCCTGCCAGGCCTTCACAGCTCAGCCTTGGTGGGTGTGTGATGGGTGGAGGGCAGCAGGACACTGTACCTCTTTGGTCCTGAGACTTGCCTCTTGAGATGGTCTGTGTGTTCCATCCTCCCAGGCTCACCTCACTGGGTCCCCTTCCTCCCCAGCGCTGTCTAAAGCCTCTGACCTAGGGCCACTTTGTGCCTCTTTCCCACTCCCAAACTTGCTGCTCCTTCTTGGCCCTCAGCCCACCAGGATCCCTCATTCCTCTCACCATAGCTGCCGCCCTCACTACTCAGCAGGTTGAGGCTGTGTAGATGCTTGGGGGTAGACACTGAGAGAGCCAGCACGTCCCCAATGGCCTCGTGAAAGCCAGGGTTGGCACCCTCCCGAAAGGCTAAGGGCAAATCCTTGTACTGCATGAAATACTGGATGTGGCCCATTTCGTGGTGGGCCACCACCAGCTCCTCCATGTTCACAGTGGTGCACTGCTTGATCCTGAGAACACAGGGGCAGGGAGAGAGGGTGTTAGAAAAGGCCTCGAAGAAAAAGAGGTTATGATGGTGCACACAGAGCAGACCCACCACTGTACGTGGGGAACATAGCATGATGGGAAGGAAGATAGTAAGGAGAAATCAAGTGAGCTTAAGAAAGAGAGAATTTGGGGATCAGAAGCCCTTAAAGTAAGGTCACTCCAGCCACTCCTCTGCCCCCAGCTTTCATGAATAACCCTGGCCTACACTCAGGCTTTCTGACTGTATGAAGTCTTGCCTTAGAGGCAATGAGACATTCTAGATACTTTCTAGAATGTGTGTCTTGTGGTTTCCTGTGTTTATCTCTCAAGACTGAAGTTTCTCAAAGGGGACAACAATGGCTACGGATCTCATGTGACCCAACACCAAAGAATTCTTATGGCCAAGACTGAATGATGGCTGCAGAACTGTCCGAGCCAGAAGGTCCCACCTCCTCCTGCTGACCCTCCCTTGTTTTCATCCCTCTTATCTGCACCCCCTTCTCTTCTTTCCTCTCCTCACCTCCCCCTCCCCCTCCCCCTCCCAGGGCCTCATGCACTCTAAGTAGACCCTCTACCACTGAGCTATGGTGCCCTCCCCTCCTTTGTTCTCTTTTGGAAGCCAATTCCATTTGCAGGATCTAAACAGAGCCTTTCACTTCAGGTTCATCTCATTTTTCTGCCATTCTTACCAGGGCAGAGGGCAGGAGTTGCCCAGCATCCCGGCCACAATGAGATACGTTTCTTTCTAGTTTCTCCTCTGACTCCTCTTGCAGAGAGGATCCCCACAAGAGCCCTCACCCCCTTGATCCTGTCTACCTCAGCCTTACAGCTGTAGTCCTTGTGCTTTTGAAGGGCTCAAGGCCAGGAAGCCCAGTGGACCCTGTCTGATTTGGTTCCAGTCTCTGGTGTCCATTCTTCTCTTAATGGACATTTCATCAGCTGTAGCAGATCATCTTTCCCACTTCTCCCAAGTAGCAGGGTCTTCCCCCCGACCCCTGCTCTTGAATCTGGGTCATCCTCAGGACTTGATTTAACCAATAAAACACAGCTGGCCTGGGGACTCTGCCAGATTTGGACTTGGCTATTAAGAGTCCTGGCTGTTTCTGGTTTTGTTCTGAGGATGCCAGCTGATAGGCTAAGTCTGCCAGCCTGAGAATGCCACAGTGTGATGGAACTGCTATCCCAACCATCCCAACCAGGCACCTGAAATGTGAGCAGAGGAGCTATCTTGAACATTCTACCCTAGACACGTTCCATGGGGAAATATCAACAAACTCAGGCCCAAACACAGGATGAGCCATCCCAGGGATGTAGCTCGGTAGTAGAGAACTTGCCTAGCATGTGCAAGGCCCTGGGTTTGATCCCTAGTACATGCATGTATGCACACATGTAGACACACACACACACACACATACACATACACACACACACACACACAAATTACCCCAACTGAGGTCTCTCATGGTGGAGTAGGGACAGGCCATTTCCAATGTGCATTGCCTGAATTGCTAGACCATAAAATCTTGAGCATGATCCATCAGTTATTTTACATCAATAAATTTTGTGGGTGGTTTGTTATGTAGCAGTGGCTAACAAAAACCCATCCAGCTGAAGGCAGTTTCCAATCTGTCAGTGGTGACAGAGGGTCTGTAAGGAGTCCCTGCATCCCTGACTACACCTAGGGAGGGGGTCAGCTACATGTAGGGGACTCTCTGAGTGTAGGAGGGTGGACAGTTCACACCATGACTGGGACCTTGCACATTCCAAACTAACCATGTGGGCAGAACTGTCCAGCTCATGAGAAGACCCTCATTTTGTGGATGGACTTCCCCTGCCAAAAGCCCAATGTCTGAGCCAGAGTCTAGCCTAATGCTCTTGATCCTTGGTCCCAAACTGTGCCCCTGACCCTGTCCTCTTGGCTCACTACCAGTGGAGGAAATAGCCATGGAGCCTTGACTTGGCTCATCTCCTTGCCCCCTGGCCCAAGACACCCTGGCTCCAGCTGGACAGACCTGAAGTCCTTGCCATTGTAGAAGTCCCAGGCTGAGGCATGGCATACCACCTCACGCCCATCCGTTGGCTTCTCCAGCATTGACTTGTTCCAGAACTCAGGGGGCACAGGCAGCAACCCCAGGGAGATGAAGAAATCATCAGCTTCTTTAAACATCCTTCTGGGTGTCCAGCCCTGCAAGCAAAAGGGGTTTTGCCTAAACTGGGGGCTCTAGGGACAGAATTGCTGGGGAGGCAGCTGAGAAAGAGCTGAATCAGTGGGTCTCTCCCCTCTTGACAGGGACCTCCCCTTTCCCTATACCCAGAAAGCCCATGGAGAAGAAGGGCCCTGGCCCACAGACCTGCTTTATCATGGCCTCTGTGGCATCCATCTTGGGGGCTGAAGGGAAGGGCACCACCAAGTCATAGATGTTGGACCAGGTCTGTGCCCACATGTTCCCTGGAGGCAGGTGGGGAAGAGATGGCAGAGAGAGAAAACAGATGTGACTTTTTGGGCTCAGTGCCATCCTGCAGGAAGGAGCCAGATCCCAGTCCTGCCAATCACAGCATCGCCTGAACACCCACTGTTCGCAGACTGTGCTGAGTGTTTGACATACATTATCTTCACTATGCACATCCAGCCCAGAGTATTAACCTCAGTTAAAGGTGAAGACCTTGGTGGTCATCAGGGAATCTAGTTGGTCTTCACCGTCTTGAGCAATGAAGGAATCCTACAAATGAGAAATCTACAGATCCCCGGAACATCTCTGCCCATATGGCCACCACTTCCTGAGTACTGTGCCAAGCACACTGTGCATGTTAACTTGCAATCCTTCCTCCAGGAGGCAATGACTTCCATTGTACACCAGAGGAAACTGACCTCCCCAGAGGTCCACAGCTGGATGTAAAGGCTGGCAAGCCATACTCTTGACTAGCCATCCTGCTCTGTCTCCTCCACATCTCTTAAGTTTGGTTTGTGTAGGTCACCTGTCAGTAACTGACAAGAGCCAACTACAGTTATCTTCAGGAGAGGTCAGTGTCTCTGAGTTTAGGGTAAGAAAAGAGCTCAGTTCTTCAAGACTGGAGAAGAGGAAGAATCTCAGAATGAGTGGGAAGTTCAAAAATAGGCAAGGAGTTAGGAGTCTTTCATAGTCAAGGAAGAGTATGCTTGAGTTGAAATCAGGTGAGATCTGAAATGCCTACCAGCGAGAGAGAGAGAGAGAGAGAGAGAGAGAGAGAGAGAGAGAGAGAGAGAGAGAGAGAGAGAGAGAGAGAGGGAGGGAGGGAGGGAGGGAGGGAGAGAGAGAGCGCAAAGCATGAATGCACAGGTCTCAGGGCTCCTCCCTTGCTGATTGCCGTGGGGCTGAGTCCTAAGTGCTACCTCTTCCCCAGTTCCCAGGCCATCCCAGGACATACTGCTTCCCTTCTGAGGTCGGGTTTCTCAGTCACTGAGCTGATATCCACTCACAGGTTCTTGGTCTCACCAGAGAGGGACAAAAGAGGGCTGGTCTCTTGGGCTGAGTGGGAACAGACCCATACCTAGACCACCTTCTGGGGTCTCTCTTATGACGTTTTATGTGTCTGTGATACTGGGGTTCCAGAGGTCCACATAAGTGCTCTACCACTGAGCTACATCCCTGTCCCTCCCCCCCCTTTAAAAAATGTTATTTTGAGACAAGTTGTCCAGCCTGATCCCAAACTTGTGAACCGCCCTTCTCAGCTTCCTGAGCAGCTAGGATCACACATGTGTGCCACAGTGCCCAGCTTCCCTTATGACTTCTAAGTGGTCTGTGATCCTGTCTGGCCTGAAAAGTTCTCTGAAGAGCCTGACAGGAACAGAGAACTGGGACCCTACTTCTGTTCAGTCCCTACCATCTCTTAACATCTTCATGGCCTTCTTCATGCATTCAGGGCACTGAGTTTGCAGCACTGGAAAACTGAGGTTCAAGCCAGGTGTGGGAGAGACTGAGACAGGAGGGCTGCTGCGAGTTTGAGGCCAGCCTGAGCTACACAGTGAGTTCAAGGCCAAAGTGAACTACACTCGAGACCCTGTCTCAAAGCAAAACAACAAAAATCAAACCAAACCAAACCAAATCCCTGGAAGTCCAAAGGTTGAAGTGGATCTACATTCTCAAGAGTGTTCTTTGTTGTAGCTCCCTTGGTCCGACACTGTGTCCTCTTCTCCATACTCCACTTTTTTTTTTTTTGGTACCGGGAATCGAACTCAGGTCCTTGCGCTTGTGCAGCAGGTGGTGAAAGCACTGAGCTAAATCCCTGGCCCCAAACCTCACTTTTTATTCCTCAAAACCTCTGTCTTTCAAGGCTCTGCTCATGAGGAACCTCCCAAGCCTCCATTCTCAGCCCTTCCTCTCCCCAGATCCAGCTGCCTTGAAGCATCATGGGCAATGTCTTCCTCTAACAGGATCCTGAGGTTCTACCCTCACCATCTACAGCGACTTGTACAATGTGGCTCTGCAGCCAATGTGACTCCGAAAGGGGTAGGGTGTAGTTCAGTGGTAGAGCACTTGCCTGAAACACACGACACTGGGTTCAGTTCCCCAAATCACACACACACACACACACACACACACACACACACACACACATACACAAATGTGGCAACAAATGTAAGCAGGGGGTACCCCACAGCCCTCTAGCCTGGCCATGTTCCCTTGTTCCCTCTAGGACTCTCCTGGGCTACTTCCTGCTCTCTGGCCAGCCCCATCCCGACCTTCATCCTGTTGCCCATCTTCCCCTCCTCAGGGCTGGACAGCACCCTCACCCAGCAGATGGGCAGGAATGGGACCCTCCAGGTTGATGCACTCAGGCCCATAGTGGCGGTGCAGGGCACGGCGCACATAGGCATGCAGGTTCAGGTAGAGCGGCTGCAGCTCCTGGAAGAGCCTCTCCAGGTCTTGCTCCAGGGATGGCGTCTCATACATGGATCTCCATGAGTCCCCTGCATCCATGTAGCCTGCACAGGGGACACAGCCCGGCTCTCCTAACAACTGACCATTCCCCCAAAACCTCCCTGTCACCTCCAGGGATCTACCTGTCCCCAGGCTTAGGGTCTCAGAGGACCTCTCCGAGAAACCCAAGGGCCACTGGGACCAGCGAGCCAGTGGTACCAGTAGGAGGGACTCACCATTGAGCCGGGCAGCCTTGTTACTCAGTGCCACATACTTTGGGAAGAAAGGGAGGATGGCTCTTCCCACCTTGTCTCGCCAGCTCTTCCACACCCAGAGCAGTTCTTCATATTTCCGGGAAGTGGCCATCACATTTGTCAGATCTGAGAGGGGAGGGATTGAATGGCTTGAGGCTCAGTCCTTGGCTCACCTCCTCCTACCTACTTATGGGGGAACTTGGTCACTGAATTTCAGAGCTGCAGAAAAACTGGTGAGATCATGTGAAAGCGAGTGTACACGCAGCAAGCCTAACAGAAGGGGCGACAGAATGGGAACCAGTAACTACCAGGAGCTCAGAGGGCATCTGCCAGGGTTATATGCTGCACATATATGACCTCAGAAACATAGTATTTCAGAAACCCTTTGAGGGATAAGCTTGTCTCTCCTTCCATTTGAGCAGTTTGGTGACATGCCAGGGTCCCCCACCAGGAAGTGGCTGAGCTGAGGCACAAACCAAAGGCACCAGATTCCAGAGCCATTGGTCCCCACCCATCTCTCTCCCTAGGAGAATTGGCTCAGGCATCCAAAGACCCAAGTTCTATTTCCAGCCTTCCTGCTGGTCCCCAAATTAGCTCTAGCTCTCTTTCTCCCTTTCTCTAGACTTCCTGTCTCTTCCCCCATTTGTAAAAAGGGGACAATATCAGCCTTCCCAGGACAGTAGAAATTGAAAAGGAGCATGGGTCCCTGAGAAGAGATTTGTGCCTCATCTCTGTGTCCCCCATAGAGCCCCGGGCACCCTTCACAAATTGTTTCTGGACTGGACTTAATAAAAGTGTAGCTGTGAAGACTGTAGAAGTGTGAGGAACTGAGTGTCACCAAGGAGCTGGAAACCCTGGAGTTTATATCCTGTCAAAGCTACTAAGTGTATGGACTCTCTAACTATGACAAGGAGCTGATATCCATTTCACAGCCTGGGCTGAGGGTTATATAAAAGCCATGGGGGTCTGAAGACCCACAGAAAGATGGCTTCCCCTCCTGCCTTGGCCCTAGTCTGAGCCCAAGGAAGATGAAGGCATTTGCTATTCTCCAAATCCTTGCTGTTGGACTTAAGCTTCTGTTTTCTGGAACATGTTACATGGTATAGGTCTTCTTTTCACAGAAAAAGTACATTCAATTAATTTTGTTTTTAAAATGTATATTTTGAGATTTCACATCTGGTCCCTGGTAATGTGATTCTTTGGTCCTCATGGGCTTGGTTTTACTGAGTCAGTGATCAGATTCTCCAGCCCTGCATCAGGGTACTGCCTTGTGGAGGGGGTGCCGAATGCCACACCCCTTTTAATACTCGTCCCCATAAACAGCCACCACCCAGTCATGCAAGTACACATACCTTTCCCCAGCTTTGCGTGTGTGCCCACATCCACCACCTGCAGGCTAAACCCCGCCCTGGAAAACTGTTTTTCTCTCTTGTTTATTTTCCATTTCCCCTTCTATTTGTCATTATTCTAACACAAGAGCCAGGCTGGGGGCCAGGAAGAAACCGTTTCTGCATGGAGATTCCTTATGGAGAATGTTTATGCCTGTAAATCTCCAGCCCTGGAAAGGCTGAGACAGGAGGGACTGGGAAGGTATGTGTGTGAGTCCCTGTGGGTCCAGCGTGAGCCCTTTCAAAGGGGATGAACTAAGAAGGACCAGTATGTGGGAGGGAGAGAGAGGGGTGGCCAAGCTGGTCCAAGCCTGTCCAGCAGGGAGTAGCAGGGGAGGAAGGGGTGATATTGGAAGGCACGGGCTTGGAATCAGAGGCCAAGTTCAAGGCCAGTGCTTCTTGGGGCTGTTTGACTGTGTGACTCATCCTGCCCAGACTCAGTCTCCTTATAGCCGTGTGCTGGGGGAAGCGGGGGGAGTTGTGGGTAGGGTCAGGAAGGGAGAAGACAGATGCTGGAGTTTCTGGCTCTCCCTGTGGGGAGTCCAAGCCCTTAAAATGCAACTTTGAGACTCTGCTGCTTTGGGGGATGGAGTAGAGAGTACAAAGGAGAGACAGGAGAGTCCTAAGACCAGATAGCCTCAAGAGGGGTAGTGAATTAGGGGAAAGGCTGGAGTAGATGCTGGTTCTAGGTGAGAGCAGAGAAGCCCCACTGGTGGGAAGCTGGAAGTGAGTTAGGGGAGCCCAACTCCTCCTTCACTGGCAGCACCTCCTCCTATGGCAACCCAGCTCCTGCTTGTTTCTTATCTTCCTACGGGTGCTCTCACCAGGCTCCAAATGTAGACAAGTGCCATTGGTATGGCACACGTTGGCCACGCTGTAAGTAGTTTCCATGTTCAGCAGAATCTGGTTATACTGCAGGGGGAAGAAGAGGCCCAGTGAGGAGGGCTCTTGTGGTTTAGGCCCAGAAACATGGTTGGGGTGCTGGGAATGGTGTTCCCCAGAGGTGCTGCCTTCCCTGGAATTTTGGAGGCACCTGTGGACATGGCCAAGGTCACAACTTGACAAATCAAAGAGGAAGCAATGTGAAAGCCAGATCCTTCAGCAGGGCCCACTCTCCCAGGAGCCTCCCCTTCTGTTCCCTCCAAACCAAATACCTCTTCCAGCTCCTGGGTAGGGAGCGCTGCCCGATCCAGGTCTTGAACTTTCTTTATGATCCGTTTGGTGGTGGCATTCTGGAAGTTGCTAACGTCAAACTGCTTGGCCCAGGTGCCATACTTCAGTGTATGGTTGGCCACTTCCACGTTCTTCTGCAGCTGAGGGCACAGAGGGTGGTGTCATGGGGTCCTGGAAGTTTGGGACAGCCTCTGTGCAAGAAGTCTCCCAGGGGGAGGGCGAGAGGGCTGGAGTGGTGATAAGGGTGGCAACTGCCACTTTTGCCAATAAATAACCTCTTCAGCCTGGGCTATCTGTGTCCTGGATGCAGTGTATGTCCCTCAACAGATGCCTACATTTGAACAAGACAGGTCTTGGCAGAGGAAAGAAAAGAAGCCTATAATGTGTCTTAAAGGCCACTAGGACGGAGGCACCTTGCTGTTAGCTGTGTGGTCTCCCTGAGCCTGGAGATCCTGTTGATGAAATGGGAAGAAGGCCAATAATTTTGCAAGGGGTGATTCCTTAAGGTGGTAGCAAACAGGAGCTTTCAACCTTTTAAAAAGTGAATTTGACATTGCTTACTTATGCACAGCCAATTACAGTCACTGTTACTAGTTACTAGTCACTGTCACCAGGTTGCTAGTGAAAGAAATTTTGTTCGGGCATTGAGTACATACTTGCCAAATATGAACTTGACTGAGTATTGTTTCAAATATTCCATTTAGATCTCACAAATTCTGCCAGCCCTGAACTGTGTGTGTGTGTGTGTGTGTGTGTGTGTGTGTATCTGTGTGTCCTTGGGTGTTTGTGTGCCTGTGTGTGTGCTCAAGATGGAGAGGTGGCTCTGGCTCCTACCAGGACCTTGCTGGCTTCGGCAGTGATGTTGGTGTTGTAGTTCCAGTTGGCTTCGGAGTATTCATTCCACACCACCTGAGATGTCCGGTCATATTCCTCCACGAACTTGTTAGCCTCAGCCTCATCAGTTACCAGGTCTGTGGGACACAGCAGAGGAAAACAAGCCTCCCTTTCCCCTCTCCAGGGCACAGTTCCAGCCCCCACCTGCTGTCCCTGCCTCCCCACTCCCTCAAGGCCCTGCCCTCTCCCTGTGGTCCCACTTGGGCTCTGGGTTTTCTGGTGGGTTGTTGTCTGTTTGGGTGTTTTCTGGCTGGTTGTTTCTTGGTGAGTTGTCTGGTTTCTGGTTGACACTTGGCTGGTTATCCACTGGTTGACCGTCACCTGGTGGGTGGTTGCCTGGCTGGGGACCAGTAGGGGGTGCCCCCAGCACAGTAACAGGAAGAAGAGACTAGGCATCCCTAGAGCAGCCCAACCTTGGTCCATGGCCGCAGGAGAGCACAGACCTGCAGCCACCACTCCTGGCCAATAAGAGTGGAGCCTGCAGTGTGACCTCATAGAACAGTGTTCTCAGCCAGTCTGCCCTCAGGGGCCCTCAAGCCTGAGAACACCCCCATTAGGATGCTGGGGATAAGACAGTCCGTTCCACTGTAGGGCCTTTCTGATGAGCTTGAGGGGCTGCCTACCCCACCAGAACAGGGGCCAGGGCTCAACTGGGAAGAGTCAACCAGGAACCTAGCCTTAGTGCCTGCCCATCCTCACTCAGGGCTTTACCAATGCCTTCTGGGTAGTTGTTGGGCAATGGTGGGCGCCACTGATATTCTGGCCAGCCCAGGACCTCGTCGTTCCGCTGGTTCTGCTCCTGTAGCCACTTGCTGACTGGCTGGAAGTAATTGAGCAGTGGCTGAGCATCCAAGGCATCTGAGCCCACCAGGTCCTTCAGCACCTCCTGCCAGGGCCTGGAGCAGCCTGCCTGCAGCACCTCCCTGTTAGGCAGAATGAGCACCATGGGCATAGGAGACACAGGCTGACTTCCAGAGCAGCCCCACTACCCACCTGGTCCCCACTGGCTATAAGAGCAGTGGCAATAAGATTCCAGGGCCTAGGATCTCTGCGAAGGTAGCATGGGATGTAAAACTCACTCCACAGTAGCTGAAGGCCCACTCAGTGTTTGATGAGAGAGCTAAGTCACCCCACAACAGTTCAGCCCTGTGGTGTCCAGACTCAGACAGTTGCGTGCAGATATCTCTACCTTCTGCCAGCCTCTGCCAGCCTCCCACACACCCTCTCCTTCCCACCACATACCGAAGCTTGGCCCCTGCCTGGGAAGACTGGTAGATGTCACATTGGTGCAGCGGTCCCTGGTGGCCTGCCTCCTTGCACAGGGCTTGGTGAAACTGGAACTGCAGGACAAAGCTCACAAAGTACCTGCAGGCACAGCATAAGCATTAGAAGGATGCAGAGGCTAGAAATGAGTCCTCTGCCAAGGCACTCTCCAGAACCCTGTTGGGCAGAGCTATCTAGGGCAGAAGGGAGAAGCTGGCCTAGTTCAGGAGAACTATTCTTTTTTGTTTTGTTATTTTTATTTTTTGAGGCAGGGTCTCACTATGTATTCTAGGCTGGCATTTAACTCACTAGAGCCCAGGCTGGCCTCAAAGTCACAGTGATCCTTCTGTCTCAGCCTTCTGAGGGCCAGGATTACAGGCGTGCACCACCATACCCGATGAGAGGGCTATTCTAATTCTGGGCCCTTGTGGGTACAGAGGAGTAAGGGGACAAGCTCTGGGGATAGGGCAGCTAGGATCACAAGAGGAGGAGTGGGGGGCATTTGTACCTGATGTATGGTGTCACACTGGGGACATGAAATTTAGCTCCAGCATCAAAGTGGGTTTCATTTCGGACCACTGGAGGACAGATCCCCTGATACTTGGTTCTAGAAAAAGATGGTTGTCTTAGGGCTGGGCTTACACAGGATGCCTGAGCTTTCACAGAAAAGGTAACTCCCTCTGGTACCCCTACCCCATGCTGAGAAGTGGGAAAGTCTTCCTGTAGAAGAGAGTTTCAGGCAGGGAGAAGGGACTAGGTAAGAGGACGGAGATATCATTAGAGGAAAGGATGAGGCTGACGGAGACAGGAGGTTCCCAGCTGCCCAGGAGTGCTAGGAGGGCTCTGGGCTCAGGCCCTTCCCATCCTTCTCACCGAAGATACCACCAGTCAAAGTTGTATCGTGAAGGGGGAGTACGCCCACTGAAGACCTCCCAACGCCACTGGTCCACCAAGTAGCCAAAGGGCAGGAAGGCAATTTTTTCCAGGGCCATCTTTAGCAAGTAATTGATGTCACTTTCTGTGGGATGATGAGACAAGAAAAGAGAGGTCAAGGACAGATGGAAGTTCAACTAGGCCAGAGTAGGCCTGGGGAATAGCCAATGGGAGGTAAGGCTGGGTTGACACAGAAGGTGAGTCCTAAGACCTGGGGCCCTGCTCAGAAGAGGATTTTGGGGTAACGCTGGGCTCAGGATGGGCTATGAGGCTCAGGCCTTTGGGCCCTGAAGCAGAAAATGAAAGGGCAGATCTGGGTGGGGCTTGCAGAGCTGGAGGGGAGTTGAGGGGACCCAGTCCGGGTCCTCTCAACACACCTGTACCTACCTGAGTCATTGGTGACATGGTCCAGCAGGCCAATTTTGTGCAGATGTGCAGGAGTGGAGACTGAGAGTGCCAGCACATCCCCGATGGCCTCGTGGAAGCCAGGGTTGGCACCTCTGCGCAGGGACACGGGCAGGTCCTTGTACTGTAGGTAGTACTGCACGTGGCCCATTTCGTGGTGGACTGTGAAGAGCTGGTCCATTGTGACCCTTGTGCACTGCTTGATCCTGGGGCATGGAAGGGGTGAGGGAAGAGGTGAATGATGGGGCAGGGCAGCAGCCCAAGAACTGGAGAGGCTGAGGCTCCTGATGGACAGGACCAAAGAAGGCACTGCCCTGGAAGAAGTGGCTGGAAACAAGCAAATCCTTGACCCTGCCCCGGCCCACATCACTCAGGCCTTCCTCTTCCTTCGAAGGTACAGAGTTAACTGCAGTCAAAACTGAAAGAAAGTGGCCTACTGGGTTCGTATGTCCAAAACAGACCAGCCCATAGCCAGTGCAGGTAGAGGGAGGCCTATGCCCCAGCAGCGCCCTTCCAGAGCCCCAGCATGCTGCTCCTTCCATATCTACACCTGAAGTCCTTCCTGTTGTAGAAGTCCCAGGCTGAGGCGTGGCACACCACCTCCCGCCCGTCAGATGGCTTCTCCAGCATCGACTCTGCCCAAAACTCAGGAGGCATAGGTGAGAGCCCCAGGGAGGTGAAGAACTCCTCTGCCACCCGGAACATGTGTGTAGCATTCCAGCCCTGGTGCCGAATGTAGACACAGGTCAGGGGGCAGCTGCCCAGAGGGCTCCCTGCCTTCCCTAGGAGCAGGTCTAGGCTTCCTCAGCCCAGGGCAGCTCCCTGCCCATGAAAGACATCTCTGCTCAGAGGCCTCCCTTCCCTACTGACCACAGCAGATCAGTGAAAGTGAACTGTGCTCACACCCCACCACCATGGACACAGATCCATGATCTCACTGTTGACCCTTCCTGCCCCCTCCCCATCTCTGACTCCCTCTCATTATCCCAACCTGGGTTCTGCATTCAGAGCTTACCTTCTCCACCATAGCACTGGTGACGTCGAGGTTGGGCTTGTCTGGGAAAGGTACCACCATGTTGTAGAGGTTCTCCCAGCTCTGTGCCCACATGTTTCCTAGAAGGAGGAAGAAGAGCAGGAGAGCTTGGCTCCCTGCCCAGCCATACTTGCTTCTCCATGTGTGTCACTGAGTAGCACCCTGGGGCCTCCAGGGCAGCTCTCCTGGCTCAGGGCCAGGCCTGTCACGCATCACCTCATCCCCATTCTGCTGTGGGCTCCACGCTCCAGGGGTTGGCCACTGCCAAGACTGATCCCAGGCAATATTGCTAGCATCCTTTCTGACTGCCAGGGTCCCTGGCTCCCACCCCTGAGGTAGGGCACCAGACTGGTTTCCTTGGGCATGAATAAGGATGAGGTGGCCTCCTCCGCTGGACTGGGGGCCAAAGCACTCAGTCTGACACCTAGCTCTGCCCTCTACTGGCTCTCTAATCACAATCAGTTGTGCACCCTGAGCCTCAGTGTCCTCCTCTGTAAAGTAGAAATGCTAATGTCAGTGATGGGGATTAAACCAGCCACACAGGATTCCAGTGTGGGAAAGTGAATGTACATGGCTCCACATGTGAGACACACCAGAAGTATGACCCACCTTCCCCTCTCCTGGGCATCACTTTGAACTCAAGCTTCCCTGGGATTTGCATGGAGGCAAGGCCAAGTCCTTACCCAGAAGGTGGGCAGGGATTGGCCCCCTGAGGTTGATATACTTGTCCCCATAGTGGCGGTGTAGTGCACGGCGGACATAGGCATGGAGGTTCAGGTAGAGGGGCTCTAATTGGTGGTAGAGGTGCTCCAGGTCTTTCTCAAAGGTTGGTGAGTCGTACCATGAACGCCAATAAGCCCCTGTGTCTGAGAAGCCTATCAGGGTGGGACAGGAGGGTATAGGTCAGGACCAAAGCTCTGGCCCTCCACCTCCTACCTTCAATTTCACCATCCTCCTGGTTTGGGAGCCTGTACCCGCCACCTAGCTGGAAAAGATGGCTTGGGGTTGCTGTGCTACATTTCTACTTACACGTTGCTCCAAGCTCCAGCTAAATAGATTCTGGAGCATGAAGAGGCTAAGAGGAGTACTAGGGTGGGAGCACAACTAGAAGCAGCAGCAGGAGGGCAGGAGAGCAGCACAGGAAGGCACACTACCTGCAGGTATGTGGCTGCTGGTGGAGATGGTGCGCAGGTACCACACCATCTCCACCAGCCTTGACCTTAGGCCAGCTCTGGAATCATCCTATCAGCTTCTCTGTTTGCATCAGGGGCTGGGGCTCAATGGGAGACAGCAGACAAGAGCACTGTGCAAGCTGGGAAGAGCTACTGTGCTTGGCTTGGGAGAGGGAGGCTCACCATCCTGTTTGTAGGCCTCATTGCTGAGGGTAGTGAAGTCCTGGTACAGGGGTTTCAGCGGGATGCCCACAGCATTGTGCCAGCCCTCCCAGGAAAACAGCAGCATGGCATAGTTTCTTGAAGAAGCCAAAATGTTGGTGAGCTCTGAGATACAGATGAGCAGGGTCAGTTAGGAGACCTGCATCCAGGTCTGCACCAGTCTTCAACAGAGTATGCACATAGATCTTCATCATTCCCAACAGTTTCCTTAACGTCACAATGTCCCCAGAGCCAAGGGTTGCCTACAGGCTTGGTGAGATGGGGCTGGGAGCTATAAGAACCAAGCATCCAGGCAGGACCCCTATCCCCAAGGAAATGATGTCCAAGGTGATTAACACAGAAAAGATGTTCAGAGGCAAGACCCAGACAGACTCTTCATGGCTCACTGAAAGGAGTGGTTAACCTCAAGAGGAAGCCCCATGGGGTCCAGAGCCTGTGGAAGGCTCTTGGGGAAAGTAAGAAGACCCATGAAAGGAAAACCCAAGCAACTAGGAGGAAGGTCTAGTGGGGTGGGAGAGACTGGGGGGATGGGGATTCTAGAAGTCATTGGCCAGGGGAAGTAGAGGTGTGGGGGTCATGCACAGTCCAGCCCTGCTGGAGGTCAGTGCCTTTGGGTTTACTGGTAAATATGCCACACCCCTGGGTGCAGCAGGGTGATGGAGAGGGGCTAGGAAACTCCAGCAGAGAACGGACAGGGTCCTACCTGGGTCCAGGGACCAGCAGGTGGCAGTCTTGTTGGGGAAGCAGACCTTGCCTGTGGAGTAGATCCTGCTCATGTTGCTCAGCAGAGAGTTGTACTGGGGAGTAGGAATGGAGGAAATGTTAGCCATGAACAGATCCTGGAATTACTTTGGCCATCTCTCCTCTCTGTGCTGGGAAGAAAAAGGAGCCTGGAGAGGGCCTGTGGCCTGGCAAGTCAGTCTGTGGCACTGGGAGCTCTTCTGACCACTGATGTCCCTTTCTTGGGGGGCATTCTATGTAATTGGAGCCAGTGTCCTTCCTGAGAGTCCCAGCTCAGCTCCACCTGGCAGTGAAGGTGAATCTCTCCTCCTCTGGTCTGTGTGCCCTCTCAGTCTTCCTCAACCTTTTTTTTTTTTGGTACTGGGGATTGAACTCCACCTTGGACTTTCGAGGCTGACAGTGGAACTACTGAGCTAAATCCCCGGCTCCTCCTTAACCTTTCAAGGGAAGCCCCTAAAGCAAACTAGCCTAGGGAGAAATTTAGCTTTTTTCTCCCTTTGTATAATGCTGGAGATGGAACCCAGGGCCTCACACAAGCTAGACAAGCGCTCTACCACTGAGCTACACTCCCAGCCTTTGAATTTGTCTTTCTACTCCATAATACTGGCTTCAATATAAAGCAACTTCCCACCATATCGCCAAAGAAAGCCAGTGCTTCCAGCAGCCCAGCTACGCTTCCCAGATTCCCCTATAGCCAGGGACCATATAAATCGCTGGGGCCCTTCTGCCCTGCCAGGCTGCTCCCTCCGCCACCACCCTACCACTTCTGCCTCTTCCCTCAGGCCCACCTGCTGCCGCTTGGCCAGGGGCAGGTTGGCAGGACCCAGGGTGCGCACTGCTCCAATAACCCTGCGAAGCTCTGGGTCAGTGAAGTTCTGCCAGACTGGCTCATACAGTTCCTTAGCCGTCTGGCCCCAGGCCTCCGCAAACTCTTGGCTGAGCAGGGCTGCTTCCTCCTGCGGGTACCAGGAGGAGAGGGAGGATGAACAGCTCAGGAATCTGGCTCCGGGGAAGCTATGGGGCAGAAATGGGACCAGAAGGGAGGTGGGATGATGGCAAGGTGACCCCTTCTGGAGGTAGTTAAGCGGCTGCCTGAAGAGGAGGACTCCAGAGCAGAGCGGGGAGCCCTCTGTGAAAACTGTCGCTGCCCAGCCCCGAGCCGTGGGCGCCGCCACCCGGGGGGACTCAGCCTCGGAGGAGTCAGCCTCGTCCATTCAGTGTCCGTGTTGGGCACGGATCACGTGCCCAGCCCGTGCGAGGGAACCACAGCCAGTCTGATGGGCGGAAAGGGGAGAGGGTGGGACGGGTGGCCCGGGGGGCCGGGGTCCGCTCGGGGCCCCGGGCGCCTGCTGCCCGCTCCTGGCGCCAGGCCGCGGGCCTGTGATTGGCCGCCGCGGCCCGCCCCGCCCCCTCCCGAGCCCGGGCGCCCACCTGGCGCCGCGCATTCTCCTCAGTGATGTTGGTATCGTGCGCCCAGCTGGCTGCCGTGCTCTGGAACAGCACCTGCTCGGCGCTCGAGTTGTAGCTCCACGCGAAGCGCTGCGCCCCGGCCTCGTCGGCCGTAAAGTTGCCGGGCTGCAGCTCGGGCTGGAGCGCCAGGGCCGCCGGCCGCAGCAGCAGCAAGGACAGCAGCCACGGAAGCGGCGGCCAGGGCCCGGGCCGGTCCGGCGCGGCCCCCATGGCGCGGTGCGCGGCGCTGCCCAGTCTCCCGCGCCTCACTCGCCTGCGGATTATAAAACCCAGCCACCACCGCCTCCCGACACACCCCTACCTCCCCGCCCCGCCGCGCTTCCTCCTCGGCTCCAAAGTCCCCGGCGGCGCAGGCCGAGCGAACGGGGCGGGGGCGAGGTTCCTGGCCCGCCCTGCCAGGGGCGCCGGCCGGGGAGGAGCCGGTCGGACTTTCCCGGGGGAAGCGGGCGATGGAACCCCTTTCTGCGGCCGGCTGAGAAGCCTGAGCCTGTCCTCCTGCCCTCAGGGTGCGGTTACGCCGCCCCAGCCCCGGGGCCAGCAGCCACTGACTGATCTCCCCGGCCTGACACCCTTTCGGAAACCCGCACCGCGGTGCAGCAGGATGAGGTCAGCGTGGCTCCCGCCGCTTCCTCACCGGGCCCGGCGGCGCGCGGGGAAGAAGGGTCGCCTGGCGGGTCCTGGCAGGCACCTTGCCTAGGTGCTGCGAGTGTCAGCGGCCCGCTCACCTGGGGCCCGGGGAGAGGGCGGGGGGGGGGGGCTCCCCTGAACGGGGGGAGGCATGGAGGGGGCTGTTCTGTTCTGAGAGCGGGAGCTACAGAGGTGCAAAAGCTCAGGCGCTTTGCCCCCTACCCGCTGGGGACACAAGCTGTCAGTCGCTTGGCAGAAGCAATCATACATTTATCCCAGTAGAGCGCTAGAACCTCACAGTTGCAGGCTTTGAGAGCTACAAAATGCCTTAAGAGATTACACCAGCCCCCTCATTTTATAGATGAAGAAATTACAGCTCAGACAGTTTGAGCTGTTGGCTCCAAGTCATCTCAGGTCTCCACACTCCCTGACAGTCTTTTTCTGTCTCCTCCACGTGTCCCTCAAAGTGACAGGCACGGGAGGGAAGACAGAGGTGTCTTCCTGATGCAGAGAATGGTTGTGGAGGCCAAGTCCTCAGCACCACGGCCCGTGTCCCCCAGAGGACCCTGGCTTCTCGCAGATGGGTTCACCGTGCGGCATGGAGCATGTGCAGGCGGCTGTGTGACCCAGAGTGCTGCAGTGAGATCATGCTGAGCTGACAGATGACACCTTGTGAAAGGAGAGGGTACCGAAGGACAGGTGGGAAAGGGGGTGGGGTGGCTGCCCCTAGCCCCAGGCGATGGAGGCAGGGAGTTGTCATTACATGGTAGGGAAAGTGGTAGGGAAGCCGGTGGTGTAATCCCGGCTACTCTGGAGCCTGAGGCAGGAGGGTCACAAGTTCAAGGCCAGCCTGGACAACTTGGTAAGACCTTGTCTCAAAATAGAGGATATAGCTCAGTGGTTGAGCTCCCCCGGTTCTATCCCCAGTAAGAGGGGGTGGGGCTGCAGTGGGGGCTGAGAATGTGAGAAGACAGCTGGGGGGGGCTGGCTTTCCTCACCTTCCTCTGCTCTGTGGTTTTCCCACACAACTTCCCCCCACACCACCCCCACCCTGCTTGGCTCAGAGAACCAGGGGACACCAGCCAGGGGCCAGGGGGTACTTCAGGCTGGCTGAATGGATGAATGCTTATTCTCAGAAGAGCTCCGAGGAGGGCGAGTGAGCCTGATGTGGTGGGCTGGGTTCTCAGCGACACTGGTTCTCTCAGATCCTAGCAGGTAGCTCTCTGAGCTTCAAGGGCTGTGGGTAGGCGTGGTCTTGGCCTGAATGAGCTGCTGCCTTCTGGGAGGAAGTGATCTCTCTGCTTGTGGAAGCTTGAATGGGGGGATTTTGAGAGTGATGCCCTGCAGGGCCCCAAAGAGGGATGGGAGGGGAAGGGAAAGAGCCTGAGGGTTAGCCTGTAACAGGGAGCGCTTCTCTACTGTCAGCAAAGAAACTGCATTGACAGCAAGGGGGAGGGGGCTGGGGAAAGAAGGGGTGGAGCGGCGGGTCTCAAATGGAGGCCAGCCTTGCCTCTGAAGAGCTCCTGAGGACCAAACCCAGAGGGATGGAAGACTGGGTCCCTGAGGAACTGATTTAGCAATGAGCAACCTCCACTTTACTGAAAAATCATAAAACCAAAGGCTACATGGCTTTGGGAGATACTCTAATCTTGTTCATTGGAGCAAACTGATACTAGGGCTATTTGGAAGAATCATTCTTTATCTCCCTCAAGGTCACGTTTTACTATAATGGCTTGTTGAGTTATACAGCTTCCCAACTATATCATATGTCCAGGAGGGCCGAAATGGGGTCTGACTTTTTCTCCGCAGTTCTCCCAGAGTTTAGCATAGCGCCTGGCACAAAGTAGGTCCTCATTCAAGGAAGTGGGAATGTTACTGGCAGGCCTTTTTTCAAAATAAAAAGTGCAGGGGATGTAGCTCAGTGGAAAGCCCTGGGTCCAATCCCTAGAAAAAAAAAAGTAAATAAATAAATAAGCAGGAATGTGGAAATGTGGTAGGAAGGCCAAGATTCATATTCACACTCCTGGTGTAAGTTCACCACCTCCTCCAAGAATACTATTTGAATAGCAAAACCTAATTTGGAATTTACAATAATACACTGTAAACTTGATTCCGAGGAGTAAAAGCTAAAAATAACTTCTCTCTGTTTTTAGGGTCTTATTCATAAGGGGAAAGGAAAAATAATAGGAAAAACATACCTTACATTTGTATAGCATTTTAGATCTTTCCAAAGGGTGTAAATGACTTAATTTGATATTTACAATAGTCGGGAGAGGTTGGAAAGAGATAAGGTTCTCTGTTCAGTCAGCTGCCTTCCCAACTGCTGCCACAGCTATGGAGAGGGTCCGAATCCTGCAGGAAGATGCTGTTATGCTGAGGCCAATGCAGAGTCAGATCTTACCCAGCTGAGGAAATGCAGTCAGCTTGGGGAAATCTCTCCCTCTGTTCATCTCTGTTAGAGTTAGAGCAGCGCAGTCCGAGGAAAATAGCACTTAAAAATATGACCCGCGGAGCCAGGGATTTAGCTCAGTGGTTCAGCCGCATGCTGCACAAGGGCAAGGGCCCGAGTTCGATCCCCGGTACCAAATAAATAAATAAATAAATAAATAAATAAATAAAAGTCCATTTGGGGCTGGGGATTTAGCTCAGTGGTTTCACCACCTGCTGCGCAAGCGCAAGGACCTGAGTTCAATCCCCAGTAACAAAAAAGAAAAAAGCAAAAAAAAAAAGAAAAAGAAAAAAAAAGAAAAAAGAGAAGAGGTTTATGGGCCGGGGATTTAGCTCAGTGGTTTCATCGCCTGCTCCACAACCACAAGGACCCAAGTTCAATCCCCGGTACCCCCCCCCGCAAAAAAAATGACCCGCAATGGGATAGAAATGAGTTTGTTAAAATATATATATATTTTAAATTTTTAATTTAATTTTATTCTATTTGCGGTACCGGGGACCAAACTCAGGACCTAGTGTTTGCGAGGTAGGCATAGCGCCATTAAGCTAAATCCCCGGACCCCCCAAATTTTTTGACGCAGAGTCTCACTATGTAGGTCAGGCTGCCCTTAAACTAACTGTGTAGCCCAGGTGGACCTTGAACTTGCAGCGATCCTCCTATATCAGCCTCTCCTGTGCTGGCATTATAGGCACATGCCATCACACCTGCCAAGATTTTAGAAAATAAACCCTTACATTTATGTTCAGTTATTTAAAATTTTTTATTAATTACTTTGTAGTACTGGGAATTGAACCCAGGCGCTTCCACATGCTAGGCAAGTGTTCCACCACTGAGTTACTTCCTCGGCCTTTAAAAAATTTAATTTTTATTTTATTTTGGTTTCTTGAGACAGAGTCTCAGTGCGTAGTTCAGACTTGCCTTGAATTCACCTTAACCTCTCCAGTGCTGGGATTACAGGCCCATGCCAACATGTTTGGTCCTTTATTTTATTTTTTTGAGACAGAATTTCACTAAGTTGCCTAGGCTAGCCTTGAATTTGAGATCTTCCTGCCTCAGCCTCCCAGGTAGCTGGGAATATAAGTGTGCACTATCCTACCAAACTTCATTTGATTATCAACAGGGATGATAGGACAATGAAGTGGAGAGAAAACCCTTTAACAAAATGGTGTTGGGACAACTGGATTCCTACATGCAGAAGAATGAATTTGAATTCCTACCTCACATCATATATAAAATTTAACTCAAAATGAATTTTAGTTGACATAAAAGCTAAAGTTATAAAACTCTTAGAAGAAAACATGGGTATAAATCTTTGTGCCTTAGATTAGTCAATGGTTTCTTAGATGTCACATCAAAAGCACAAATGATGAAAGAATAACTAAATTGGGTTTCATCAAAATTTAAAACACGCAGTGGTACATGCCTGTAATCTCAGCTACTCAGGAGGCTGAAGCAGGAGAATTGCAAGTTAGAGACCAGCCTGGGCAACTTAGCAAGACCCTGTTTCAAAACAACAAACAAAGTCTGAGGAATGTAGCTCGGTATGAGGCCCAGAAAAAGCAAATTCAGTGCTTCAAAGAATATCTTCAAGAAAATGAAAAGAGCCAGGCATGGTGACACATGCCTGTAATCCCAGCATTCAGGAGGTTGATGCAGGATTTGTGAATTTGAGGCTAACCTGGGCTACACAGTGAGTTCAAGGCTGGCCTGAACTATGGAGTGAGCCCCTGTCTCAAAAAAGCCAAAAAACAAACAAACAAAAGAATCCATGGAATGGGAGAAAATATTTACAAAGCATGTATATAGCAAGCAACTTCTGTCTAGAAGACTTACAACTCAACAATAAAAGACAAATAATTTAAAATGGGCAAAGGGTTTATATAGACATTCTCCAAAGAAACATCCAAATGACCCATGAATTTGTAAAAAGGTGCTCAACTCCATTAGTCACCAGAGAAATGCTAATCAAGCCCCAGAAGGGCTGAGGATTTAGCTCAGTGGTTCCACCGCCTGCCTCGAAAGCGAAAGCGGAAGGTCCCGAGTTCAATCCCCGGTACAAAAAAAAAAAAAAGATCCTCTAATCAAGCCCCAGAGACACCTCTTCATGCCCACTAAGACAGCAAAAATTTTAAAAGACAACAACAAATGTTGGCAAGGATATGGGGATTGGAATCCTTACACACTGCTGGTGGGATTATAAAATGGAACAGCCAAATGGCAGAGTGAGTAAGCAACAACAACTCAGCCTCTCTGAGATTCAAAATCTAAACACTGGAAAATAACAACATGGGGTGGAGGAGGGAGGAGAGGGTAGGCGATTCCCAGGAACCAGGAAGGATCTAACAGGAAAACTAAAACCTACAGAGAAACTGAAGAGACAGAACACAACACAGAGAAGGGAAGGGGCAATCTGCACTTTCTCTCCAGCTGCTGGCCCATGGTGCATGGGAAGGGAAGGGAAAACCAAATCTCCAGAGACAAAGTGAGAGTAGGGGACTCCAGAGGGATTCAGGGAGAAACACAGCAGTGGAACGCCTGGTAGATGCTGTGAGCTTCAACAGCTGGTTGAAGTGCCTGGCCTGCCATACCCCACCCTGGACAGCCTGCTTGGTTGGAAGCCATTCCAGGGAGGGGTTGACTGTTTGAGCCCAGAACTCAGAGCAGCCACAGGATACCTTGAATTCAGGGTTCCCAGTGTTACATTACCACAGTGACTTGGTGAGGGACAATCATGGGAGACAGCCGTGATCAGGAAGCTATGGTTAGGCTGCCAAGAGCCCCCTGGGTGGGTTAAGATAAAGGACACAGGACCCACCCTCATGGCCAGAGGCCAGGCTTGGCCTGAATTACTCTGGATTTCAAAGTTGTGGAACTGACACCCTTGCCCTAATCTTTTTGCCTGCTGGTGCCTGCATCCATCACAGATCTGGGGTCTGACTGCCACCTTTATCCATATCTTGACTTGGACACTGCCTCAAAATTGTAGATTTCACATGTTTGAAATCATAGACATTTCTTTTTTTGTTTTTATTTTTTGTAAGTGTGTGCATTGTTTTTAGTTTTTGTTTTCTCTTCTTTCCTTTACTCCTTTCTTTTTCACCAGTTTATTGGGGATTGGGGAATTTCCATTTATCTTTCTTCCTTGCTTCTCATCTTTTTCTTTTCTTTTTTTCCTTTATTTTTCCCTCTTCTCCCTTTTAATTTTTCTTCACTTTCTCTTATTTTTACCCTCTATGTAATTTTCTTTTTTCTCCCTTTTTCTTTTATCTTCTATTTCTTGTCAGTTTTTCTTAACTTTACCTAATTCTATAAACATCCTTCTAAACCCCAATATGATCTTTTTCGTTCTTTCTTTTGTTTTTAACCATTTCTCTCTCTTCCTTCTCATATCATACAGTTTAAGGTTTCAACATTTTCCTCTTGCATTCACCCAGTTAGTTAATGCTGTAAAATTATTGTTGAATTCTTTTCTACCATTAGTGGAGATACTGCTGTCTTATTTAATACAAATTAGCTGTGAGTCAGTACCTGGGTTGTCTTAATGTTTATACCATTGCAGATTTCTTCTCTAAATTAAGGGTGGTACATAATTGGTTCTTATGGTATGTCAATATCCAATTTGTCTTGGATGATAATACTGTAGCTGATTCACTTAATATTTACAGAGTCACATAACTGTCACTATTTCTGCTTGAACCAACACTCAGATTACTACCTTTCTGACATTAACAAAATAATCAAGGTGGTCAGATGTTGGGGTTGTGGCAAGGGATTATAGTTAGCCGCACCCAAAGTACATCACAGAAAAGCAAATAAAAAGATTTCTATACTGACGACAAAGTCTTTAGACTATAAGCATCCACAAACCTCAGCACAAAACAAACAAACAAAACAATAGAAATACGAGAAGGCAAGGCACAAAATGACTCCCGAAACTTCCAACTCCTCGAGCCAATCCAGTGGGCACTGAGGGGCTGAATAGCATAAGCCACACACCCAAATTAATCAAAAGGATAATAGAGGACATTAGAACATAGAACAAACAAACAAAAAAATTGAAGAAAGAGGTATCAGGAGGATCAGAGAAGATATTACTGAACAGATAATGGAAGTAATAATCAAAAGATGCACGAGCTTTCAAAGGACACTAATAAAAAGCTAGATGAGCTAAATAAAAAGATACAAAACATGAATGGCCAGTTTAGAAAAAAATTATAGAGTCCAGGACAAGGTTTCAATCCGAAATCTGGGAGTTTAAAAATCATATTGAAAGTATGGGGAGCAGAACCAACCAGTGTGAGGACAAGATTTCATTACTAAAAGACAGTGGTCCCTTCAAAGGCTATCTACTCAAAGACACCTTAAAACAATAAAAGAACATGAAAAATGGATCCAACAGCTGCTAGATGACACAAAGAAGACTAATCTAAGAATAACTAGAGTAAGTGAAAAATCAGAAGACAGCACACATTGTGTAAAAAACCTGTTCACAAAAATAATGGCAGAAAACTCTCCAAATATAGAAAAAGAAATAAACATACAGATAAGTGAGGCATACAGAACACCAAATAGCCATGACCAAAAGAGAACCTCTCCGTGCCACATTATGTTCAAAGTAACAGAAGTCCATCACAGGAGGTGGGTGTGGTGACACACACCTGTAATCCCAACACTCAGGAGGCTGAAGCAGAAGGGTTGCCCTGAGTTTGAGGCCAGCCTGGGCTACTCAATGAATTCAAGGCCAGCCTGAACTACATAGGGAGACCCTGTCTCAAAAACCAAAAACCAAACAAACAAAAAGACAGAGTTTCGATATGCTACCACACCCAGCTGAGACTCTGTTTAAAAAAAAAAAATTACAAAAAAAATCTTAAAAACTGTTAGAGAAAGGCAATGAATCCCATATAAAAGTGAACCTATTAGAATTACAGCAGACTTCTCTACACAAACTTTAAAGGTCAGGGGAGCTTGGACTGAAGTGTTTCAAGCCTTAAGAGATAACAACTTCCAACCCAGACTTTTGTATCCTGCAAAAATTTCCTTCAAAATTGACAGAGAGGTCTGGGGATTTAGCTCAGTGGTTCCGCCTGCCTCGCAAGCGCGAGGACCCGAGTTTGATCTCAAGTACAAAAAAAAAAAAAAAAAAAATTGACAGAGAAATAAAGTATTTCCATGACCTCAAGAAATTCATGACCACTAAACAGCATTACAAAAATTCTTAAGGATATTCTAGAAAGAGACAATGAAGCCAAAAATGCCAACAAGTAAAAAGGAATGAATGCACTGTGTGGGATGAGCAGCCAAGTAAAAGGACAAGAAAGAAAAAAAAAAGGAAATCAACAGGAAAATAATGAATGACAGGAATAAGTCAATAACTCTCAATGTGAGTGGTTTCAATTTCCCAATCAAAAGACACAGATTGGCAGAAAGGATCAAGAAACAAAATCTGGGGCCAGGGATTTAGCTCAGTGGCGCTGCACCTGCTTCAAAAGTGCAAGGTCTTGAGGTCCTGAGTTCAATCCTCAGTATCACACACACGCAAAAAAAAAACACTACAAAGAAACAAACAGAATAAAGGCATAATTCTTATTTTAAAAAAAAGAAAGAAACAAAATCTGCCTGGCTTGGTGGCACATTCCTGTAATTCTAGCACTCCAGAGGCTGAGGTAGGAGGATTACTGTGAATTTGAGGCCAGCCGGAGCTACACAGTGAGTTCAAGTCCAGCCTGGACTATACAGCGATACCTTGTCTCAACAAACAAACAAACACACAACCCAATGATATACAGTACACCAGAAACACATTCAATTAAAAAAATAAACTCACAGATTAAAAATCAAAGACTAAGAGTTCAATCCCTGGTATCAAAAAAAAAAAAAAAAAAGACTAGAAAACAAAATTACATGCAATGAGAAAAAAGCCTAAGCAGCTATCCTAATTTCAGACAAAGTGGGTTTTAAACCAAGACTAATCAGAAGAGACAAAGTCATTACATATTGGTTAAGGGAACAATTCTACAGGATGACATTACAGTTATAAACATATATACAGCAAATGTCAGCACACCCAACTTCATAAAACAGACACTAATGGACATGAAAAATCAAACAAACATTGATACAATTGTAATGGGGAACCTCAATACTCTTCTATCACAAATGGTCAGATCAATTAGACAAAAAAATCAACAAAGAAATATCAGAGTTGAACCCAACCACAAATGGACTTAATAGGTATTCACGGAATGTTCCATCCAAAAGGAACAGAATACACATTCTTCTCAGCAGCATATGGAACTTTCTCCAAGATAGACCACATTCTAGCCCATAAAGCATGCTTAAGTAAATGCAAAAGAATTGAAATTATCCCATGCATATTATCAGATCATAGTGGAATGAAACTAGAATCAATGGCAAAAGACACCACAGAAACTTTGTAAACACATGGAAATTAAACAATACACTCTTGAATAATCAGTGGGCCACAGATGGAATTAAAGAAGAAATTAGACAGTTCCTACAATGAAATGATAATGCCAGTACAACATTCCCAAAGCTGTGGGACACAAAGCAGTTCTAAGAGGGAAGTTTATAGTAGTGAATTCTTACATCAGGAAAACAGAGCAAGTTTCAAATAAATAACCTAATGATGTACCTCAAGGTCCTAGAAAAACAAGAACAATCTAAATCCAAATCTAGTACAAGGAAGGAAATTATAAAGATCAGAGCATAAATCAACGAAATTGAGACAAAAAATACAAAGAATTAATGAATTCAAGAGTTGGTTCTTTGAAAGAGTAAACAAAATAGATAAATCTTTAGTAACCTTACCAAAATAAGGAAAGAAAAGATCCAAATCCATGCAATTAGAAATGAAAAAGGTGAGGGCTGGGGATTTAGCTCAGTGGTTTCGCCAACTGCTGCACAAGGGCAAGGACCCGAGTTCAATCCCCGGTCCCCCCCCCCCAGCCAAAAAAGGAAAGAAATAAAAAAGGTGAAATTACAAAGGATTCTGCTGAAATCCAGAAAATCATTGGTAACTACTTTGAGAAACTATAGTCCAATAAAATAAAAAATTCAGAAGAAATGAACAGAAATGAACTACCAAAGCTGAACCAAGAAGATATTAAAAGTCCTGAATAATCCAGTATCAAAGAAACAGAAGAAACAACAACCCCCCCATACCAATTCAGAAAAGCCCAGATCCTGACAGATTTACTGCTGAATTCTAGAACAACTTTAGAGATCTAACACTAATATTCCTCAAACTCTTAAATGAAATCAAAAGGAAAGCTGTATTCCCAAAGTCACAGATGAAGCAAGACATACTCAGATTCTATTTTTTTTTTTTTGGTACCAGGGATTGAACTCAGGTCCTTGTGCTTGCGCAGCAGGCAGCAAAACCACTGAGCTAAATCCCTGGCCCCATACTCAGATTCTAAAACCAAGAAGGACCCAAACAAAAAAAGAGAACTACCGGCCAATGTCTTTAATAACTATAGATGCAAAAATTCTCAATAAGATACTGGCAAGCAGAATGCAGCATATTATCAAAAAGATCATGTAGCATACCAAGCCATAAGATTGATTTAGAGATGCAGGGATGATTCACTGTATGAAAATCAATAAATATAATACACCACATAAACAGAAGCAAGGACAAAAAAAATCACATGATCATCTCAATAGACACAGAAAAAGCATTTGACAAAATCCAACATCCATTCGTGATTAAAAAAACCCTGAAGAAAATAGGTATAAAAGATCTCAATCTGATAAAAGCCATCTATGATAAACCAATGGCCAACATTATACTACATGGAAAGAAGCTGAAAGCTTTCCCTCTAAAATCAGGAAGAAGACAAAGATATCTGCTATTACCACTCCTGTTCAATATAATTCTCAAAACATTAGCTAAAAAAAACCCAAACAAAAAAACAAAACAAAACAAAATTAGCTAAAGCAATTAGACAAGAAAAAGAAATAAAAGGGCTATGGATAAGAAAGGAAGAAGTTAAATTACCATTATTTGCAGCTGACACAATGCTCTACATAGAATACACCAAAAACCCCACCAAAAGACTCCTAGAATCAACAACCAAATTCAGTAGCTAGCAGGATACAAGGTCAACACTCAAAAATCAATAGTGTTCCTGTATACCAATAACAAACTTATTGAAATTAAGGAAACAATGCCTTTCACAATGGTATTTGTAAAAAAAAAAAAAAAAAAAAGATACTTGGCCAGGAATTTAGCTCAGTGGTTCTGCCACCTGCCTTGCAAGTGCAAAGGTCCTGAGTTTGATACCCGGTACCAAAAAAACCCAGGTACTTGGGAATTAACCTAACCAACAAAGTGAAAGACCTCTATAATAAAAATTACAGTACTCTGAAAAAGGAGATGAAAGAGAATATCAGAAAATGGAAAGATATCCCCTGTTCCTGGATAGGCAAAACCAATATAGTCAAAATGGCCATACTTCCAAAATTGTTTTACAGATTTAACACAATCCAAATCAAAATACCAATGGCATTCCTCACAAAACTGGAAAAAGCAATCCTAAAATTCATATGGAACCAGAAAAGACTTAGAATAGCAAAAGGAATTCTGGGTAACCGGCAAAGCCGGGGCATCACATTCCCAGACTTCAAGTTACACTACATAGCTACAGTGATAAAAAAAAAAAAAACCAGCCTGGTATTGGCAAAATAAAC
>NW_004624849.1:973568-986285 GCF_000247695.1 Heterocephalus glaber | reverse complement strand
GAAAAAACTTCCCAGGCAGATACACATCCTGCAAGGCGCAAAGGGTAACAGGAAGCCAAGGCCAGGTTCTAGATAAACAGCTTGCCCCACACAGCAACACCTGCGGGGCCAGACACCGCTGAAGACCACCAGACTTCGCCCAGCCCCAGAACAAAAGACTTCCTCCACTCCAGGACAAAACTTTCCACTCCTCCTGGCACTACCCCTCCCCTACCCAAACTCCCCTATAAAATTGCCCCTTGACCAAGTCCCCGGGTCAACAGCTTTGTTGCCCTTGATAGCCTGCACCCGGGCTGGAAATAAAACCTCGCTTGTTACTTCATTATTGCCTTTTCAGGTGGTCTCAGTCGTGCCTTGGTTTACCCTAACAATAAGAAATAATTCTTGAATTATTCTTGAATTGACAACAGGGATCACCTCAAATTAAAAAGCTTCTGCACGGCAAAGGAAGCCCGAGTGAAGAGACAACCTACAGAACGGAAAAAATTTTGCCAGCTACTCCTCAAAGGACTAGTATCTAAAATATATAAAGAACTAAGAAAATTAGACCCCCCCCCCAAATTTAAAGACCCGAGCAAAAAGTGGGTATCTGAAATGAATAGACACTTCTCAGATGAAAAAACACAAACGTATAAATACATGGAAAAATGTTCAACATCACTGGCCATCCAGGAAATGCAAATTAGAATAACACTGAGATTCCATCTCACTCCAGAAAGAATAGCCATAATTAAGAAATCAACTGATAAGAGGGCCAGGGATTTAGCTCAGTGGTTCGCCGCCTGCCTCACAAGTGCAAGGTCCCGAGTTTGATCCTGGTACCCCCCCCCCAAAAAAGGAAATCAATCACAAATCAACTGACAAAAAATGCTGGAGGGCTGGGGATGTAGCTTAGTGGTACCTCACCTGTTTGGCAAGTGCAAGGTCCTGAGTTCAATGCCTGGTACCGGTGTAGGGGGATGGGGGGAATGCTGGAGAGGCTACAGGAGAAAAGGATCCCTTCTTCATTGCTGGTGGGAATGTATGATGCAATCACTATGGAAATCAGCATGGAGATTCCTCAAAAAATAAAAGTAGATATTCCATTTGACTCAGGTATTCCCTTTCTAGATATCTTCCTGAAAGACTTAAAGACATCATACCATAGTGAGATATGCATACATGTGTTTATAGCAGCACGATTTTTACTAGCTAAATCTTGGAAGCATCCAATATGTCCATTGACATGAATGGACAAAGAAAATGTGGTATTTACACACAGTGGAGTACCACTCTGCCGTAAAGAAGGATAAATTTGAGTCATGTGCAGGAAAATGGATGCACCTTGAGACTATAACATTTAATGAAGTAAATCAGACATATAAGCTTAAATATCACATGGTGTCTCTTACATGAGAAACTCAAAATATAAAATATAAGTTAAAAACAGATCAAAGGAAAAAAGAAAAAAGTTATTATAATCCATCATGGACAATATATCTAAAAGTGTACCTTGATTTAGTATAGTAGTCTTTCTTATATGTTGTATATGTTTTCTGGCCTGTTAGTCTGGCTATTAATATGTATGTATAATTAACTTTATAAGGACTTCTAAGATAAATAAATGAATCTGATGCTGGCCAAATACAAAGGCAAGTGGAGGGGAGTGGGAAAAATAAAGAATTGAGTTGTGCCATGTATGTGTACCAATTCCATTATGTACTGCAAACATGTACTAATAAAAAAATTAAAAACCTATTTAAAAAGTAAATAAAATGGTACAGCCACTTTGGAAAACAGATTGGCTGTTCTTTAAAATGTTAAAGAGAATTATCATGTGACTGCAATTCCATATATATAATCCACATATAATCCATGTTTATAATTCATATAATTACATATACATGTAATTTATACACATATATATGAAACTGAAAACATGTCCATACAAAAACCTGTTCAGAATGTTCATAGCAGTATTATTTATAACAGACAAATATTGGAACCCCAAATGTCCATCAACTGATGAATGGATAAACAAAATGTGCTATATTCATGTAATGGAATATTTATTTAGACCTAAAAAGGAATGAAATACTTACATGTGCTACCGCATGGGTGAACCTTCAAAACATTATGCTTCCTTCACCACCCTTTCCCACCCTGCTTTGGAGTCACTGGACTATGAACTAAAACCTCTACAAACTGTGAGCCAAAACAAACCTTTCTTCTTTAAAAAAAAAAATTATGCTAAGTGGAAAACAACAGTCACAAAAGGCCACATATTGTTTGAATCCATTTATATGAAAAATGTGCAAAATAAGCAAATCCATAGAGACAAAAAGCAGATTAGCAGTTGCTAGGGATTTGGGAGCAGGAGCAGAATGAGGAATGACTGCCAATTGTTGCAGGGTTTCCTCTAGGAGTCATGAAAATGTTCTGCAACTAGTAGTGATAGTTGTACAACTCTGTGAATATACTAAAACCCACTAAATTTTATACCTTAAAGGGGAGGATTCTGTGGTGACACATCCCTATAATCATAGCACTTGGGAGGCTGAGATAGGAGGATCGCCATGAGTTCAAGGCCAGCCTGATCTACATAGAGTTCAAGGCCAGCCTGAACCACAGAATGAAATCCTGTCTCAAAAAACCAAAGTACCAAAGAACCAAAAAGGAGAATTTTAGGGTATATGAATTATATCTTGATAAAGCTGTTACTTTAAGAAATGCTTGGGCCCGGTATGCAGCTTAGTGGTAGAGCACTTGCCTAGCATGTGCCAAGCCCTGGATTTATCCACAGCACAGAAAAAAAGAAAAGTCCAAATGTTTAATTCTGTTATTGTATATATATATATTTTTTGGGTACCGGGGATCAAACTCAGGACCTTGCACTTTTGAGGCAGACTCAGTACCACTGAGCTAAATACCCGCCCCCTATGTATTCATTAAAAAAAAAAAATCTCCTGATTGTTGATTTTCAGAGGATACTGAGAGTCCAGTATTCCTCTTTGCTTAGCCAAAACCTACCTAGCCCTCAGAGCCCAGCTCAACCCTGCCTCTGCCATGCAGCAGCCTGCCCTAGCTTACCCTTCTAATACTAATCTCTCCTTTCTACATCTGCTCAGCATTAACTGTCATCTGCGTTCTTATGTGGGCACCAAATTGCAAGTGTAGGGGCAACAGTACTAGACTAGGAGCCAGAAAAATCAGGCCACACTAATCAACCTTATGACTTCAACAAAATAAGCTCTTGGGCCTCAGTTTCCTCATGTGCACAATGGATGTGAAAATTTCTACCCATCCTCTCTTTTAGTCTTACAGGAAGACAAGACAGTTCCTTTGTCAGATGCAAAGTGCCCCACAAAATGAATATCGTCAAAACCATCTGCTAATTTTCTTTATATGCAGAGCACTGGCTAAGTAGGATAAGATTATTATTGCCTTTGACATAAAAATTGAAGTTAAGAGAAAACTGGCTCCCAAGGCTAAGTGCTGAAGGCTTGTACGAATAGTAGCTGCTGGGGTGGAAGATGACTCCGGCCTGCTGGAGGAGAAAGCAAGACCTTGTCCTGGAGGAAGGGCAGGTTTAGCCTCAGTGGGTCAGAAAGGGTCAGGGCCCCAGTCAAGAAGCCTGAGCCAGTGTGACAGTGGGAAAGGCCAGGATGCCTGGAGGCTGAGTGTAGTTCATTAGGCTCTAAGGCAGCACTGGGGGAACATTTCTGCTCCGTGGGAAATGCCCATTCAACAGAGAGGTACAGAGAGGCTGGGGTGTAGCGCCGTGGTAGTACTTGCATAACATGTATACTTGCATAGCATAGCTCTCCGTTTGATCCCCAGCACCAGAAAAAAAAATATATATTATACATATATATAATATATATGAAACATTTTCTAATTTCCATTTCCTTTCCTTTCTTTCTCTCTCTCTCTCTCTCTCTTTCTGTACCAGGGATTGAACTTGGGACCTTGTGTTTTCGAGGCGGGCGGCAGCACCACTGAGCGAGATCCCCGGCCCCTAATTTCCGTTTTTTAATAGCTACATTACAAAAAATAAGAAACAGCTAAAATTCATTCAAATATACTTAGCGTAACATATCTAAAATAGTATATCAATATCAAAGTTATTAATAACATATTTTACCTTTTTTGTTGTTCTATTGTCTAAAAATCTGGTGTGTGCTTTACACGTCTCAATTCAGATACTAAATTTTCAAGAGTGAAACGTAGACCTACCCGAGCAGTAAGTTTGTGTTTATGTTTTACACTGCTTCCGTTTTAAAATTTGTATTAGTTAAAAGTAAGTAAAAATTGAAATTCGATTCTTCGGTGGCAGGGCCGCTGTCCTGTTCCCCAGCGCGCGTGAGACACTTTCGCGGCGTTCCCACCGGCTCCCCCACCCAGACCTCTCGGGCTCTGGGCTCAGCCCAAGGGCCTCCCCTTCTCCCCGGTTCTGGATGGCGAAGACCACGATGCTGTAGGCCCTGTAGACCCTAGAGGGCACCCTGCCACAGAAACCCGGAGTCTCAGCTTTGCAGAGTGCTTGGCCTCCCCTGGCCCAGCTGCCTGCACCTGGTGTGCCTGGGGTCTGGTAACTATTTCCAGGAGCCTAGAGAGGAAATCGACCCCAGATCCTACACTGACCGAGGTGCCTCCGACTGCTGAGCCACAGAGCCGCGTTCCGTGCTCTCAGAGGGCCTGAGAACGTCTCGGGGGATGGCCCCAGGTTAATTCTCCGAAGACTTCCTAGGCCGGGTCTCAGCCGGGTACAGTGCCCCGGGGCCGCAGCCAGGGAACGCGGGGAGCCCAGCTCGCCCGCAGCGACCTTCTGCGCGCGTCTGTGGGTGGCAGCGACAAAACAAACACCCCAGCGTGGCAGGACGAGGATGCTGTGTGGAAAGCAGGGGAGGCCGAGGGATGAGGGAGCTGAGGGGCGGCAGACTGCAGGCCGAGGGCAGCGCCGGGAAGGATGCAGAGAGCAGCGCGCCATCCCCTGGGCCCCGGCCTTTCCCGCTTCGCCCAACCGCGTCCCTGGGGCGTCGCTGGGCACTGCCGCTGCGCGAGGGAGAGGCCGCTGGGCGTCAGCGCCGGTCCTGCGCTCCGCACCTTTCGGTCCTGAGGAGCCGGTGGAACTGTTAGGACGTTGAAGACAGGCATTCTTTGTAAAATGTCTTCTTCAAGCCAGGCGCGGGGCGCATGCCTGGAAGCCCAGCGCTCTGGGAAGCCCAGCCTGGGTAATGCAGCAATATTAGCAAGACTCTGTCTCAAAATGAAAAATAAAATAAAGGCTGGGTAGGGCCCGGGGATTTAGCTCAGTGGTTCCTCCGCCTGCCTCGCAAGCGCAAAGTCCAGAGTTCGATCCCCGGTACCAAAAAATGGGGGGGGGGGGGTGTCTTCGTGCGTGTGTGTGTGTGTGTGTGTGTGTGTGTGTGTGTGTGAGATATCTAAGATATATATGTTATGAAGCATAATGGAAAGTGAAGACCCACAAACCCACTACCCAACATCACCCTGTGTCCGGTTAGCCCTTCCTTTTCCCATCTCCCACCCGACATGCACTCCACAACTGCCCTAAATGCTGTATTATTACTCTCATCTTTTTTTTTATTACTCTCTTATCTTTTAAAGACAGTTTCAGTAGTACTTTGTATGTCCATCTAACATCACACTTTAATTTCACTTGTTTCAGAACTTAAAAGGAATCTGTTATGTATGAACCCAAGAGAAATGAAATCCCATGCCAACGCAAAGACCTGCACACAATGCAGCTGTCAAAGTAGTTGAGAGGTGGAAACAACCCAGATGCCCATCAACTGGTGAATGGAAAAACAAAATGTGACATGTTCACGCAGTGAAATATTATTTGGTAATAAAAAAGAATGATGTTTCAATACAGCCTACGGTGTATATTGGGACTCAGAAAGCCTTACAAGCTGCCTCAAAATCAAGGTCCCTCAAACTTGGACTTGTTCCTCTGGCCCCAATTGCAGGGATCGCCTAAATCACCTTTCCTTGTTACCCTGATTCTCATTATCTACCTCAGAAAAGCATACTGAACAAAACAAAGCAAAACAAAACAAAAACAAAAGCATGATGCTAAGTGAGAGAAGCCAGACAAAAAAGACTAAACAAGCTGGCCTGGGGATGCAGGCCTGTGATCCCATCAGCATGGAGGCTGAGGCAGGAGGATCAAAATTCAAGTTCAGCCTGAGCAACTTAGTGACTCACTGAGACTCTATCTTAAAATAAAATATAAAAATGGGCTGAGGATGTAGCTCAGTGCAAAGGCCCTGGATTCAGTCCCTAGTACTGCCAAAAATAAAACTAAAAACACCCTGGGCTGGGGATTTAGCTCAGTGGCACAGCACCTGCCTGGCAAGAGCAAGGTCCTGAGTTCAATCCCTGGTACTGGAAAAAAAAACAACACTCCACAACATACATGGCGTATGATTACATTTATATAAAATGTCCAGAAAAGTAAACTATACAGATACAGGAAGTAGATAAGAGGTTGCTTGGAGCTGTGGGTGGGAATGAAGAATGACTTGGAACAGGCATGAGATTTATTTTGGGAGTGACAGAATTACTAAAATTAGATAGTGGTGAAAGTTGGTGATAGTTGCATAGCTATCTGGTAATTATTGAATCATACACTTAAAATGGGCAAAATTTACATAAATTATCTTCGAAGTTTTTTTGAAAAAAGGCATCATTTAGGATTTTCTGGTACTTTTTTCCTCTCACCATTATATATTTGAGGTTTTATTTTGCTATTGTACAGAGCTGTAGTTTACCTATTTTCACAACTCTGAAATGGTCTATCAAGTGATTTACCACAAATGTCTGTCTCCAGCCTCTTGTCACTCCACATTTGAGTCACTTCTTACTTTTCACTATTACAACACAATTTGCCAGAAACATTTTGTATATGTCTCTTGGTGTATACAATAATATGTCTGTTGATTAGAATAGCAAGATACCAGGCCTCTTTTTCATTTCTTTTTTGTCCTCTGCCCCTCCCCTTCCTATCCTTTAGTGACTGCTGCTCTACTCTCTTCTTTTATGAGATCCTCTTTTTTCCAGCTTTCACAATGAATGAGAACATACGGTATTGCCTTTCTGTGTCTGGCTTATTTCACTTAACATAATGATCTCTAGTTCATTCACTTTGCCACAAATGACAGGATTCCCGTCTTTTTTATGGCTGGCTAATATTCCACTGTGTATGTACACTACATTCCTTTATCCATTTATCTGTTGATAGACCCCTTACTTGATTCTATGTTTTGGCTATTGTGGATAGTATTACAGTAACCACAGGAATGTAGGTACCCTCCTTAATATAATGATTTTATTTCTTTTGGCTACATGCCCAATAGTGGGATTAATGCATTATTTGGTAATTCTATTTTTAGTTAGTTAGATTAATTGATTGATTGATTGCAGTACTGAGGATTAAAACCAGGGCTTTTAGGGGCCAGGGATTTAGCTCAGTGGTTCCAGCACCTGCCTCGGAAGCGCAAGGTCCTGAGTTTGATCTCCAGTACCGAAAAAAACCCCAAAAAACAGGGCGTTTACACTGAGCTACATCCCCAGCTCTTTTTTAAATTTTGAGACATTATCTCACCAAGTTGCTAAATGAGCTCGAAATTGGAATCCTTCTGTCTTGGCTTCCCAAAGTGCTGGGATTATACTTTCGATTTATTTATTTATTTATTTAGTGCTAGGGACTGAACCCAGGGCCTTGTGCATATTGGGGAAGTATCCTGCCACTGAGCTATATACCTTTGCCCATTTTTCAGTTGGGTTGTTTTTATGCTGTTGAGTTATTTGCACTTTGGATATTATAGTGTATGCCCTTTGGATTAATTCCTTATGATGAATAGATTGTAAATTCCTTGTCATGAATAGATTGTAAACTTATTCTGCAGGTTGTTTTTTTCACACTGTTGATTATTTCCCCTGCTGTGCAGAAGCTTTTTAGTTTGATATAATCTCATTTGTCTATTTTTACTTTTTGTGCCTGTGCTTTTAGGAGTCATATCCAAAATACCTTTGCTTACACCAATGTCTCAAAGTGTTCCCCGTGTTTTCTTTCAGGAGTTTCAGGGTTTCAGGTCTTATGTTCAGATCTTTGGTCCACTTTTTTTTCTTTTTTTGGTACCAGGGATCAAACTCAGGCCCTTGCACTTGCGAGGCAGGTGTGGTGCCTTTGTTGCCTGAATCCCCTGTTTTTGACTCACTTGGCCTGTTGTGGAGCAGCCTGTGACCCTGTCATGACATAGTTGGGAGCCACTGTGGGGATGGGGAGCAGGCTTGTTATCATTCAAAGCACGGTTTATGTTTTCTTTTGGAACATCAGGACTTAAAGCCACTTTTGCTATGAAGCATGAGTCTTCACTTGGTCTTACATATGCCAGATGCCCAATGTAGGTCAGAAAAGCTTGACCTTTATTTTGTATCCTTTGTTACTGTAAATCTTGAGTCAAATCTCTTCTCAGTTTTGCATAGAGGTATGTTTATCCTTTGGGAAATCTGTCTAGGAGTGGGCAGATAGGGTTGATTAGCCTTGAATTTATAGGATCTTATCCCCTTTCAAAACTGAGGATACCAAGATAAGAGGTTTACAGGAGATTCAGCTACAACCAGAAACCTGGAGCCATTGTCCTAAACCTGTGGCTGCCTGGATTCCAGGAAATGCAGAGCATCACATGACAAAGACCACCACAGAGACAACCTTTTCCTGGGAAGGAAACCGTCCCTCAGCCATGAGGATTCCAGAAGTATGGCACCAGGACCGAGATAATGATCAGCCAGACTCCAGCCCACCAGCTGATCCTGGAAAACTGGCTTCCTGCCTTTGCAGGTGACCTGTATCACAGTGTACCCCCTCCAGCTACCTGAGCTAGAGCTTTTTCTATCTTGCCTCTAACTTTCCAATTAAAGCATTTTCAGTTTCAGTATTTTTTTTTTTTTTTTTGTACCGAGGATCAAATTTGGGACCTTGCACTTGTGAGGCAGGTGGCAGCACCACTGAGCTAAATTCCTGGCAATTAAAGCTTTTTCTATAATTTGTGCTTTAGTTTTAATTTCCATCTCTACTAAAGCAAGGACCATGACACCTGCAACTTTACTTGTGGTTACAATTGTACTGATTTGGACTCCTCCCTGTAGGTGAGAGTTCCCACATTGCTCAACATATCCACCAACGCTTACTATTACCCAATTTTGAAAATATTGCCAATTTAGGAGGTATAACATATTTATTCACTTGTAGCCAATGAAGTTAAATATCTTTTCATATATTTATGGGGCATTTTGGCTTCTTTTATGATATTCTTATTTGTTTTCTTTGCCCCTTTTTGCTTTTTCTAATTGATTCATGAGAATTCTTTATATAGTCTCCCCTTTTTTCAGTACTGGGAATTGAACTCAGGACCTTGCGCTTGCCAGGCAGGCATGGTGCCACTGAGCTATAACCCTGGATCTTTATATATATATATATATTTTTGGTACTGGGGATCGAACTCGGTCCTTGCCCTTGCAGGGCAAGCAGTGGAACCACTGAGCTAAATCCCCAGCCCTATATAGTCTTGATATTAACCCTGAGACATGTTGCAAAAGTCAGAGCATCGTGGTGCATACCTGTAATCCCAGCTACTTGGGAGGCTGAGGCAGGAGGGTTGAAAGTTCAAGGCCAAGGTTGAAAGTAGCAAGACCCTGTCTCAAAATAAAATAATAAAAACTTCCAGCGTTGTAGTTCAGTAGTAGAACATTTGCCTTAACATGTGTGAAGCTCTGGGTTCAGTACAGAATGCCACAAAACACAAACAAACCAAAATATGTTGCAGACGTAATTCTCAGTTTGTAACTTGCCATGTGGATTTCTTTTCTGTTTTGTTTTTTTGTTTTTATTTTTGTTTTTGAGACAAAGTCATCTCACTATATAGCCCAGGGTAGCCTTGATTGATCCTTGTGCCTCTTGAGTGCTGGGATTGCAGGTGGTGCCACGATGACTGGCTACTTTAGTTTTGTTTAGTTTTGTTTCCAGTATTGAGCATTGAACCCAAGACTTCTCACTGAGCGACATCACTACTCCTTTAAAAAAATTTTAGCCAGATGTATTGGCACATGCCTGTAGCCTCAGCATGGGAGGTGGAAGCAGGAGGATTGCCATGAGTGCAAATCCAGACAACTATGCAGTGAGACCCTGTCTCAAAAAAATTTAAAAATTGTGTTTCATTTTTTTGTTTTTTTATTTGTTTGGTTTTTTGAGACAAGGTCTTGCTAAGTCACAAATTTGCATTGCCTGGGCTGGGCTCAAACTTTCAGTCCTCTTTGCCTCAGCCTCCCAGAGTGCTGGGATTAGAGGTGTGTGCCACTGCACTCATTTTAGAGTTGAAAAACCTCTGAATCTTTCTGTGCTGCAGAGACACCCCTTTGTCTGCTTAGAGAGCTCCAACTCATTCCGAACAGGGCCCCCACCCCCCCAGAAGCCATTCTGGACCTCTAAGGCTGAGGCACTTATTCCACTCAGTGGACCCCAAGCCCCACTAAGCTTCAACTACTTGATAGTATATGGGTGTTAGGTCACTAAAATGGGACATTGATTACTTTGAATATGTGTATTTTATTTAACAGATACAGTACATATTTCAAAACACGGGATTCTTTAACAATGGGATGGTTGGAAAGGAAAAAAGCTGGGAAGCCCTACACTCTGGCCAGTGATGTCTAGATATCCTTGACATCATCCTATCCCCATTTGGACATGTCCAAAGACAGGGAGATGTCTCTATAGGTGGGTTGAACTACTCAGTTTTTAGAAGCAGCTTTTTTGTTTGTTTGAAGTCTTGGGAATTGAACCCAGTACTTTTGCACTGAGCTATATCCCCAGCCCTTTTTATTTTTCATTTTGAGAGAAAGTAACAGTGAATTGGCCAGATGGGACCTGAGCTTGAGATCTCCCTCCTTCAGCCTCCCAAGTACTGGAATTAATTACAGGTATGCACCATTGTGCCTGGCTAGAAACTGCTCTCTTATGGTATTTGTATTTCCTGTCTTGTCACCTATGCTTATCGTTCTGCACTCTGCTCTCCAGAGACACTCTGGGTGAGCTGTTTTCCTTTTTGAGCTGACACCCACCCCCAGGAGAGGTGCCAGCACGCCTGCCCATGTCTCTGTTCTCCAAGAGAAGCGCAGCGTCTCGAGCTTCCCCGAGGGAGCTCTGAGATAGTTAACCAGCTGTGTCAACTGAAAGGAGAAACGCCCAACTAAATTGGATCAGCATAGTTCTGAATGTGGCTGAGGGGATTTACTGAAGACAGAAGACCCATCCTGGGGCGGCTCATTGCCTGGATGGTATAAAGGAGAAACGAAGAAGGAAGACTCGCTCTGTTTCTTCAGAATTGTGGTCTTCACCTTCGCCTTAGACATCATCTCCTGGCTTCCAGCCCAGACCCTTTGCTTCCTGATACGGACCCGCACGGGACACTACATGGAGCTCCAGGCCTTCAACTGGATCCTTCGATCTCCAGTTCGCAGACAGACTTTTTGCACACCTGACTCTGTGTAAAGCAATCTTGTAAATTCTTATATATTTGTATATATTACATTAAGTCTGTTTCTCTAGTAAGCACCGACTGATACAAGGCCCCTGAATCCTGATGACCCTGTCAGCCTCATCCCTCAATAACCCGTGCTGTCTATATTTGAGGGACTAACACAAGAGGAGAAAATCCTGATGTGGCTGCCACATTGTTCTGGCACTCTGGCTACCCTGTGGCTCATAGAGAAACTGGGTGTTGATGAAAAACCTCAGATTATTTTCTGAAAACTTGTCACTTTGGACTGGTGTGTAGCACAGTGGTAGACCACTCGCCTAGCATGCACAAGGCCCCAAGTTTAATCCCAGACTTGAGAAAAAAATACCAGTTTATTTATATGTATTGATTTCCTCTCAATATGTACACTGTCAAGTTCAATCTTATTGCTCTTGATTCACTGAGCAATCCTCCCCCTCCCCACCTGGAATAGAACCCAGGGCTTCCTTCCTGTATGCTAGCCAAGGGCTGTACCACTGAACTATATCCCTAGCCCTTTTTATTTCTTTTAAAATTATGAGACAGAGTCTTGCCCAAGCTGGCCTCAAACTTACGATCTTTCTGCCTCAGCCAAGTAGCTAGAGATTATAGGCATGAGTCACCACAACTGCTCAGTTTCAGTTTTACATGAAGAATTCAGTGGATGGATGGTGGTGATGGTTGTACATTAGGAATGTATTTAATACTACTGCACTGTACACTTAAAAATGGTCAAGATGGTGGCCCGGTGTGGTGGCCTATGCTTGTAATCCCAGCACTCAGGAGGCTGAGGCAGGAGGATTGCCACGAGTTGAAGGCCAGCCTGAACTACACAGTGAGACCCTGCCTCAAGAAAACCATGCAGAATCCCCCCTCAAAGGTTAAGATGGTAAATTTTATGTTAACATGCATCTACCACAGTTTTACAAAAAACTTGTCAAGTTGCCAGTGTGGAGGCACACACCTATAATCCCAGCACTCAGGAGGCTGAGGCAGGAGGATTACCACAAGTTCGAGGCCAGCCTGGGGTACATAGTGAGATTTTGTCTCAAAAATAAAAAGTTTACACATGTGTGTCCTATTTATTTCACTTAAGAGTATGGCCTCAATATGCATCCATTTAGCTATAAATGTCTCTAGTTTCTCATTCTTTATG
>NW_004624849.1:959492-973008 GCF_000247695.1 Heterocephalus glaber | reverse complement strand
AAAAAAAAAAAAAGTGAAGGACAAATACATTATGTGAAAAACAAAATCTTAGATAACTTGCTTCCAGCAGACAAACCTCTCCAGAAATGTTAATATAAATTCTTCCAAACTTCACAAGGGAAGTGATAGAAGTCAAAGTACTCACATCTATTTAAAAACAACTATTAAAATGTTGTCAAGGGCCGGGGATACAGCTCAGTGGTTCTGCCACCTGCCTCGCAAGCGCAAGGACCTGAGTTTGATCCCTTGTACAAAAAAAAAAATAAATAGAGCAAAAGGTATAAAATAAAACAATGAAGTATTTTAAAAATTTTAATCAAGCTGAAAAATAATATTTGCTTAACCCATTTCCCATTTAGAAAAAAATAGGGCAGCTAACTGCCAGCATTCATTTAATTTTCAGCAATTGAGAATTTCTGTATTCTGGTTTTTTTGTTTGGTACCGGGGATTGAACTTGAGACCTTGCGCTTGCGAGGCGAGCTGCGGAACCACTAAGTTAACCCCCAGCCCTGAATATCTGTATTCTGTAAACAAAAGTACCACTACTAGTGGTTCCGGCGCCTGCTGCGCAAGTGCAAGGCCCCGAGTTCCATTCCCGGTACCAAAACCAAACAAACAAAACGAAAGTACCACTACTAAAAACAGAACACTATAAATAGAATTTTTTTTGTTATCAAACACTATTGGTATATTAGAGCAATGTGAAAATCACAATAAGAGAAAATATGTTGTGGCAAAATTTGCTAGCATTATGACTGTAATCCACAAGTTATCTCAGAGTAAAAGCTGTGGTCCCAAACATGGTCATTAAGTTTTCTTTAGATGATTATAGCTAATGGATAAGTGAAATGAATGACAGAAATGTCATAAAGGATGAGAAAGAGGAACTTATACCCAATTATCTCATAATTACTTTTCCTTTTTGATTTTTTAAAATCAGGATCTAATCATGTTTCAAACGTTATATGGTATATATATCTCACATGTTAAGAGTTTTATTTTGCTTTATTTCCTTATATTCATTTACTAGTGAAATAGAGCTATTAGTACCTTAGGGTTTCCCCCTGCTGGCCTTTCCAACTGTATCCGTGTTGTAATAAAAAATACATCTCCTCTCTGTATTTCCTTCATGATAGTGGTATATGTTAATAAAGGTTCTCATGCTGTTCTAATCTGAAGAAAAAAAAAAGTTTAAAAATATTATGCCAAAAATAATGTCATGCAGCAATGAAGCATTCCGTGACCCCCAGTGCTCTCTGCCTATGGGACATCAGGCCCCAACTCCCAGGAAGCAGGGGGAATCGGAGGCGTGTTTCCTCAGTCCAAGCCCAGGATGCAGCCCAGCTCTGCCGTGGTGTGGACAGTGACAATCCATCTCTGCTTCCCAGGCCAGGAACATGTGAGCAATCTTTGAGTCACATCTGTCCATTCCTCTATTGCTTAATCTGGCCTGGTCTTCATTAAAAAGTCTGCCGTCCCGTCTTTCATTCCTTTGCTCCTTCACACACTTCCATTGGGACCCAGGAAAGCAGGCACTGTGCTTGTGCCCAGGGACACGGAGGTGAGAGCGAGCAGCCAGCTGGCCTAACCTCTAGACTCCCAGTGTCTAGGCTGTCACTAGGCTGAGCCCTGAGAGGGGTTAGGAACTCACTGAGCCTGTAGTTTGGGACTCACATTTCAAGCAGAGGGAACAGAAGAGCTACTGAGGGCTCAGCACAGGTTGCCGAAAGTGGGAGGACAGTCTGGAAAGGCTGCGCTGCAGGCATTTCACAGCCATCTCTCCGTGGCAGCGAAGGCCCGCCCGGAGATAAGAGAGGCAGTGGCAGATGAAAGCCATAGGCTCAGGGCTTTGCAGAAGGCAGACTGTGAGCAGGAAGCAGCTGACTGGACAGAAAGGGTAGAAAAGGGGTGGGGACGGGGAGGAAGTGCTGTCATGGCGGGTGGTGATGTCTTTCACTACTGGGGGTACATACTAGAACAGGCCTAGGGGGGTGGGCTGGTATCAGCAACAGAGGATGATTTGCTTTGGGACAGGTGAGCGCCCAGCCCCCAGGTGCAGGCTCTTTGCTGTGAGGAGGGACAACTCTACCGTCCAGCTCCGCCCTTGCCTTCCTCTGTGAGCAGCCCCTCTGGTCAGCTTGCTTTTCCTCCTGCAGCCACAAAGATCCTTGACCTTTTCTCTGCCTGCCCCCTGCCTCTTGAGATGCTGGTGCCTGGGCATCCATCCCAGAGAACTTTCCAGGAGGTGTTGGGCCGCTCATAAAGAACCATTTTGAATAAAATACAGCCCAGGAACCCTGAAGATGGCTACTAGGTCCTGCTTCAAAGTCATGCCTAGTACTGTATTTACCACCACCAGCTGCCTCTCCATTAGTGGGGTGCTGTGTGTGTGTGTCAGGGGGACACAACTGTGTGCTAGGCCCAGTCTGCTGAGCTGGACATCCAAGTGCTTTACACATGTCTGCTAATTTAAACTTCCTAGCAATCCTATGAGTTAGATACCAACTGGTTCCCATTTTACAGAAGAAGAAACTAATGTGCAGAAATCAGTAAGTTGACTAAGTCCTCACAGGGTGAAGCCAAAACAGCATGGGACAGAGGCCTCCATGTGAGCCTCGCCTTGTGCACTCTCTCCTTCCTGCAGACAGGGAGGCTGGCTCTATGCTGGGTGGACAGTGCCAAGAATCATACTCTTTTTCTCCACTTGCATTACTGGGGATCAAACCCAGGGCCTTGGGGATCTAGGCAAGCACTCTAACACTGAGGTACATCTGCAGCCCAAGCATCATACTCTCTAGAGTCAGGATGTTCTTACTGGCTCATCTCAAATTATAAACCTGTATCTCCTGGTTTTGGCTCTAGTGAAGTCGAAGTACCCTCTCCTGTTGTCTTTATGTGGACAGGGACAAGGACTCCACCTCTCTGGCCTGCTGGGCGACTTCCCCATCCACCACTTGCTCAGTACCTTGCTCTTCCTTCTCTGCACACCTCTTGAAACTGTCTGCTCTGTTCCAGTTACCCCACCCTCCCCACCTTAGACCCTCCTCATTTCATGCTTAAGACCTCTCCTCTGGCCTCCCCTAGAGTGTTTTCTCTGTGGCAGTGAGGATGCTCATTCTAAACTCTAATCTGATCACTCTCAAAAACCCTTCCCCAGACTGGGGGTGTAGCTCAGTGGTGGAGCCCTTGCCTAGCACATGTGAGGCCCTGGTACCACAAAACCAAAACAAATCCTTCCCTGGTCCTCATTGCCCTGGGGATAAGATCCACACTCCTGACTGTGGGATGCAAAGTCCTTCCTGGTGTGGGCCCTGAAGTCCCCAGATCTTATCCTACTGCAGATGGACCTTGTCTATTAGTGCTTCTCATGGGCCAGTTCACTGGCAGGCTGACCCTGATAACGTGTTCCACAGTCAGCAATAAAGAGAGGAAAACAAGCATCTTGAGATAGGTCCGAAACCAGTCAGCACAGATCAGCCGAACTGCCAGCTCCATTGGGACCCAGCTTGGTGCTCAGGGCTGGGGTGCAGATTTGCTGTTGTCCCAAAGCCCTGTGGCTTTGCCTGGACCCTGTGTGTATCTTACTCTGGCTGTGTGTATGGTACTCATTGTTCCCAGACAGGGATCAGGAAATTGAACATAAGCTCTCACACGCTGAAAAGGAAGATTATAATCTGCCTTCCAGAAGCCTGGGGAACCTTGGCTCAGCCAGGAAGACAGAGATGGAGGGGAAAGAGAGAGAGGGAAAAGGAAAGAAAGGGAGGCATAGGGAGAGGAAGAGGGAGAAGGAGAAAAACTCAAAGGAGAAGAGAGCAGGTGCCCTGTCCCCCACCCCCATCACTCAAGCTATGAGATGAACTCACAGATTTGAAATGGATCACAACTGAAAGAGCTTCCACATAGCATTTTGCCTTCCCCAAACCTCAGGCCCCAAACCTAAAAATAGCTCTGGGGAAGTTTTTGGGCCCTGGAGCTTTGAGGCTGGTCTTGAACCACCCCTCCACTCAGAATTCCAGGGAATTTCTGCACTCCTGCCCCACTCCAGGAGCAGGGCCGTGGATCCCTGGGAGACCAGGAGGCATGGCCAACCCCACAGCGGTGAAGAAGCCAGAGACTGAGATCAATTTGAACTGAGCCTTGATTCCCCTGGGCTTCAGCCTTAGGAGCTCCCACCAGCTGGACAGCATTAGAAGAGTGTGGTGTCCTGGTTGAAGGAGCCTCTGGGCTAAGATCGAGACTTTCCAATCTAATCTGTGCTCACATGCACCAGCTGGGCTAAGGTCAAAAGAAGTCTAAAGGATGAAGGTAGGGACAGAGAACAGGGCAGGGAGGGAGAAACCTCTGACTCAGGACAATTGTGCTGCTGATGTGCTGTGACCCTGAGGAGTCGGGAGGCTCCGTGGCTCACTACAGGCTGCGCCCGCCTCACACTGCCCGCCCCCCTTTCTGCTCTTCTGCATGCAGCTCCAACCCAGTCTGGGACAGGGTGTGAGGGAGCTGAGGGGGGGAATTCGTGCTTTCGTCCTTGGGCAGGTCAGGCCATCCTCCAGGCCGGCTCAGTGACCCTGAATTTCTGGCTCGGCGGTCCCCACCTCCTCACCACACCCTGGGATGAGGAGCTTGGTGGGAATGAGGGGCTGTGCATTCAGAGCTGGGAGGCCTTCGGGAGCCAAGATGAGAGCACAGAGCTGGCCAAGGCTTTGCACAAAGTTCAGAAGTCCCAGCCCTGCTGGTTGGTGGACGTGACCAGATGGCTGTCACTCTTAACAGCTCCTCTCCCATCTTCTGACACCACCCAAGCCTGTGGTCATCTCCAGACCCCAGGCCTCCCACTCTTGCTCCCCTGGCTGAGAGGTTTCCTAGCATCTCATAGTGGCTCTTCAGTGTTTGTTGACTGACTAACCACAACTCAGGAAGAGAAGCGGGGAGGTGGGGAACGAGGACGTGACTGGGACACAAGCCTTTCGCGGTTTCCTTTCTGGAGGGCAAACGGGCCCAGATGGGTATGTTTCTTAGAGGGCCAGGGCTCCAGGGCCTCCTCTCAGGTATACCAGCAGCCAAAGGGCACACCTAGCTTGGACCAGGGAAGCCTGGCGCCACCCTCCCGATCAGAGCCCAGTGTGCAGAGTTTCTCGTGGGCGAATGCAGCCGGACACAACTACAGCTGTAGGTCTGTGGAGACTTCTCAAAGTTGCACATGGGGTCCCTGCCACACACCTCATAACTCTGGCCTTGTAATGTTTATATTCTTGCCCGTCTCCGTACACACGGATAACTTCTCTGGTAGGGAGAGAGGTGTGGACCTGTCATGCCCATTCCTGCCTCCCCGCCTTTGCCCCTCTTCTGCCCTCTGCTGGAATCACTCTCCCGTGGCTGTGCCCCTACTTGTCTCCCCAGATAGCCCCCTCAGCTACTGCTCGCCCTTGCTTTGTACTCTACACTTCTCCTACCTTATTTTTTTAATGATACTTATCATGCTGAAACATAACATTTGTGTTTCATGCAATTAGGTTTCTCTGTGTGTAGATGTCCATATACCTGCACATTCATTTAATGCTTATTTGCATTTATATGTAATCTGTTAGTTTACTTTTTAATTCTCAGTCTCCTCCATTTCATGTGAGTTACATGAAAGCTGGGCCTTGGTCTGTCTTCTCTATTATTGTCTCTCCGGGGTCTGCAACAACACCTGGCATGGAGCAGCTGCTCAACAAATCCTTGTTGAAAGAAGGAAAGGAAGGAAGTTAATTAACTTGGTAATAGGAAGGAAGGAGGGACAGAAGAAAGAGGATGGAGGGAGAAAACTTTCTGCTGATCTCACTTTAGAGGGCAGTGTAAAAAAAACTGGGAGGCTAGCAGCTAGCAAAGCCTGTTTTGGCTGCCTCCTGCCTCTGGTGCCCAGTGCTATTGTGCCACTTCCTATCTGAGGCTGGTCCTCACCCCTACTTATCCATCCTGGGTCCTGTTCCTCAAGGCCCAGCTGAGGAAAAATTTACCCTGACCTCCATTTTGGCTTTGTAAGGTAACCATGTTACCATTGTGTCTGTCTAGGTTAGTGATGGCAAACCAATTAGAGCTCTCTATGATACAAACATCCTGCTGTGGCAACATGCCAAAGGTTCACCACCACTGGTCTAGGTCTTTTCCTAGACTAGACCAGGCTTGGGGTCCAAAGGGGATGGGGTTATACCCTGTAGATTTTGATTTCTCTCAACTTTAATCCCCTTGCATTCTGGATGTCCAAGGTGACTTGAGTAGCTTTGTGGCCTATGCCCTGCCTTGATGCCACTCTCCACAATGTAGGTCCAGTGGATGCTCTTGATGGCCCTGCTAAGGCCACTCCCTTTCTGGTCACCTTCACTGCTCCTGAAGCAGGAAAATGTATTAAAGGTGCAGAGAGGGGCCAGGGATTTAGCTCAGTGGCACCGTGCCTACCTTACAAGCACAAGATTCTGAGTTTGATCCTCAGTACCAAAATAAACAAACAAACAAACAAATAAATGAAGGTACAGAGAGGAGAGATCACACCTGGGCAGGCTTGTGTAAGCAATGAGGTTGCTTATTTTGCTTGGTCCAAGCAGGCTGAGTCTGAATGGGGAGTCTGCAGTGAGCAAGGGGAGAGCTAAGATTTTTAAAGGGGAGGTGGTTGCTAGGCATCGAAGGGGGTTGTTGGGTGTTGAACCTAGGAGATACTGCCTTGAGGAATCTGGATACAGAGATAGTATAGGCATGGGCAATGATGTAGCTGTACCCAAAATTCCCAGACTCTGCAGTGGTCTTCCTGACAGGTGGGCCTTTCCTGCTGGTGGGTGTGTAATGGCCTTTCCCACTGGTGGCAAGATGCTCTGCAATGGCTTTTCCCACCAGGTGTGACATTCCTGTCTCTTTGTTGTTATAAAAAAGAAAGAGTATAAAAAAGGGGAGGTGGGCAATGTTTCTCATGGCTTCTTTGCACAGAACATGTGAGTGGTGTGGACATCTTAATTGGTAGAGAGATCTTGGGGGATGTGATGGTATAGGTGGATGGTCAGAGCAAACATCTGTCACATCAACTGATTGGTGATGGCCTTGATTCTGTAGGAATCCTGAGAGTAACCCTGAGGAGTCATGGCCCAAAGAGGAGGAGGAGGGGGATACAGACGAGAGGCCTGGTTAGAGAGGAGCCATCGGGTCCAGCTCCCCCGGCTTCCCCAATTACCAGTCCAAGAGTCAGACATGCATTGTCCAATTTCTGCAGCCTTGTGGGTTAGCCTTTTTGCTGCATCTCATACTATGCCTGACTGGCTGGTATAGAAGCAAGATGCATCGAAGATGCACAGGCCACCTTTTTTAGCTGAGAGAAGATCTAAGCTCCTATGGCTTTGGAGGGTCACTGTCATCAGGGAGTCTGGTTTTGTAAGGTAAGAATGGAGTCAGCTATTTCTTTGAGGCTGTTGGAGAGCTCTTGCAATAGGGAAAGATAGTAGGTCAAGGAGGTAGTTAGATGCACTGCCTGCAGCAGTGGCAATACCCAGACAGACAAGCAGGGGTATTGTTAGCAGGTCTCTATGTTGTCAGATGATGGTGACAGGGAGACTCTGGTTTCCTGGGGAAATGTCTATTTTTGGGCTGAGGTATGTTAGTGTAAAGGTGCAGGGTCCAGTTAGTGGGGAGGCATAGGTAGGTGGATGTCTCAAAAAGGAAAAAATCACCTTGGCTAGGTAAGCAGAAGTGGTTATGGATGCTAAAGAGATGTGAGAGTTTTTTTGTTTTCATTCTTTCAGACACCCAAAGTACCTGATAGCGCAGCCCTGTTAGAGGCTGGAAAGTCCCCCAATGGGGGATGTCACTGGCATTTACTGTTCTGTTCTCCTATTTGAAGAAGAATCTTTTGGTATCTATTAAAAGCCATTGTGAGGAGTAGTTATAGGTAGGGAAGAGAAGGCAATCTGAGAGAGTGGGAGACTGGTGACAGAGAGTCCATGGATGTATTGTCATGCATGGGAAGTAGTGGCCATTACAAAGATCTGACTGTTAAGCAATGATGTTATTGCAACTTTAGGAGGGCCAGAAAGGCAGACCTGCTGAGTGAATGGGGCATCTTGAGTGACCTGGTAATCAATATGGTCAGCTGGGGCCGGTAATTGTAACATATAGTTACACTGATGTGGGAGTAGATGTCCTAGTGGTGTCCTGGAGGACAGATTATGCTGAATGCAGACAGGGCCTTGGAAGGTCAGACTAGTATCAGCGGTTATGGGGCTGCATATAGGCTTTGTTGAGCTCTCTTGTACAGGGAGGTTAGTGATGTAGGACTAAATGAGCTGGGCCACATGTTCTGAGTTTTTTGGTCATTTCATTAATGGGGAAATCAAGTAATGACCCTTTGTTTAAGAGTTGGAGTGGGCTTTTTGTTTCATATTGGGAGTGGTATGTGAGGTTAATAAAGACTCAGACCTGGAGAGGGACTGGGGTGGCCGTATAGGTGACTGAAGACTTGGAGATACAAAGCCAGCAATATTTAGCTAAGGAAGGAGTCAACTGCAGTGTAGAGATAATTGGGGACCATCAGGAGAAGCAGCGGGGGTGCAACCATGGGGCACAGTGAAAGGAGCAAGAGGGCTAGCTGGACGAAAGGGTGCAAAGAGGACTAGGGGAGGACCTAGTTAGGGTAAGGTTGCACGTGAGCATGAGAAATGCTTCCCTCAGGTGTTGGTCCGAGGACTCGCTGCCTTGAGGAGTGTGGTGTGTGTGGAGGGAGATAGTATGGCCATGGACAGTGGTGTACCTGTACTTGGACTTCCTGGAACACTGCCATGGCCTCTTCCACCGGGTAGCAAGGGGCTCTGCAATGGCTTTTCCCACCAGGCATGACAGAAAACAGGTTTTTCTTTCTGAGTGATGCGTAGTTCTGTTTTAAGCTTGTCAAAGTAGCCTTGTACTTTGAAGTTCCTCTGGGAGCAGGGCTGCTGTTGATGCTACCTGGACTTGCTGCTCCCACTTTCAGGGTAGTAGCCGGGGACATCTCAATGCAGTGCCATTTCAGAGCTGGCACAGGCTTTGGTTCAGGAATGTGGATTCCCGAAGCTGGTGGTCCATGCCTCTTGCACTGGGCTCTAGGGATTCTTCATGCAAATAAGCCTGGGACCCCCAAGGGTATACAGGAGCACCCAGCTTTCATGGCATGGTTCTTGCTCCTTTAGCCAGGAATGATGCTCTCTCTGCCTGTCTCCTGACAGGTCAACGCCTGTTCATCTCAGAGCAATGTCATTGTATGGCACACGGCTTTCCTTGATCCTCACATGGGTTAAGGGCCTTCTATGCTGTCACTGTACCCTGGTTTCCCAGAGTCTCTTGCAGGATCCTGCCTGTAAAGGCCAGAGAACAGGGCTATGCCTGTCTTGTTCACTGCTATCTCCCTCCTAAGAAAAAGAGCTGCAGCCCAGGGCTCCAGGGCCATGGGGGTGGAGGATTCAAGGGGCCCAATGGCTCAAATCTTTTCTTGCTTGGATGGTGTCGAAAGCCCTGCTCTGTAACCAGGGAACTCAACACTTGAAGAGGCCTGTCCTGCCCTGCTGGGGCTGACCCTACCAAGCCCAAATACAATGAACAGTGAGGAATGGCTCAGTTCCACCTTCAATTCACAAGGCATTGTTGGATTCTGTCTGCCCGTTAGCACACTAAGGAAGCTGTTTCTTATATTGTCCTTTTTTTTTGGTACTGGTGATCGAACTCTGGTCCTTGCGCTTGCAAGGCAGGCAGCGGAACCACTGAGCTAAATCCCCGGCCCAGGAAGCTGTTTCTTACCTAAAAATTTCCCTTAACTTCCTCCAAATGTGAAGTTACCCTTACACAATTTCTTGGACAGTTTAAGCTTGGTCACTCTGTGGGGGGCTAGGGAGACCTAGTGTTTGTCCCATCTGAAAGTGTGTCCTACCACGTGTTTGACAGCATGGCCTCCCTCTGAGTGGGTAACAGGTCCCCAGGGCCCTTCAGGAAACTCTGGGCCCTGCTTTGGGAGGATTCAATCTGAGGGACTCCAAGGACTGCTTCCCACACCCTCGGGAAGCTGACCATTAGCTGAGGGTGTTTTGAGTCTGCAGGGGAGGAAACCCCATTTCCCTCCTAGTGCTGGACGCTCGGTGAGTTTGGCCAGGCACGGACAGGAAAGAACCTTTCGTTCGCAGCTTGTAAGGAAGTCTGAGCTGGACCTGTTTATCTACCCACAGCACTTCCTGGATTGAGGGCCTGGATCTGGCTTTGAAGGAGCTGGCTTCCAGTTTTGGTCCTGGCAACCTCCTCCCTTAGGGGAGGCTGCAGATGGCAAGGTTTAGGCCTTCATGGGAGGCGGTGAGAGGTGAGAGCCAGTATCTTATCTTTAGGCACACACGCACACCCTTATGCAGACACCTCGCTTGGAAAAAGGGCAAGCAAAACCTGTCAACAACCTCGTTGTGTATGGGGGTGGAAATGGGAAAGGGGTAGTCCTGCTCTCTACAGAGGCTGGGAACCAAGGTGTTCTTTCCGGCTCCGAGGGGCGGAGTGGGCCACAGCCTGGCCGTGTCTGACACCTAGCGGCCTCCTGAGCACTGGAGCGGAGAGAACAGGGGAGACCCAAAGGCTGGGCAGAGAGGTGGGACGTGGCGCAAGGAAACCTGGAAGCTTTGAGCTGGCGCCCGCAGTCGTACTCCTAGGCCCCGGGGCCTATTCTGCCCTCCAGGACTTGCCAACATGCCCTGCCTCCGCCTGGGCACACCGTGGAGTTAGGCCCCGGCCTGCTGGGCCCCGAGGCTCTCCTCCCCTCGCGTCTATCCGGGGCTCAGACCCCACGCGCCCCCGAACGTGGGGGCCCGGGAAGGCAGATCACCAGCCCCGGGCTATCGGAGGGCTATCCGTGTGCCGTCTCCCGGGACCTAGCGGGGCCTGTCGTAAGCCCAGCCAGGGGCACGGGCTCCTGGGACGTGCGGGCCAGCCTGGTGGGCCGCCGTCTGTCCCCAAGTGCGGGCACGTTGCAGGCACTTCCGGACACGGTGGCCCTCGCCGCGTCGCCCGCCTCGCTGCCAACCAATTGCCACCGCCCGGTCGCCATGGCGACGCCGTCGCGCGGAAGCCCGCACGCCTGCCTGGAGACCAGCGCGGCCCGCGGAACCTGCAGAGCGGCCCGGGCGCGGCGTGGGGACGCTGGCAGGTGGGTCGGCGGCGCCGCTTGCGGGACGAGGTAGGCAGCTGGTCGCGGTGGGGAGCGGAGTCCCGCGCCCAGGGGCTGGCAGCCCGGCCGGGGTCGGGGCGCGCCCAGGTGTGCGGGGCTGGGCGGGGAATGGGCCCTGCGCCCGCTATGGAACCGACCAGGGTTTTGGAGCCGCAGTGGGCCCTTCTCCTTCCCTCCCCTGCCGCCGCACCTGCTCAGAGCCGGCCTCCTTTTCCATCCCCGGGGGGCCGCCCAGCGAGACCCGGCCTTAAAGAGCTTGCCTTGCGGGATCTTGGATCCGGCCGACTTGTTTTCTGGCTTCCAGGCAGATTTGGCCCTTGGCCGTCCCTGGGCCGAGTCTCTGCTGAAGTTAGAACGGCCACTACCGGTGCCCCACACTTAAATCTAGGACTTATGGCCATGTTGTAGCAAGGTGGGGTGGAAGTGGATCAACCAGCGTTTGGAACGATTGTTCTGGGAGGGCCTCCCAGGCCTCTTTACCGGTAGCTGGGTCCTGCGCAGAAAGTAGCCGGTGGATCCCTTCCTTTTCCTCCTCTAACACCCCACCACCCCAGCTTCTTCGTGTGAGAGTAGGAGTTTCCAGACTGGGAAAGCCTGGGCCGTTGCACCAGCTGGGGTGGTCCTGAGGGTTGGGTACAGCGTTTTCAGAACTGGGCTGTGCTGCCACCACAGGCACCTGGGTGATGGCGGAGCCACCTCCCTTCTCAGCCTGCCTGCTTTCCTGCACTGTATCACAGTCACAGGGCGGAGAGTCCTGTGGACTCGGGTCCGGGCTGGGCTTCAGAGGCTGGGACCTGTCCCAGGTCTTTTCCCCACCGGTCACCTCTCTCCTCTTTTCTTTCCACCTTGGCAGTCTTTGAGAGTTTCCTAAGACTCACTAAATGAAGCCCTTCTTAGGTTATCTGGATTCGCTTCCTTTCTTTTCATAACAAATGGAAACAAAAACAAAACAAAACAAGCTTTGCTCCCTCCTCTAGATGCCTCGATCTTCCCGATATTGGATCCAGGCAGAAAAGTACTGGACTGCTCCAATCCCAACCCCTTGCAGGAGCAGCTCCTCCAACCGGAGGTGGGTGGAGTCAGCCACAGCTTCCCTGCCCTGCCGCCTTTCTCAGGCAGGCCCCTCGTGGCCTTCGGCTAACGAGCTAGTTCTGCTTCGCAATGCCAGCGTTGCTTAGCAACAATCACCTGCAAAAGCAGCTTCAAAGATGCTTTCTAGTCACCTCATAAATGAGTTTTGAGAATATACAACATTGCATATTAAAAGCATCCCATCCTGCCTTCTTTCCTGTTTCTGAAGTCTCTACTCCAGAAGTGTGGGAGGCTGATGGTAGGCAGAAGGGTGGTGTGAATTTAGTAGATGGGTGTGTTACCTGCTGTCACCTGGCTTTCCATGGCCTTAAACCTCATGTGTCATGTGCTGCTGACGTGTGACTCTGAAGATGCCATCAGGGCCAGATTTAGTGTTTTTAGACTGTTCTTGGGTTGCCTACTGTGTGGCAGGATTGTGCTAGGCACGTGCATGGATTTTTCCCATTAAATCTCTCTACAGTCCAGTGAGGTAGGGCTTAGTATCCCTCACCTTATAGATGAAGAAGTGGGCTCACAGAGACTTGCCTTGCCTGGGAACACACAGGAGCTGGCTTTGAAACTGCATATCTTTCTGGCCCAAGCTGCATTGTGACTTTCTTCTTTTTTGCCTTCAATAGTGGGGATCAAACTCAGGACCTCTGCACTGAGCTGCATCCCCAGCCCTTTTTATTTTTTATTTTTTATTTTTTTTTTGAGAGAAGGTCTTGCTAAGTTACCCCAGTGGTATTCCAACTTTTGATCCTTCTGCCTCGGCTTCCCAGAGTGCTGAGATTGCAGAAGTGTTTCACCTCCTCAGGCTACATTGTGACTTTGGCTTTATGGGGCCCTGCCTCCCGAAAACCAATAATAATAATAAAAAGAAATTTATATCTGTGTTAGTATAAAGACAAACATTCAGACTGGATTAAAAATTCAAACATTTTCTTTTTGTCTCACTTTAATTAAAACGAAAACTTTCCAGTTTGTAAGTAGCGGGAACCCTGGCGCTGAGCCCGCTGTACTGGCTGCTGACTTCAAGCTCTGCTTTCTTCCTGGCGCACCTTGGGTGTGAGAAGGTAAGAAAGTGCCCCATCCAACAGCTCAACCCTAATTTTGCCTTCTCTTTGATCATATTCTTGGACAACTGAGCCATTTTCACCAACCAAGAAAAAAATCCAGTTCCCTCCTCCACCGCACTCTGTTCTAGCTCAAAACCCTGTTGCTGATAAGGGATATGGCCAAGCCAGGCTTCCTGC
>NW_004624849.1:902727-959392 GCF_000247695.1 Heterocephalus glaber | reverse complement strand
CCCCCCCCCCCCCCGCCCCTGGCAGTACATCCTGTACTGTGTCTGGTCCCCAGTAATGAGATTAGGCTCTGTGGACTTTTAATAAAATGCAGTGGGCATGAGGAGGGAGCACAATGCTTAGTGCAGGTTAAGCCCTGCAGGTTTCCATGTCCCTGTCTGATTGCATTAAGTGGCGTCTGACTGCAGGTGGTACTCAGGGGGGGCAGGTGCGTGTGTGTTACAATCCAGTGGTCCAGAAGCTGGCAGAGATCTGTCACCCCGTCCTGTGCTCTCACCGAGGAAGAAGAGTGGATGTGCAGGGGGCCACATGCGCTCCCTGTGGGTGCAAGACTCTGGTCTGCTGCCAGAGAAAACCTTTATGGTAGAGAGTGGCTGCTTCTAGCTCTGGAACACAGAGGTCAAAACCAGACTTCAGTGTGGGTACAAAGGAAGCGTGAGAGTGTTCTGTTAAAATTGGGAAACAAGGCGCCATGACTGAAGAGCAAATCCCCACCAGTGTCAAGAGGGGCCTGTGGCAGCCTGGGTTCTGCCAGAGTATTGGGGGTGTCTGTCCCCTATGTATCCGACCTCCTCGGGCACAGATGGGCTACCAGTTATGTGGAGCTGAACCGTACTTGGGGGAGTCTTGCTACTAAAGGACTCTTCATCTATGTCTCTGAAGCACAGAGCCTCTCACTACCTTGGCTTTTTAGTAAATTTGTATTTTCCACACTTAGAATTTAGTGGCTGTGAGGTAACCTATAGGGAAACCACAGGCTTGCCCAGGTGGTCTTGCCATTTTTCCTGTCATCTTTCATGTTTGGACCTTGCAACAAACATCATCTTCAGATCAGCTCCCTGCCCCGCCCCCCTTCCAAAGGTCATTCTCTGTCTCTGGCTTCCTCCTGTTTCTGGTTGCCCTGGTTACCACTCAGGGCTGTAGGCCCTGGAGAGCTGCCCTGGGAAGCTTCCTGCTTCCTCCTGAGATGCCTTCTCTTACCTACCCACTCAGGCCTGCTGCCTTTTCTCCTATGGAGCTGCAGGCCAGGATCAGTGCCTGCTGCCATGGTGGTACGGTCAGTGAGCAGGGAACAGGGAGCTGGCTGGAAAGGGAGAAGGAAACCTGTCTTGGAGCCCTGCATCAGAGTGACTTTTTCCACAAGGGCTGCCTCAATCCTTGATTGGCTTCAGTATTTGGAGAGTGTGACAGTGCCACCCTAGTCACTGGGTGTTAGAAAGTGCAAGCCACATACCAGCAGGAGACACGGGCACTGGGCAGGTGACTCATGAGCAGGTCATTTATTAAAGGAGGGGCTCTTGTCTTCCATGTGCAGTGGGAAGAGGCATTCAGACCAGGCTCAAATTCTTACCACACTTTCCTTTAACATCTGTGTCTGTGTGGCAACTCGGCCTCAAGCTTCCTAGGGCAGTGATGGTACACCTTTTAGAGCTTTCAGTGATACAAATAGCCTGTTGTAACAGGTTCGCCACCACTGCCCTAGGGCCAGAAACTGTCTTTTCTGTATAGGCCTAGCATCTGGCAGTGATGGTAGATCATAGGTGCAGCTCTTTGCCGACAGTAACTGTGGGTGTGTCCTTTGTTGTCTTTGAGCCCTGCTTTCCTGCCTTCTGTCACAGTGGGTAGTGCTCCTATGCACACAGCTATGGGTCGAGGATTAGGTGAGAGCAGTACCTGGCAGAGAGCAGGAGGCTCTTTGGCTGCTGGGCCCCACCCTCCTGATGCATATGAGTAAGCTCTGCCTCAGCCTAATGTGGGTGCAGGCAGCACTTGGGTGCTGACTTCCCACGGACTCCAGGGCTGAATTCCTAATGTAGGATGGTAAAGACACACACCCTGTGGAAAGAACCTCACTGGAGTTACTGCCTGTCTCATGAGGAGATTGGCTGGGACAGGAAAAACAGGCTGTGGTGAGCAGTCCCTGCCCCCCACCATCCCCAGATCTGCCTTTGTAGTCTACATGGCATAAAGAAGTTGTGGCTGATCAGACTGCCGCGGGGTCTGTTTCTTCTGTCCTTCCTAATTTGGAGCTAATCAGGTTCTGACTGTACTCGGTATGAATCTAATAAAGGAGGCAGTGACCTGGCGAGGAGGACACAGGACAAATGACCAGAGGACATTTCTCCCATTAGTGTACCTTCTCCACTAGAGTTGAGCAAGGTGTCAGATATCTGTGGAGTCCCAGAGAAGGGTACAACGTCCTCCCTGTCTTCAAGGAGTGAACTGGGCACTTTAGAGGAGGAACACCATGGGATTAATCTAAAACAGAACCAGAAAGGGGTAAGGAAGCCCTTGGGGACAAATAAGAAAGTGGAGAGCAAGATGCCTATTGTGGGCTAGGGGTAAATCTACAGGGTGTGGGCATGCAGCGGGAGCAGGGAACTAAGCTCGGCTCAGCCGAGGTAGACGGAAGAAGGGCAGCAGGTTGTGTTAGAGTCAGGGAGCCTAGGAGCCTCCTCCTTGTGGACCTGGCAAGGACCCAGTGAGACTGTGAACAGAAACTCAGTCCTGTTACAGCTGGCATTTTACTGGTGGGCAGGGGGACAACATGACTTGGGGGGGGCTGGGTCTGTCCCTGGTCTGTCAGGCAGAATGCAGAGGGAGAGGCTGTCAGCCCCGACTTGATGTGGCAGTGAAGATAACCAAAGGGAAGGGGTAATGGAGCCCTGGCTCGCACGAATGTGCAAAGATGATCACCCCAAATCACTCATTGGTCTGATGAAAAACTGAAAGCCAGGCAGCCCCCTGTTGATCAGGGAATCAGGGGTCTGCTAAGAAATAGAACAGTGGTTCAGTGCAGCAAGTGTGGATTTACTGGAATGCTGATGTAGATGGGTATTCACTAATGTGGAAGGATATGCATGATATACCGTTATATTTAAAAAGCAGGTTAGAAAACTGTATGACCCTTTTCATGAAAATGTATATGTATTTCTAGAAGAAAGTATGTAAGGATATGAATCAAATGTTGATGACATAATATAGCATGCATTACCAATAGTTCTTTTTTTTTTTTTTTGGTGGTGGTACTAGAGATGGAACCTGGGGCCTCACTCATGTTAGGTAAATGCTCTACCACCAAGCTACATCTTACTTCTTTTTATTTTGAGACAGGATCTGGTTAAGTTGCCCAAGCTGGCCTCAAACTTGTGATCCTCCTGTTTCAGGCTTTTGAGTAGTTGGGACTACAGGTGTGCACCTCACTGCCCAGCGCCCTCTCCCCCTTTTTTTTTTTTTTTTGGTACCGGGGATCGAACTTGGGTCCTTGTGCTTGCGAGGCAGGCAGTGGAACCACTGAGCTAAATCCCCGGCCACCTCTCCCCCTCTTTTAGTGGTGGAATTGCCAACAGTTGTCAGATGTGGCAGAGAATGGGCGGGTACAGGTGGAGCCTGATCACAAGACTTCAAACTCCATCCAGAGCACTGCAGGGTGGAGTATGTGCACGGGTGCTAGAGGGACCACCACGGAGTTGGCTCCCAGCTGTCACCCTCCCTGCTGGTACCCATTGTTGCTGAGCAGCTGTCCAGGAAAGGGGGAGTGGGCCAGAACTCTAATGTCTGCTTATCATGCCGGTAGTGGTGTCCCATCATCGCAGGACCTTTCTGTGAAGCCCAGGTCACAGCCAGCACTGAGGCAAGGGGAAAGAAGGCCAGGGATATCAGGGCCATGTGTGTTCTCCCAGCTTTTTCCTCTCATCCTGGATGCCCATGGGCTGGGCTTGGGGACAGGAGAACCCACAGGTGCAGGGTAAAGAGCTGGCCCTGAGGCTCTCCTGCTGTCACAAGGTTGTGCATGCACTGGGGCCACCCATGGGTCTCCTGAGCCAAGCTGTCTTGAACCTCCTTGAATAGTAACACACCTGCTTTACCTTCCTGCCTAGGGTTATCCCGAGCTCAGTGGGGTTTATGGACACGTGAGTTCTACATGTGAGGCGTTATTCTTTGTTGGCTGTATTTCTGTTGGCTTCAGTTTTGGAAATCTCGCCTAAGAGAAATCTCACTTTAGAGAGGAACAGGGCAGGAAGGGAAGGAGTCTGGTGAGGACTTTGCTGTCAGGCATGGCAGGATCAGGGCAGTTATTCTACAGGACAGGGCCCCTACTCTAGGGTTCCAAGCCTGGCTTTCCAAGGTGGTTCCCTGGGGAGGACTCCTCATCTTCTAGTCATGGAGCTTAGAAACCAGGGTTGGGGGAGGCTTCCATTTCTCACCCTAAATGTACTTTTTCACCCATCTGAGAACTAACCCTGCACCTGAAGGGATTTGCTCACTTCTCTGTAATTTACCTGTAAACCCCACCTGAGAAAACTAAGGGCCTCATGAAACAGAAGATAAAGCCCAGGCCTGGGGCTGTGCTCCTTGCAGAATTTGGAGTGTCTCCCCTTGTGACTGCCTTGCACATGGAACCCAGGTCAGGTCTGTTGTCGTGGGAAGGCCCAGGCTCCCACAGAGCTGCTCCTGGCACTCCGGGGACACTACCCCAGGATGGTGGCAGGGAAGGGTCTTAGAGGTGCTTGAGTGATGAGTGTTGCTTTGGCACAGGGGTGGGGGAGATGGCAGGAGTACTGGGAGAGGCAGACACACCTTCAGGAAGTGGTGGGTGGCTCCTCTGAGCTCTTTGTCTTCCCTGCAGCAGCAGCCTCACCATGGAGAGCGGAACTGGCCTGGGGTCTACCCCCTCCACACTGCCATACTACGTGGCCTTCTCCCAGCTGCTGGGCCTGACCGTGGTGGCCATGACTGGTGCTTGGCTGGGTCTGTACCGAGGTGGCATTGCCTGGGAGAGTGCCCTGCAGTTTAATGTGCACCCCCTCTGCATGGTCATAGGCCTGATCTTCCTGCAGGGAGATGGTGAGTCCAATGGGGCTGGCTTCCTGGAAACTTTCTCCTGTGCCTGGGCTTGTGGCATCCCTGGGAGAGGCAGTTTTCGGGGATCCTGTCACCTCTGATGTCTCTTCCAGTTAGGAAAATCCAAGATTCTAGAAAGGACAGAGGAGGAGGCTGGCTTAAAGCCTGAGAGATGGAGTTCAGATCTGGGCCCTGAGGTTAGGGGATGGGGGTGCTTCCTTGATCAGAGAGCCAAGGACCCAGCTGTGAACTAGGCCATCTTCAAGGGCAGCTGGAATGGGGAAAAGAGGTGTGTGCTGTTGTACTTGGACTTGGCCAAGCTAGAGCACTTTTACCTGGGATGGGACTAGGTGGTACACGGCCTGTACCCTACAGCTGGTTGAGCCACTCTTTCCAGAGGTACCTGGTGACAGCCACCTCTCAGCAGATGATCCTAGGAGGCATCCCTGTAGGACCTGGTCCTGTCCACCATAACTGGACATAGTTAGGATTAGGTTAGGGTTATAGGTTCTACTTTGGGCACCAGGAGCCTGCTTGCCCAGAGTAGTGACAATCTGGTCAGGGTATAGAATTAGACTCTTTGAGGAGTGACATCACTAAAAGTTAAACTCAGAGTCTGGCTGTTATCTCAGTGTGACTGCCCAGTGGATTCAAAACACTGAATGAATTCACAGGCTCTCTGGTGAGAAGGTGGGGTGGGTGTCTCCTGTGCCCAGCTGTTGTTTCGGGTGGGACTCAGGGCAGAGTCCTGCCTGTGCTGCCTGTTGTGGTGGCAGGAACTGTGTCACAGCCTCTCACCCTGGCCTCTGAGTGTGCACAGGTGTGCAGCTCTGAGGAGGGGAGTCTGTTCTACAAAGGCCAGATGCGTACCCAAGGTGCCCATGGAGCCCTGTCATCCTCTCTAGTCCCTGTGGCTGGCAAACCTTGACAGCCCTTGCCTCAGATCCTTTTCTTGCCAGCGTGGGCCTCCATGGTGTTCCTCTAGCAGAGGCTGATGCACTTACCATTCCCCTTCTCTCTTCCCATAAGCCCTGCTGGTTTACCGTGTCTTCAGGAAAGAGGCCAAACACACGACTAAGGTCCTGCATGGGCTGCTGCATGTCTTTGCATTCATCATCTCCCTGGTTGGTAAGTTCCTGGGCACAGTCATCCCTTTCCCTACCTGCTGATTTAGGCTTGGGAAGCAGCTGTTGCATATGCACTGTTCCCTACCCAGAACTGGATAGTCCTGCTCCACATTCCGCCCTGCCCCAGAGACGTCCCAGGCAGGGACACTGGGTACTGGCCATCATCAGGCTGGACCAGAGCCCAGAAGTTCCAGCTAGCCGGTTTCCCTCAGGTCATCCCACTCCCTCCCTCTTGCACACCCAGCCCCGTCCTCACATGGCCTCTGTCTGTGGTCCAGGCTTGGTGGCTGTGTTTGATTACCACAGGAAGATGGGCTATGCTGACCTCTACAGCCTGCACAGCTGGTGCGGGATCCTTGTCTTTGTCCTTTATTTTGTGCAGGTGAGTCTTTCCAGCACCCCAGGTCCTGGCCACCGTTAATGAACTGGGGGAAGGGGAGAAGGGCTAAAGTGTATGCAACAGAGGGGCCCATTTTCCAAGGTGGTTCAAAATGTGAGAGGGTTTGGTTGGAATGCTGCCTCCAGACACTGCGATGGGTATGAACCTAGGATTTTAGGGGTGCCCAATCCCTGGTGCCCTTCCTGCTGATCTGACACATGGTTACATACCCAACCTCCCCCAAACAAGGTATGATGAACTTTTCTGTGGGTCCAAGGCCTCAAGGCTAATAGCCTCAAGTACTGGGAGCCAGTACCCTCTCCCCATAAGTACTTCTTACCCCCTTCACCTAGAAGCCAGGTGAGGGATGCAGAGGCTGCCTTGGTGTCCTCCGCCAGTCAGAGCACTGTCCAGCATTGCCTCTCCTTTTCTTCTAGTGGCTCGTGGGCTTCAGCTTCTTCCTGTTTCCTGGAGCTTCATTTTCTCTGCGGAGCCGCTACCGCCCTCAGCATATTTTCTTTGGTGCTACCATTTTTCTCCTTTCTGTGGGCACAGCTCTGCTGGGCCTGAAGGAAGCAGTGCTGTTTAAGCTTGGGTGAGTGTCCTATGTAGGAGAGGGTGGGCCATAGCTCTCTGCAAAGGTGGAACCCTGTCCTCTGCTTCACTGCACATTAAGTTTTTGTGGGCTTAGCAGTGTTTTTCTGTCTGGGAGGGGATGGGGGGGGCTGGTGTTAGCAAAACTGTGGCATCTTTAAGGCCCAGGATAATGACATTGGCCTGTGACCTCTTGGATCACTTCTTTTTATCCTCCTCTGCAGAAACAAGTACAGCATGTTTGAGCCTGAGGGGATCCTGGCCAATGTGCTGGGTCTGCTGCTGGCCTGCTTCGGGGTGGCTGTCCTCTACATCCTGGCTCAAGCCGACTGGAAGCGGCCTCCCCAGGCTGAAGAGCAGGCCCTCTCCATGGACTTTAAGACACTGACAGAAGGGGACAGCCCCAGCTCCCAGTGATGGCCTGTCCATGTCCTGAGTGGGGGCCTGGGAAGAGGTAGCCCCTTGGTTCTGTGGGGTTCCCACAGATGTCTTTTGCTCACTCCTGCTGAGGCTCCAGAGGAGGGCCCAGTCGGCATGGGTGGGGAGTGTGGAAGCAATGGTTTCTGTTTGAGCTGGTTTCTGGGGCTAGTGTTTGCCCTCTCCTTTCCCTTCTTATTGCTGCTGTAGAAGTGTCCACTGAGTCACATGCGGGCCTGTGCCACTGTTTCCCCCTTCAAATGAAGAAGGTTTGGGTAGGGGCTGGAGAAGCTGGAGAATGGTTCCACCTCAAGGCAGAAGATGCCTGGGGTAAGGTCAGAGAAACTGCAGGGTCTCAGGGACAGGCCTGGCAAAGCCTAGCCTTCTGCTTTGTGGAACACTGAATTCAAACCAGTCTTATCTAGCCTGAGTAGCAGTGGGCCCTGTTTTTGGCAGTTGAGCAAGTGATATTATGTGTAAAGTATGCTGGTGTTCAGCACAAGGCTCCCCAGGAGAGGGGAGGGATCCCCCACCCAAGCACAGTGGTGTGGCTTTGGCTCAGCTACAGTTTTGGGCCTTCCTGTTCTTTAACCCCTGAGTCCCAGGATGGCTTTGTGATGGAGGGGATGGAAACACGTGGCTTCAGACACACATGCCCTGTGCCTCAGCAGGTGAGGGCAGCCCTCCTTTTCCAGCCCTGTTCCACTCATGCCAGCTCAGGCACTGCTTTGAGATCTAGAGGACACACATCTGCGCAGGTCATAAATGAAGAGCTGCTGCTTATGTTGCCCCACACAGGGCCGCTGCAGCACACTCCCTGGTGGAAGCAGCTGCTTCTGTTCTGAGGGGTGGGCCCCTTCTCCCTATGGGCCCATCTTTGCAGGAAGTTAAGGACCAAGACAGAATGAGATTAATCCCCTGTGGTGTATGGACATTGCTTCAACCCCTCATGTGTGATGTTAGCTGAGTCACTGTTTGGCTTCAGTCTAGAAATAATGTGATTAGAGCATTGATCTTGTGCTTCTTCATTTTGGCAAATGCTCTCTCCTTGTTTTCTGGGCTTTCAGGAGCCTGACAGTTTAAGACAGACACGGTTTACTTAAGAGAAGAAATTAATAAAATTTCCAAACCCGACTATTTTTTTTTTAAGTTAGCCTTTCCTCACTTAAATGCTGCCTTAGAGACTTTTTTTTTGGTTCCTGGGATCAAACTCAGGGCCTTGTGCTTGCCAGGCAAGCGCGGCACCACTGAGCTACATCCCCAGACCAAATACTGCCTTAGAGAAACTGGCTGGCCTCCTCTGTTGCTTACATTTCTAATAACTGGCTTCTGCTGTGGGACATTCCCTTGGCCATGTCACTTCTCAGAGCAGGCAGCTATGGTCCAGCTCCTCCTGCTTGCCTGGATGATGTTACCTCGTCTCAATGGTATACCCTGCAAGGATGGGATCTTATCAGTTCTTCAATCTCCTTGTACACACTTATATAGTCAAATGTTTACATGTGGGAAACTTGTCCTTAGACAAATTACTAAGGTACAATTGTGTACTCGCTGGCCAGATCTGGAGAGAACTGGAACTGTAGATGTGCAGTGAATGTCTGTAAACTGGTCTGTTTGCCAAAGTGTACAGTGGATGACTAAGGACCAAAGAAGGCCCCCAAGCAGATGTGTGTGGTTTCTCTTGTTTGCCTGTAGCCAGTCTCCTGTGAGGTAGATGTGCTATTCATGCAGATGATTAAATAAATGTCTACAGCAGTCTGTATGCCTGTTTTCATTTTTTGCGGCAGTGAAAGGAACCAGACCTTTTAACAGTGAAGTTAGTTCTAACGGTTGAGAGAAATTGTCCGTAGGCTGGGCACAGAAGGTAAAGTGACCAGTGGTGTTTATCACAGCACAGACCTGAAATGGTCCCTGTGGAAGGGGCTTTTAAAAAAAAAAAAAGATAGGGTCTCACTATGTAGTTCAGGCTGCCCTTGAACTCACTGTGTAGCCCAGGCTGGCTTCCAACTCAGCGATCCTCCTGCCCCTGCCTTCTGAGTGCTGGGATTACAGGTGTGTACCACCACACCTGGCTGGAAGGGGCTTTCTATGTGTTGGAGAATGTCCTGAAGGGTGGAGCTGCTGGATCCCTATAAGGTCCTAAAGCAAGAATGTCCTTCAGTATAGTACAGTATTCAACTGATTCTTTTTTTTTTTTTTTCAGTGCTGGGTATTAAACCCAGTCTGCTAGTGAGCTACACCCCAGCTTGACTGTTTTTGTTTTTTTGGTACCAGAGATCGAACTCAGGACCTTGTGCTTGCCAGGCAGGCGCTGTGCCACTAAGCTGTATCCCCAGCTCTGTTTTTGTTTATAATGTCTTTTGTTTTGTTGTTTTGCTATGTAGTTCAGGCTGGCCTTGAATTTGTGGTGATCCTGCTGGCTCAGCCTCCTGAGTGCTGGGATTATAGGGATGTGCTACCACAACTAGTCTTATATGTCTTTTTCATCCTTAAGAAGAACAAAGATTTCAGCACAGGCTGAGATTTCGTTTTAGATCAATTTATATAGCTCAGGCAAGAGCTATGTTTGTGGTAAATTTGGATGGAATCTCACTGTATGTTACTTAAAGCAATTAAAAAATTTATTGGGAAACTATTTAAAGGTACTCTACAACAAATCCTCTCACAAGTAATATGCCCACTTGCTTCCTAGCATTTAACTTTGTTCTCTGTTGTAGCTGGTTTCTAATGCATAGAAGCCAGAGTTGAGAGGTCCCCTTTGAACATCTGTAGTCTCTCTTGAATCAAGGATTCCTTGGAGACTTTCATTTGGTTAAAAGCACTGAAGGCACAAAGCTTGGTATATGTCATTAGCCAAGTGGTCAGTCAAGCACTGGGCTAGCTATATGTGTGAAGCAGAGATCTCTACCCTGTTATATACCACCATTCTGGCTTTTGGGGCTAGCCTCTGATGCTTACACATCTCTTTGTTTTTGAATATTCAAATGATCCCAGACACCAGAAGATGCTGCCTCCCTCTCTAGAAGGCCACTCTTTTATCTCCTGGTCTAAAACTTTCAAATTAGAAGAGGGCAAGGATCTCATCTTGCTGTGTTTGGAACCCTGAAAGGTCCCAAAATGGCTATTCTTTGGTGAGGCTTTTTTTTTTTTCTTTCAAAGAAGCACAAAGCAACTTTTGGCAAGCTCTCCGTCCTCTTCTTACTTTTTTTGAGACAAGGTCTCATTTTGTAGTTCAGGCTGGCTCAAACTCATGGCAATCCTCCTGCCTCAGCCTCCCAAGTGCTGGTATTACAGGCATGTGCCAACATGCCAGAGGACATATATAAAGTCCCTGTCATAGGCATAATGGGCCTATGAGGATGGATTCTCAGCCCCTTCTCTTGTGTAAAGAAACTTCCTTTTACCCCAAGTCTTCTGACACAACAGCTTTATCATTGGTGCCCTGTCTCATTACCTGGAATAGATTGACTGATTCACTGAGGGGCTCTAAATTCCTCGTTTTTCAAGACAGGGTCTCAGAGTGTATCCCAGGCTGGCTTCAAACTCTCAATCCTCCTGCCTCAGCCTCCTTTGTGCTGGAATTACAGGGATGCACCACCACACCTGGCTCCTCTACCTTGTTTTGTCATGGAAATATCTTATTTCCCCATCAATTTTGAAAGATAGTTTTGCAGGATACATCAGTCTAGGTTGGAGGTTGTTTTCTTTTAGGGCTTGAAATACGTCACCCCAGACTCTCCTTGATTTGAGGGTTTGTGTTGAGAAGTCTGCTGTGATTCTGATGGGCTTTCCTTTGTATGTGATTTGTTTCTTTTCTCTAACTGCTTGTAGGATTTTGTTCTTCTGTTGGGTTTCTGGGATCTTGACTATTATATGTCTAGGTGTAGTTTTTTTTTTTTTTTTGATCACGGTTAGTTGGAGTCCTATATGCCTCACTTATCTGTATGTCACAATTCTTTTGCTCTGTTTAGGAAGCTGTAATTCATTCTGTGAATTTTTTTTTTTATGTCATTTTTACTTTCTCCTGCTTTTTCGTGGTCCTCCAGCTTAAAGCTGGAAGAAGACACTCCATCCTGGCCCTGACAGTGGTTTCTGCCTACTTTTCCCAGCCTGACAGAAGGCCTAGCTCTCACATGCAGATATGCACAGTGGAGGACCTATCTACTGAATTACTAAGAGGCACCTCTTAGGGAATGAAGTAACAAAAACTTCTAAAAACCCACAAAGACTTTTTGCTGATTTGCTTCTACTGAGTAGCTTTTTAATCAGGTTCAGAAAAATTTTTTAAATAAGGATTTAAAAAAAATGGGTCACTACCTTTCTTCCAATGCCCCAGGAATTCTTTAAAACTGGGGTTTTGCCAAGCACTTATCCACTTTTGGTTTCGAATGGAATAACTGTAATGGTTTTCAGACCAAGCAGGTGGTTCCTTCTAGGGTTCTCTCTGCTCTTTAAGGTGATCTGGTGTTCAGGCTGAGATGACTGTGTGTGGCCTGAAGTTTTCCTGCTTCTCTGGGGTTTGGTTGTTTGGGAAAGTGGAGGAAGCTACCCAGCAGGAATGTTTGCTTGGCATAATCAGATGTCTAGAGGAAGTGGTCTCTTTCCTTGCTTGTCCCTAGAGTAGACAAGAAATTGCAGTTAGGCAGGAAAGGCTGCAGGGCTCAGGGCCACTTTTTTTAAAGGTGTTGAGTCAGTTTCAGGAAACCTGCAACTTCTCTGTTCATGCTGCAGCTGCCCTGTTCTCTATATGGTGAAGACTAAAAGTCTGGCCAGATTTCTGAAGAAAAATTAAACCTACTCAAAGCTATGGTCCTCCAGCTTTGGCCAAGTTAGCCTCTGGATCTATGGCATGGGCTGCCCCCTATCCTAGGCATGCCGTCTCTAGTTGACTTGATTGAAAGCCCACTTCAGCCTTGGATTTTGGTAAGGTGGCTGGATAGCAGCTCCAGTTATTATAAATGACATGAGAGAAGCATAGGGCTCCCTTGGTATAGCTTCCATGGAAGAAAATCCTTGCTGAAAGGTTCTTAGAACTATTCCTTTGTGCTCACAGATCCCTCAAATGCCTATTACGGTATCTGACTCAGAGGAGATGGTCAGTAAGCGGACTGAACCAATGGAAGAAAGGGTGACTGAACATCCCATAACAGACCAACCAAATCACCAGGACTTTAGCCTTAACCACTTAAATTTACTCTGAGCATCACTCGGGCAGTGCATTTGTTTGGGTACTATCCTGAGTGTCTCTTGGGCAGGTGTCATTTCAACCAGTCAATTCTTGTATTGAATAAATTTAATAAAATTGTCACTTAAAAATATTTCCTGTTATCTTATAAAAATTAAATTAAAAATATGCAATTTTTGGTCATCCTATATTTAAATAACTGGGCTGGCCAGTGGTTAACCCACCAAGTTCTTCCGTGGGGGTGGCATCCTCAGCACTGAGGTCTCAGAGGGTGAGTCTAGATGTCAGCTTCCCAGAGAAAGCAAAATGGAAGGAGAAAAGCACCACAATGCCAGGTCTTTGCAAGTGTTAACCATTTATAAATAAGTACATTTGCTTTCGTACATACAGTTTGTTGTACAGATGACGCTCTGTATACATGGGGCAGGAAAATGCATTCATTTGAACTTTTCACATCTATCTCACACAGCTCACATGTACAGACAATAAAACTGCTCAAGCAAGTACAGCAAAGGAAAATGTCTTCCTTATACACGGGGCTAGAGGCCTCCGCTGAGTGTGGGGTATCCCCACTGCACGAGTTCACAACTGTGTGGTGTTCAGTATATCAGGATAGAGAACAAACATGCATTGGATAATATACTGTACAGAGAAAGTCCTTTACATCTGAGTTATAGAAAACCTAAAGGAAAACTAAGTGCATTAAAGCTTTTTCCAGCAAGTGTCTTGAAAGGACAGCAAAGAGGAAGAATCAAAATTATATTAGTACAAATCACTCTTTAATTGTAGACTGTACATGTCTGCACTAATTAAAATCATCTTGGATTTGGAGGAGACAGAACAGAGATACAGATGCTGTGCTAGATGGAAAGGAGGCCATGCCTGAGAATGGTACCTGCCCTGAGCCTGACAAGGAACTGGCCCCACTCAGCAGGAATCAGCCAAAGGTAAACAACAACAACAACAACAACAACAACAACAACAACAAGAGCAAGAACAAAATAGAACAGGAACTGTTAACTTACAGGATTTCCAAAACAACCCATAAATGAAGTGGAGATCTGGGCCAGCATCTCTTACCCCACTCCCCCGAAAAGTGATACACAATAAGGCAGGTACATTCAAGTACTGAATTTTCCAGAATAACTCTGTCTAGTCCTGGGGACTGATGGGAGTGAGTTGAGTCCTCTTAGCCAGATTTTCTGGTTAGTGATTAGCAAAAGAAAATTCAGCCACCAAGAGTTACAAAATCAAAGCAGCTAAGCCACTTCCTTTCCACAGAATAGGTCTATCTGAAAAAATAAGAGCAATGCTGGCCTGCATCTGTACGCATCCAGCTACAACCTGACTGTCAGTTTAGTGTAGATATCACAGAGTCAGCAGGAAGAAATGAGATGATAGGGTGAGGAAACATGAAAGTAACACTTGATTTTTGGTGTCCAATTATGCATTCATTTGGTACTGACTTTCAAAGCTCTGACTGTGGCCATCATGTGGCCATGAGCATCTCATGGTGGCTCAGCTGCTGTGAGGCATTGGACACCGAAATGAAGGTTACCAACACTTCAGCCCTTGAGTGGTCTGTATTACAAAAGGAGTTGATGAAGACCCAGTGATTATTCAAGTAGCTCTGCACAGTGGCTCCACCAGCCCCATTGTGCTTAAGTCCAGGCCCCCAGCCAGCCACCTTTTCTTGGGAGCAGCCAGAGCTGAGTTCAAGGCATTGCATGGTGAAGGTTTCCATGACACGTCTTTGTAGGTAGCTCTTACCCCTAAGCCCTTTGTTCATTGTTGTTAGTCATGGTAAATGGTCAATCTGGAATTCCTAGAGGAAGTGGAGAAACCACACCTCCCAGTGAGGCATGGCCCTTGCTGTGGAGGCAGCAGCAGGCTGCCTTTGCAGGTCGGCTTCTTGAGAAGTGGGCAGCCCAAGGACAGACAGGCAGGGTGAGTGAGGCTGCTGAGCACTGGGAGACAAGAAACCGGGCACAGGCAGGTACATCCTGCCTCCTTGGGGTGGGGTGGGGGGCGCCTTTTCCATTTTGGGGCAAAGATTCAATGAGCAACTGGTTTTGTCCAAGGCATTTCTGTAGTAGAAAAATAACTTTCTTTGATTCAAACCACCCAGCTGTGATATTTCTGGAGTTATAAAAGTTGGAGGCTGAAAGGAGGGATGATCACGGGGAAAAAAGGGTCCTCTCCACACCCAGCCATCTATCAGAGCAAGGGAGTGCTATTCAACCTTCTCCCAGCCTATACCTGGCTGAAGTTCCAAAGCAGGTAGTGTTCAGAGTCTGTCTTATTATAACTGGCATAGATGCATTACGACCCTTCTAGGCTTTTCCCTTTGTCCTGAACCTCACTCTATGGCCTATTTGCTGCCCTGGAAGCAGCTCCTTGGAGGGAAGGCTGTCTTTCTTTGCTACCAGACAAGCGCGGTGCAGAGCCACAGTGACACCTAGTGGTAAAGCACGGTGAAGCACAAGTGACGTCCACATATCCCACTGTTTATGACTAAAATCTAAGGAAAAATACTTATGGATATTAAATTAGATACTGATTAAAGTTTAAATTTTCTATTGGGAACATCTCTGGAATACAAAAATACCAATATTTAGAGGGATTCATAAACTACTATACAATATAAGGACCAAGAACACCTTTCTCTAGGTTGTTCTGCTTATAATAATTTAGGAAAAGTATTTAATAATCCAGGCTTAACTAAAATTAGCAAACTTGTATATCTGGACAACAACCTGGGTACTGTACATGATTCTAATTATTGGAATTTTCCTGAGCCATCACGTTTAAACACATCTAAAAAGAGGGTACATGGGAGAGGAACAAGTAGGGTTTGTGCTCTATTATCTTGGGACTTTTAATAGTGCACATCTGCAACCCGGACAACTACAACAGCAGATACAAAATGGTCTCCATTTTGTCCTTGCCAAATTCTCATGTTACACAGGTTTTTCCTTTACTTTGTAAATAAACATTTATTTTTAATTGTTGATTGTGTGCCTTACTGATCCAGTAAATAAAGTAACCATGTCTCAGGAGTCCCTAAGAAAATTGCTGGAAAAGCACTTTAAAATCACTGCAAAGTTTTTTGTTTAAAAATTCTAAATCTTTTTGAGGCTTATATACAATAGCTATTTTTGTGCTATAAATGTTGTGATTCACTGCTTGATTTCTTTCTTTTCCTTGTTTTTTCTTGAAAAATACACAAAAAGACACGAGCAATTCTGCTACTTCCTAACGAAGACACTACTCACACTTAAATATCCAGTATTTATCAGAGTTACAAATTCAAACAGTAAAGTGCACCCATTTATAGACATGATGTGATGGAAACCCATTAGTGCAAGAATACTGGGCAAAGGGAACATATGATTTGGTAAGAAACCTATAAGCTGAAGTTTGTCACCTCTATCTCCATTTCAGAGTGATGTGAATTGGGTAAGTGGAACTTAACCAGCTTCATCTGAAAAATTTCCTCCCACCTGAAGCCAGACATTGATTCAGCAAATGCCTGTTGAGGAAGGAGCATCTCTAAAATACAGTACTAAGATCATTCCATGGCAGTGAAGTAGCAAAAAAGGGCACAGTCAGCTTCCAAGGAAGAACTTCATCTCCTATCCCCCAAAATTCCCGTTGTATCTCTGTAAAACAATGGGCCCCAGTAGTGATAGTCACTCCTTCTTATGGCTAAAAAAGAACTGCATTTTGACTTGATATTTTGCCTAATAAGGTATATAGTCCCTAAATCTCGTTTGTCCTGGAAAACTGAAAAACATTGGCGAGATGTAGCATATTTGTAAAACCACATGAACTGCCCACCTACCATGACAGGTGAGTGTGGATGGTATGTGTGGCATTCCAAATAGTCAGGGACACTTTTTTTAATAGACTGAGAAATTCTTCAAAATGTAGCAGTTCCCCACTGAGAGGCTATTTATTTATTTATTTATTGGTACCAGGGATCAAGCTTGGGACCTTGTGCTTGCGAGGCAGGTGGCGGCACCACTGAGCTAAATCCGTGGCCCTGAGAGGTGATTTAAATGGGACAAAATTGCAAGAAGACAAACAGGTCTGAGACCTGGCCACAAAGACAGCTGAGAAGCTGCAGGTTCAATCCCCAGCATCAGAAAAAAAGAAAAAGAAAAAAAGAAAATGAAGTGTGAAGCTGTATTATCAGCCTGTAGCTGGGAGCCCTGCAGCCTTACACATTAGGCAAGCACTCTACTATTGAGCTACACCTCCAGCCCACACTTCTTCCTGATGTGAGTGAGATATACCAAAGTAGGTAGATAGAGGCCTACCCTGGTCGAGTTGAGCAAAGGCAGTCCTTACATGTCTGCAGTTGGGCCAGTTGTCTGTTCCAAGCACACAGAGATGAGTATGGGGATTAGGCTGTTTTAGGCTTGGGGCTGAGGAGGCCCATTTACTTGGCAGTAAGGAAATGTTTTTGAATTGTTTTCTATTCCTGTCTTAATGATACTTTCAGAGAATACTTCTACAAACCAGACTGGTCACAACAAGATTTTATTCAGGAAACTGCTCTTCCTGTAGCCCTTTACTTATAAGAGCAGAATTATTTCTAACAATAGAGAACTAATGCTCTTTTGTTTAGTTTCAGGTGTTTAGTTTGTTGGGTTGACCCACTCAGTTTCAAGGGCTGATGTGCAGTTAGTGACAGGACCATGCTAAGGCTTTGGTTTCAATGTTCTTACTGTCCATGTCATAGTGGCCTCATTCAATTACAAGTTAGGTTACCAAACAAGCACAAGACCTAGAAGATGTGTAGAGAATGACTGGAGAGGAAGCTTGTTGTCTCATGCCCCCATCAAGGGCTAGAAAACAGGGCTGAAAGGGTCTTCACCCCAAAACACTCTTTGCTGTGTCTGATATTCCAATATCACCTCTCTAAACACCCCTAGGAAAAGAAAATAATTTGTCTAGTAGTGAATGATGAAAGTATAAATCTTGAAATGCAATTAGACAACTGACATGGAATGCAATGGCCTTGAGTGGAAGCCCTGGGAATCACTCTTATAGTCCCAAGAAGATCCAATCAGCTTTTTGAAGAACCAAGTTCTTCTCAACACCATATGGATTGGAAAACAGAAGGTCAGTAAAACAGAATATGGCTCTCAGTGAAAATGCAACAAATGGGATGATTACACCAGACATCCCTCAGGAATAGCTTGTTTTTGTGGAATCTGATGCTCAGTGATGTTTCAGTATCTAAAAAGTAGAACATATTCTATAGCATTTTGCTGAGAATCCAGAGTAATCTTTCTGTTTTCTCTTTCTTTGTATTTATTCCCTTCCCTACTCTTGGAAAATCAGCAGCTTTTAGTGGTTAATTGCTGGTTAAAAAATTAAGAACAATTCTCAGTGAATTCTTCACAAAAATGCCCATGGTACTCATTGAATTTCCTTGGCTGACTGACACATTTAAAGAGCTGGCTGTTTTCTAAATGTTCCTAAAATGCCTCTTGGAAAATCACTGTAGTGATGCTTCAAATAATTATATGGTTCTTCTTCTAACTTAAAAGACATATATTTTCTGTTTCCTTGACCCTTCTACCCCATAGGAAGACCAGCAATAATGCAAATGAACATTCTAGACCTGGTGACTGCAGGGAGCTGGAGTCTGGTGAGGAGACCATGGCACAGGAATGCACTGGGGCTGGCTATTTGGATAACACTGGAAAAGAATGCAAAGGCAAAGGGGGATCACGCTCTTTTCTAAAGTTCCTAGAAGAAAACGAACAAGAACAGCTTACTTTTTAAAAAAGGAAAAAAGACATGTATACAACAAGAACATCAGTGAAAGCGATTGTCTCCTGGAAAAAGCTGACCAGTGTTGTCTGATCTCCCTGGGTTAAAGCACACAGCACAGAAATCTCCTTGTTGGCATCTGAAGAGGGAGAGAACATGTGGCTGGGGCACAGACCAGAGAAACTGAAGTCTGGGCTTTCTGGAGGCCAGCTTCCCAGTTGGCTGCATGCAAAGGATTTCAGCATGTGGGCTGCCACCTCTGAACACCACACATAAATTACATGAGAAATTAAGCCAGAGAACTACCTCAATGTGGAAACCAAGCCTGAAAATGTGCAGTGAAAACATATGGGTCTCACTCCAACAAATGTCTTTTAAACATTAGATTCCACAAACGGTCTCTTTGGTTTGATAGGGGATGTCTGCCCTTGTCGAGAGTCCCGGGACAACTGCCTGTACAGGTTGTCCTGGTATGCCTGAGCCACGGGTAGGGTCCGAGCCACCTTCACATCGGGATAGGAGGAGGCTTGGCTGACTCTTTCTAAGAGGTCTCCACGGGACCCATTAGCCAGCATCCCATGGGGGCTATAATAATCGTCTTCCAGCAAATGGCCATTCTGTGCATTGTTGGTTTTGTTATAAAAGGCAATGTTGCTGATGGATGATGGTGGACTGAAGGACTCAGGCTGAGGCAGGTTGCCTGGAGATGTGGGACTGAGTACGGTATCCACTGATGACACGGCCCAGGTCCGATTCTGCTGGTGAAGGTGGGGGTACTGCTGAGTCCGGGCTGTTTTATCTATGATCCCCATGAATGGTGTGGTCCTGGATCGGGTAGGCTCACTGGGGTAACCTCCCTGAGTGGGAGATACTGGTGACAGCTCATCACATGACCTATCATATGCCGGTTTCAGCGGAATCTCCATTTGCTGAATCGAGGAAGAAGGCCGGAAGGTGGGAGTTAGGTTGGAAGTGGATGAGATGCTATTGCTAGATGGGGAGAAGCGAAGGCCCACACTCTGAGAGTGTAGCAGTGGCCTGGGGGTTGGTGGGTGGGGCTTGATTTCACTAGGGTTGACACTGATAGGTCTTCTGATTAAATGTGACACATCAGGGGAACCTAGCTGGCTGGAGGAACGCTCCAAATCTAGTTTTGAGTGACATACTGGGTAATAGGATGCTGACTGGCTACGCCCAATTTGTGGTGTCTGGCTGTATCTCATGCCACCTCGATAAGCTGAGGAAGGTCGCTGTGGAAGATCTTCTTTGGTCAACCCTCCATGCTGACAGATGGCACCTGCACTTAGGCTGGCTTGGACATGCTGCACAGGCCTCCCATCCCCTACAATTCCGCCAATTGATCCTTGATAAACCAACCGACTCTGACTTACTCCCATGTCTCCTTGTGAAGACTGGTATTTACTGGCCATTGAATGGGCAACTTGGCCATATGCTCCTGTGGGGATGACAGTGCTTGAGTGAACTGCTGAGCTGGGCTGGTTGCTTCTCACAATCTGGGCCTTAGCAGGCTGTAGCCTAAGACCTTGGTGGGGAACTGCCACAGGAAGCTGAGGCATCTGGTAGGGACGCTGGGCCATTTTAGATAATGGAGATTTTGGTCTGCCAGGAAGCTGGCTAACACTTGTTTCTTGCTGATAGCGCACAGGTGAACCGGACTGGGATCTATAGACACTCATGCTTTCAGCTGGAGGGCTGGCCCGATACTGAGGACCTCTGCGAAGAGGGGAAGGGGGCGGGCTTGGGTATTCTTTGCCCTGCCCTCCTACAGGAGGGGGGCTAAAACGGTAAGATCCACCCTGATGAGCTGGGGAAGTATGTGGTGGACTAGGCCTGTAATGAGAGTTCTGGTGAGTTGGAGAAAGAGCAGGTGAGGTGGACTGATATCCCTGTCTAGTGGGAGAACCTATGGAACTACTGGACCGGAAGTCAAAAACCTGATGAGAGCCAAGAGGTGAGCTAGAGATGTAGGCTGAATCCCGATGGGCTGGAGAGGAGGGGGGACTCTGGATTATTGGGAGCCCCTGACTGGGCCGAGCCTCTGTCTGGAGGCCAATGGAAACATTTTCAACATCCTGTTCCAGGTATTCCTCCTCAAATATATCTTGTACAGAGTATATATCTTCATGCTGTGGTTCAGGTTCTGTCTCTTCTGGTAACTCCTGCTGAGGCTGCGGCTGTGGTGGTGGTGGCTGCTGCTGCTGCTGCTGCATCTGTCTGCACTCTTCCTCCACTCTCATCAGGAGTCTCTGGATCTCACGGTTGTTTGGACATAGCTTGATGGCCTCATTCAGATCCTCTAAGGCTGCTGCAAACTGTCTGCTTGACAAAATGCAAACATGGGAACTGGAATTACTCTGAATCAACAGGAATCACCAAGAGCTGCAAATGGTCACTAATTCAGGGAACTTTGGAGGCACCTGTAGGAGTCTGGGGTGTCCTGGTTTAGTTTAATTTGTAAGGAAATAAATAAGTGTGCTGTCATTCTAAAAGAGCCCAGAATGATTCCTTAGCCCGTTTACCTTTCATCTTCCTTCTTGCCCCTCTGGGGTTAGCAGAGAAAAAGTCTCCACTCTATCAGTCCAGCCAGGCCCTTCAGGAAGATTCTCTTAGTGCTCAAATGCACACCAGGCAGTATGAGGGTTGGGTGGGGTTGTCATTTACAGTGTCACTGTCAAGCAGCTTAGGAATAAAACAGTAATTATAATATTCAAAATCTTGCTGATCCAGCAGAAAATTTTCTTCATATTCTTAATATTTTGACTGTGAATTTTAGGACTTTTCCATCTTAGGCACGAACCCTGTCCTCTGCTCTTTCTGTTCCTCACCCCCACCATACTGTTGTGTTTCATTCTGCTAGGTCAGAGCTGGCAGATATTAGGCTTGCTGACCAGGCAACTCAGGTCAGTGCTGAGCTCATCCCAAGAAGATTCTAATTTACAAATGAGGAAATGAACTGTGAGAGATAGTCCCATTCTCTCTATTAGTACTGCCTGGAAAAGGGGCAATTGGTCTTGTGGGAAAGGAACAATCCAGAGATAAAGAATTTAATAGCCAAGTTTCTGTAAATACTTTGTGAACTCAGGTGGTTAAGACTAATACCACTGTGGCATCATCACTAGCCTCAGTCTGGGTTTGATTTTCATGGCTGAATCTCTCTGGTAACAGAATGAACCCAAAGCAATCATTTTCTAAGTAGAGTTTGAGAGAAGGTGGGGTACTGGGCAGGAGACATCAAGGATAGTGACAACTTATCTAAAGAAACTGATGGCAGGTTCTAGGTCCTTCTGGAGGCTTTCCTACTCAAAAGATAAACTACAGCAGAGGGCACAAGGAATGTGGACAGTACTTCTCTTGGGTTTCTTCAATCCTGGTACCAGGGCCTCTTTGTGTGTTTATGTGTGTGAGTGGGTGGGGGGGTTCAGATGAGAAAGAGGGTTGATGCCACCAGACTTGAGGAGTGCCCCAAAAGGAAGACTAAATAATTCAGGAAGTCCCCAAATGCCTATAAAAAAAGAGAGGAGTCTACAATGCTAGGTGATCCATCCTGCCTTTCCCCTTAAAAGGCTTGGTGGGATAATTTGCTTAAGTGATCTCTTTAAATCATTAATGTCCTTTCATGCTATCTGCTTTGGGGTTGAAAAGTGATTGAGACATGGCAGAGGCTTTTTGGAAGAAGGTGCCATTATCTACTTTTCTCCCAAAGTAAATTGTTCTTGGTCTCCACAGCCCAAAAGATTTACTGATCTTGAGCTGAGTGCTATGCTATGGGAGCCATTCCCAAAGCCTGGGCCTCAATGACAGACATGTTTGGGTACATACGCCCCAGGGTGGCCTACATTGCCTTGGCCAGATTTTCAGAAAAGAGACCTCTTGCTTTTCACCCTCTCTCTCTCTCCTCACCTGCTGCTGCGTTTTGCCCTTGCTCTTGCATAGTAAGCTTCATAAGATTTCGGTTTCAGCTCCAGGGCCTTAGTAGCAAATTCCTCCGCCATTCCAAAATCCTGTCATTACAATAGGTGTGCAAATGAGTCATTGAAGAGATATAAAAAATAGACAACTTGGGAATAAAACAAATTATATGCACATTTCTTTGACATTTATAGATGGAACACCTGGAATTCTGGACATGCCTGACATGGCTCTGGCCATGTGGCCCACAGACTAAAAGTTTCCTTCTGCCTTTGCCCTGAGTGGTTCTACAACTGATCACTGGACTTCATCTGCCCAGTGTATTAAAACACTTAATTTGGCATCTCTTTGTGTTTTTAGCAAATTCTTTTTAGCTCAGAAGCCAAATACCAATCCTTTACAGTGAAAGTTCTGAAGTTGGAAATCTGAAGTTTTGTTCCATATGCATGTATGATGCAAACCCACAGACAGTGCCACCTCATGGGAACCTCGGGCCTACCCCTGCACCTACCCACTAGACCCTGGCTTCCTAAGGTATGATGGAGAATGCATCCTACAGAATCCAGGAGGATTTCTGAGTAGGTGAACTGCACTGACCATGGAGACTAGATGATGAAGGCAGACTTGGGCTCAATCTCTGGCTGCTTCATAACTCCTCAGAGTGTGCTGTGTATTTTCTTAACCGTATCTCTTTCCAAGGTAGGATTAAACATGATAAAGCATTTAAGTGATCTACATAGTGCCTGGCATGTAGTAGATACTCAATAAATTTTATTTCCCATTTTACAGAGGCTTTTCTAGCTTGTTCTTCCTCTTGCCTGCTTCCTTATTTATGAAACATTTCAAAGAAAAAAAAAAAAAGAGGATGCTGGTTGTGGGGTCTGCTATTCCTAAAAGTCCCCTAGAGGAACATGGTCTTTAAGCTATCTACCCTCTGAGAATCCTTGGGAACAGCGATTTGGGGGACAATGCTGAGTTGGAAAGTCCATGGTCTTTAAGATCCCCTTAAATACTAAACTAAAGGGGAGGTTTTTTTCTTTTAATATCAAAGCCATAGTATAGCACTGTAGCCTCTGGTTATACTTATGATTGAAGCAGAACAAAGGACCTGGGGGATAGGCAAATTAAAAAGAAACAGTGGGAAAATTTCTATGGAAGGAGACAGACTTCTGGTACTTAGTGTAGCACTGACTGGCCTATGGGAGATAATTCCTAGCTTTCTAAACAAACGTAGTGCTAGAATGAAAGTGTTCCAATTTATATGGGCCATCTACCAACTTTCCTGTTTCCCGTCTCATACTTTATTTCTTTTGGAACAATAATTATTTTTGGGATTTTGAAAGTACCTTTAAGGAGTAGATTACTTGATAGGGCCAAAAAAAAAGTCAGTAAGCTGGCAGCAGCTTCTGAGCTTTGCCTTATTCTCACTAGCTGGAACCATAGGAGACCCTTAGGGCTTCTGTTTCATAAGAAAATACTCAGGCAGAAACACTTTGCTGCCTTCACTGGAGATATTGCCTTACAAAAGGGACGCTTTTCATGTCCCCACTCGTCTCAGCACCCTGGGACAACTCTGCCTCTGAAGGCCATAACTGTGTCTTCTGAGATGGCCAAGTCCATCTTGAGGCTTTCTTCACTGTTAGGTTTTAGGGCTTGGACTGATGATATAAAGGTCATATCCACAATCTTTCTGGAACTGATGCAGGTTCCTTGTCAGCTGAAACATTGTTTTTGTGCAGCTGAGTTCTTTACCAGTCAACACTTGGAATTATTTCTATCTACTGAGGAACTGTGAGACCAAAGGCTGATGGATATCAGCAATTTCTCACATGATCTTAGCTATTCCTCACATACTTAGCTTAGATTGTGAGAGAGGTTTCTTAGATTAAGAGTGTCTTCAGGTTAAAGGAGCAGTAGCTCAGGGCACCTCTGACTATCTGCAAGGCAAGCAAGAAGCAAGGACAACTACAGAGGGAGATAACAAAGGACAGGAAGAGTTCTAAGATTCCCTCCAGGGTAAGAAGAGACATGGCATCCTGGAATAAAAAGATGCAGAAGAAAGGAAAAAGTTCAAGAATAGCTTTAGAAATTAAACCTTGAAGTTGATATTTCTGAGCCCTGTTCCTAGCCCTTAAATAAATGAGTGGGACATATACTAGAAAGGAGGGCAATGACTAAAATCTAGAGACTACTGCCCCCACGTTTTCCCCAAAAAATGACTTGGTAGGGAAGGGATGGGGATGATGGTATTCCAATTACTTTCAGTGGAAATTACAAAAATTCAGAATGCTACAAAGTGCGCACTATAGCTTGAAAAATGGAGTACACTTAGACTTGATTTCTTTCAAATTGCAAATGTCAGTGCTCTGTGAAGGACAACCAAGTTCCGAATGGGGCAGAGAGGATTTCAGGGGCCTGGTACAAGCTAGTGAGTGGCATGAACTTTCAATTTCCAGGACTGAAGAAAACAGTTGGGATGAGAGAGACTTACATTCATTTTCCGGCGACATCGAGAGAGGTTGAGGAGGAGAGACACTTTTAGCTCTCGGAAGGTTTTCAAATCCTCACCAAACCCTTCTCTAGGGAATTTCTTCAGTGCATACTGGTAGCGCTGGGCAGCTTCCTTTACTTTACCTTTCTAAGGAGGTACAAGATGGAAAAGCATACCATTGGTCTGTGAAGTAGCTGAGGAAGTTTCATCCCTCCTCCCTTCCTGCTCTCAGCAGTTGTTAGTAAGGGTTTAGTCTATCACATACCCTGATGGTGAGAGTAGAAGGTCTAGTCTTTTCTTACTTTTCTATATTTTCCCCCCTGGCAGTGCTGGGGATCAAACCCAGGGCTTCCCACATGCTAGAGAAGTGTTGTACAACTGAGCCATATCCCCAGCTCAGGTCTAGTCTTTTCTAAAGATAACTCTCCTGGTAGGAAATGTCAGGTTGAAAGGGATACTCAAGTTTCAAGCCAGTGAATCAAAGCCTTGACAAAGGGAAGGTTCTGCACCCAGCTTCCCAACTTGATTCCAAAGGGCTGTCCTTGTTCATTTCAAAGTTGATTTTTTGGGCTGGGGATTTAGCTCAATGCTCAGTGGCACTGTGCCTGCCTTGCAAGCACAAGGTCCTGAGTCCAATCCCCAGTACCAAAAAAGAAAAAAAAAACAATTACAAAGTTGATTTTTCTTAACGGCTGTCTCTACGCACTCCCTGGTTACTGTGTCTCCCTTGGTTTCTGCTTTGGAGATTCTTTTCCTGTCCGATGGTTTACTATGCTGTCTTCCAGAAGAGCTCATTCTCTTCTTCATAAAGAGTATGAGAGCTAAAATGGTCTAGGTGTTGCTTCCCTCATCTCATGGTAGAAAATAATGTCAACTAGTTTCCCCTGAGGAAGGGGGCAAAGGAACAGGATACGTGGTTGTAGAGAAGTGAAGCTTAGAATTTGTGATTTTATCTAGGAGGCAAGAGGATTGCAACTTTGAGCCCAGCCTGGGCAACTTAGTGAGACCATCTCAAAATAAAATATAAAACAAAACAAAACACCAGGCTGGTGGCATAGCTCAGTACTGGTTTTAATCCTCAGTACTACCAAAACATTTTTTTTTTTTGGTGATTCCATCTTCCTTTGTAAAAAAGGTCTTTGAAGATGAAGTAAATCTATGACCAAGTTAAGGATCTGGACACAGGGGCCTTGAGTTTTTATTCCATTTTGTATCTGAAAATCTGTAAGTTGAGTCCAGAAAGATACAGAAGGCATCTCCTGCCTTTATTCACTGTATTCCATCTGTATTGCTGCAACTACCCAGGTTGCAATCTTTTACTCTCCCTTTAGCATGTTTTCTAGGAGAAAACTGGAGTCTTCCAGAGTAGAATTCTGAGTGGGAATAATAATAGCTCTGCTTATTTTCATTAGGTCAGATTCTTTGCCTTGGAATACCAGAAGTCATGCTATGACCAAGACTTAAGATTTTTGAGAACAATGCCACTCTAAGTTACATAAATATGACATCTAGAACAATGAGAGCTTTCTTTGAAGTAACATAAAATCAAAGTTGGGTCAGGGCTTAAACTTTCTGAGAGTCCTAAAGTTAGCATGACTCTCACTCAAAGGGTATTCAGGACATAGAATTCTGAGCCCAAGAATTTGTATACTTCTGACATATGGTGGGGATAACATGCTTCACAATCATTTCTTCATTTTTTGGACCTGGGAATGTCTCAGGGATGCTTATTATTATTATTGTTTGGTACTGGGGATCGGAACTCAGGATCTTATGCTTGTGAGGCAGGCATTGGTGCCACTGAGCTAAATCCCTGGCCCTCAGGGATGCTCATTATTAAAGAATGGATTGGACCTGCATTCATCTTCAGGAGAAGATGATTCAGCTAATCTAAACATCATGAGATGACTCTGACATGGAATATTCTTAAGGAACTTTCTATGGGACACATTTATGTCAGGGTATGGAGACTTCAGCTTGAGTTATGAGTGCAAAAGACTGTTTTGGTTGTCATTCAGTGCAGTGACATTAAGCAAATCTTACAACTGCTATTTCTCTTAGTTTCATTGTTTTATTCAAGGATGCTGATACGCTATCATATTTACTGACTTTTTAAATCTATGTATATATTAAATATGAAAGCTACAATCAATAGACTGGAAATAGCTACACTATGTAATTTTATTTTTATTTGTCCTGTAAATTTCCACTTAACAGATTCCACGTAAAATTGATGTTACCACCTGTTAAAGACCAGATAAAACTATTGGCTTTAGGTTAATGAGTTGCAGGCAAAGGTAGGTTACTCTTCTTGGGAAGGCAAAACCCCAGGCTCTTCAATGTTGGAGCCAATCACTGAGGAATGGCATTCTACCTTGTTCTCTAGCCACGGTGTGATAACTGTCAAGATTTAGAAGATTCTACATATAAAAAAACAGTGGTTTTTTTTGAGGAAAATTTTCCTCCTGCCCTCACCTTGTAAAACATGTCCCCCTCTTCCATCAGCTTGCTCAACAGGATGATCATGATGTCTGGTTTGGAGGTGGCCATCGCCCATGTGGCTGGACCTGTAGTGTACAGGATGCATGATGGGTAAAAAACTCATACAATGTAAGGGTGGTAGGAAGCTATGTGAAAAAAACATCCTGGGGGAATTTCTGCTGAGAGAACAACTTGCTCCACAATAATTACCTCATCTTTTAGACCTGGGAGTATTTTAATGACTCCCACTGCCAAGAAGCTGTATTGGGTTTGTATTCACCTTAAAATAAGAATATCTGAACTGTCGAGTTTGCACCACAGGAAGGCAGTGGAGCCTTTGTGTTGCATATGGGCACACAATGGCATAGTGTGGAATTATTTTACATCAAGAAATTGGGAGAAAGGATTTATATTAAAGGTTACTACAAGATTTGAAAAAGGTAATTTATTTTTGATTTGGGACTCAAACCTCCCAGATATTTAGACTCTTAATTTTTAAATATGTATTTTGCAGAAGGGAAACCAGTAAAGACTCTAAAGGCTCCTTTAATTTATAAGTACCAAATCAGACTTGCTGAGATTCACTCTGAACCAGGAGCACAGTTTAAATGTCAAATAGTTGTGAAACAAACCAACATTATTGAGGACTACTTTACCCACAAAAGAAAGAGAAGGTTAAATTGATTAGTTTACAGAGGGCTTATTTACCAACTAAGCTTTTCAGGGTTAGTTATCAAAAGTTCAAGTTATTCTCTACAACAGTCATTAAAAAAAAAATCTTCTTTTAAGGTGAAGTAAATTAAAAGATTAGAGGTGTAGGGAACTCATGCAGGCTAAAATTAAAAGGAGAAGGCAAAGCTGACCAAGCCATCAGACCACGCCTGATGCTGACAGCGGTGAAATATACCTCGTGGGCGACTCGGTAACGTCTGACAACCTTCAAAGAAAGGAGAAAACAAAAAGTTGTAGGAGAGGAAAAAAAAATGGATGAAGGTGAAAAAAAAAAAAGAAGGAAAAAGCAGCAGTGAGAGGCAGGCAGCAAAAAAGCCAGCATATCAGCCAACCCTTATCTACAGGTCTGTGGGGTGGGGGAGCAGCTGGGACAGAGGCAGCAGGGACTTGAGAATCTGAAGCACATTCAGAGCAAGGGAAAGCAAAGGCTCATGGCACTGCAGGGTTCCAGGATGCTCACAGTGTGGGGCTGGTACAGAGGCAGCACTGAGATGTGTTTAAGTTTAGCACAGCCTCCTGGCTAAAGCTACAAGGGGCATGGCAGAGAACCTGGATGCAAAGTACGACAGACCATGGCTCAGATGGAGCTCTCTGGGCCAGAAGTCTTTTTGCTCACTTGGACAATAGCTGGCTTAGGGTAGAGGGAACTATAAACAACCACACTAAACACCCTGGGTGGTCAGACCACTGGACCAGTCTGGCCTCTGGGCACAGATGGCCAACACCACCTTTCTTTTCCTACCTATTTTGGCTCCTTTCTTCAGGAGAGTGACAACAACAGAAGTGTTCCGGCACCCTACTGCCCTATCCAAAGGGCGCATTCCACTGTAGTCAACGTGCTCGATCATGGCCCCATGATCCACCAGGAACTGGACCTACAACATGAATCAAGCAGAACAGTTAATAGGGTGCAGCATTGCTCAGCATTGCTTCACTGAGGGAGCTGGCTGGTGCCTGCCTTTTACTCAACTGCTAGTCTGAACCAGGCTGTACAGCCACAGTATTTCAAGCCATAGCTATATTCTTGGTCTTTAATAGTGTTTTGCATATTATTGCTCTCTAGCAAGTATAGCTCTGAGAACCCTACCCCAGGAATCATTAAAATATGACTTCACCTTTAACCCCAGTGAGTATTACTGATGGTGAAGAGTCCCTGTCCTTACTCTCGAGGTTGTTTAAAAGCACTCACCACTTCAGCATCACCATAAAAAGCTGCCAGGTCCAGTGGGGTGCGACCATTCTTGTCAGCATGGTCTGTGGCAGCTCCATTATCCACTAGCGAGCGTACTACTGAGAGATGGCCTTTCAGACAAGCCCAGCTGAGTGCTGTCAACCCTTCCTTATCCATTAGAGCAATGGAGGCACCTATAAAAGCAAGTGTTAATGCAGAACTAAGAAAACAGGAAAATTCATGATGGCAGGGTGGTCCTCAAAGTACATGTTCTGCCAAAGAATACCTTTTGTTTCTGGATGCTTCCATTGTAAAGAACTGATCCTATAAATGGGCAATAGAGCTCAGTTGCCCTGGGTAGTAGGTCTCTTCCACAACCTTCAATTTTAGTCTCCAATTTTAAGTTTCAACACTCCCCTGTGAGAATCTTCTACTTCAGCCAAACAGATGTACTCAGTGCCTCTAGAATCTCCCATAATGTTTTTGAATTCTCACTTCTGGTTATGTTAGTCCCATGTAGAATATCTTTTCTCCATGACTTGCCTCACTTTTACCCATGTGTTAGAAATTATCTCAAATCTCCCTGCCTCCAAGAAGTTTCTCCCAGTTCACTATTACTTCATCTTGAATCTGCATAACATATTGTTATCTGTTTTTATGTAACCCATTTGTATATAACTAATTCCTATTGTGACTGTTTTCTGAACTGAGTGAAAGTCTTCCATTTATAATAATGTAAACTCGAGAGAGTCATAAAATAGAAGCTCAGCAGATGTTTATCATTGATGATAGTACTAGGCCAGTTTCTCCCTACAAAGTGGGGGAAATGTACTCATGGAAGGATACTGAGCTCAGGTCACAAAAGAAATTCTGAATTTAATCTAAAAAAGTCCAGCTCAGCTGGGTTTGGCGGCACACACCTGTTATCCTAGCTACTCAAGAAGTTGAGTCAGGAGGATCACAATTTTGCGGCAGGACTGGGCAATTTAGTGAGACTCGTCTCAAAGCAGAAAAAAAAAGGGGTGGGGTGGGGTGGGGCTGGGAGTGTAGCTCAGTGGTAGAGTGCCCCAGTTCAATCCTCAGTAATGGGGTGGGGGGAAGGCTAGCTCATAAAAAGTAAAATAGTGTTTGCCAAAGGTTGGGGAATGGAAGAGTTCATGATGGAGACTATAACTGATAGTAAAATATTATATATTTGAAAATTGCTAAGAGATTTAAGTGTTTCTGCAACAACAGTAATGAAAACCATTTACATGTAGTAATAGATATGATAAATGGCTTGATTTAGCCATTCTACTATATATGTGCAGCCTTCTTCAACAACCTCATTCCTATCCTCCTAGTCCCTTTTATATTTTACATCTGTTTCTGGTCAACTATTCTTGTATTATCTATAAGGATCCAGAGTACTCGAAATACTGTTTTGTAGGGCTGGGGCTTTAGCTCAGTGGTGGTGCTGTGACTGCCTTGCAAGCATAAGGTCCTGAGTTCTATCCTCGGTACCAAAAAAATTTAAAAAAATAAATAAAAGAAATACTGCTTTGTAAGCAATCTAAGTTCAGTATGTGTTTGGTTCTTGGGCCTAGACTGAAAGTCCTTGATGGCAAGGAGCCCATCATTTCTTTGACAGTTCTGAAGGGTACCTAAGACCAACCCTCCCCCGCTAGATGGCACTTCATATTTACTACCTCGAGATCAACTTAATGCACACAGAACACCTTCCAGGCTGCCTGGTAAGTTGAGTAAGATTCAGATGTCAGTTCAAGCTTAAGATCCATCACAGCCAGGCTCACAGTTATCTGAGCTCTCACTTTTGTATCCCTAGAGGTCAGGAGACTATGTGGCTTTTCATGGTAGGATGAAAAGCTAGAAGGTATAATACCTCTAACCCTAGTGAAAGCCCTTCTCATAATGGTTTAGTTTACAAATTAAAACACTGACTTTAACATGGAATGAATCTGAATATAGGAGAGACGCCAAGAGCTTTCTCAGATGTAATATTTATAAATTCCTTGGACAGTTTCCCTGGATAGAAAAAACAGAAGGACAAGGAGGTATTAAATATATATGATTTTCCAAAGATAAGGAAGTTGGAATTTAAGAAATTAAAAGGATGTACATATGATGCAAATTCATAACACTTCCAAATTTGGAAATATTAATCAATACTTCCAAAATTTGATTTGTAATCTCTTTTCTATGCAGTTAATGAAATCATCATTTTCATCCATCTAAATTTGTAACATCCATTTTGCAATTTTGGAGTTACTGTCAGCCCTTTAATCCATCTTATTTCCTACATATAAATTAGTCTTTATGTCTAAAATATTTCTTGCACTTGGCCGTTTTGTTCTACTCTGACAGCGACTGCCCCTGTATTAGGACCTCATTATGTCTCACCTATTCTAATTCTAATTGATATCCTGGCCCCACTATTCCTTCAACAGATTTACTACTCATACTACTACCATGGTGATTAAAAAAAAAAAAAGTATAACTGTGGCATAAATTCCTCTTTTAAAAACCTAAGGTCTTGTGGGTGCAAGCAATATCATTCAGTTGTACCTCCAGCCTCACTTCTGCCTTTAAAGACTTGCTCTACTTCCTGCAGAGGTAAATCCAATTTTTAAATTTTGAGATGTTCTATGTACTGGTCTTGAACTATGTATCCCAGGCTGGCCCTGAACTCATGTCGATCCTCCTATCTTGGCCTCCTAAGTGCTGGGATTACATGTGTACACCATCACACCCAAATTCTCCAAATTCTTTTAAACTGGCCATTTCCCATTTTTTTTTTAACATACCTTTCCAGGTTTATTTTCCAATAGTCCTCATACACTAGAAAACCTGCCTATTTCCTCAAAGTTATTGTGTTATTCTTCCTTGATCTTTCATTTATGTTATTTCCTCTTCCTAAATATTGTTTCTATTCAAATGTCAAAGTCTAACTCAACTACCTTTATTTGAACACTTATGATTCTCTGCTTTTAAAAATCTATTTAGTTTAATAATTTCTTAAAAAATTTTTTATTAGTACGAGTTTGCTGTACATGATTACATTCATCATGGGGAGTTGGTACATGTACATAACATTTTAATTTTTACTCCCCTTTCCCTTCTCTTTACTCCCCCTTCCCTCCATCTTTTTGTTTTCTTCCTGTGTGCAAAAGATCAGCTCCCTGTTTCCTATTATCTGTCTTTTATTTTGTTCTTTAAGTTATACTTTGGGTTTCTCATATAAAAGAATCAAAAAAAGAAGACTTGCAATATTGAAGGTTGTATATCTGATTTACTTCACTTAACATTGTCTCAAAGGGCATCCATTTTTCTACAAATGACTCAAATTTATTCTTCTTTAGGGCACGTTAATACTCCATCGTCTCTGCCTTTTAAGGTATTTGTTTTTGTTTCATCTTTTCTTTGCCATATTATAGACCCTGTGAGGGTTCAAATTATTAATTAAAAAAAACAGGCATGGTTTCTACCATATTATTCTACAAATAATGTAGGCTAAATGTGTGTAGAATGTGTGGACTTAGTGAAAGCCTCTCACTAAGTATAGAAAAAAAAATGAACTAGTCCAAAGACCAGAATGTTTTTAGTAGCAAGGAACAACAAATCTCTAGAATCAGTGCCTAAAGAGCTTTTACTGGCAGATGGCAGACAATGCAGCTATCTAAATGTTATCAGTAGCTGAAGAGGTCTTGCCTTTTCCAGTAGAAATGGTTTGTTCTGAACAATTCTACTTGCCACTTAAATTTAATCTTGAGAATCTAGGCACATTCCCTTCCCTTATCCCCAAAGCCTTTCCCTTTTCCAAGCAGAAATGAGTATAGGTATCATGATGCCAGACTTGTTTTGTAGTTTGCAATGGGGAGACAAGAGCCACTTTGTACACTGGCAGAGCAACTCTCTGTGTCTGACACACCCTTGAGATTGAGGTTAAGGCAACAGATTTTCTGTGAAAGATCTAATGAGTTTCCAAATGGGCTGGACATCTTAGAAGAAACCTAGTTCTCTTCCTAGTTCGACTTTCTCAGCTGCTTAGGCCTGGGCATAATGCTCTGGGAGGTTGGTTTCCTTGAAGGAAGTTGTATGTGCTAGTGTACATGTTTAAGTCCAATTTACTAATAGTGGAGGCTAACTGTAATAAAGTCATTATAATTTAGTCACTTTGTTACCTCCTGCTTCGTGCAAATGCTAAGGCTCCACTAGATGGCACTGTAGTGTTACCAGTGAGGAGCTTTGTTTCTACTACTGAGGTCTGTTTTTCTTTTTTTTTTGTATATGTTTACAGTACATAATGATTACATTCACTGGAAGGGGGAGTAGGTGTATATATATATATAACTTATCTTAATTTTTAAAATTTTCCTTCACCTCTAGATTCCCATTCCATCTGTACAAGATCTGTTTCCTGTTGTCTACCTTATTTTGCTCTTCAAATTATTTATTCATTGGGTTTTTTATATAAGAGAAGTTATGCAATATTTGAGCTTGTGTGTCTGATTTATTTTACTTAATATTATGGTCTCAAGATGCATCCATTTTCCTACAAAGGACTAGATTTATCCTTCTTTATGGTAGAGCAGTACTCCATTGTATGTAAATATCGTATTTTCTTTATCCATTTATCTGTTGATGGGTATATAGGCTATTTCCAAGACTTAGCTATTATGAGTTGTGCTGCTGTAAACATGGATATTCATGTATTGCTAAAGTATGATGTCTTCAACTCTCTCAGGAAGATACCTAGAAGATAAATGGCTGGATTGAATGGGATTTCTAATTTTAGCTTTTTCAAGTATCTCCATACTGATTTCCATAGTGGTTATACTAGTTTACATTCCCACTCATAATGCAGAAGGGTGCCTTTTCCCTCACATCCTTTCTAGTATTTGTTATTGTTTGACTTCTTTCTTTGTTGTTTGTTTGGTTTTTTTGAGACAGTTTTGCTGTGTAGTTTAGGCTGGTCTTGAACTCATTATGTAGCCCAGGCTGGCCTAGAACTCATGGTGATCCTCCTGCTTCAGCCTCCTGAGTGCTGGGATTACAGGCATGTGCTACTATTCCTAGCTTTATTTTTAGATTTCTTGATGATAGCCATTCTTTCTGGAGTGAGACAGAGTCTCAATGTTGTTTTATTTTGCATTTCTTTGATGGCCAGAGAAGATGAATGTTTTTTTTTTTGGTACCTGGGATTGAACTCAGGACCTTGTGCTTTCGAGGAAGGCGGTGGAACCACTGAGCTAAATCCCTGGCCCCCGAAGGTGAGTATTTTTCATGTATTTATTGACCACTTGTATGTCTTCTGAGAAGTGTCTATTCATTTCAATTGCCTTTTAAAAAAATTGGACCTTTTATTTTTTGGGGGGGCAGATTTTATTTATTTTTTTTCCAGATTTTATTTCTTTATATGTTCTAGATATTATCCCTCTGAGAAGCAGATGGCAAATTTTTTTCTCATACTGTAGGTTACCTCTTCACTCTGACAGTAGTTTCATTTGCTGTGCAGAAACTTTAAAATTTTATATAATCACATTTGTTGATTCTTGATATAACCAATCACTGTTTTGTACAGGTGGCTAAGGTAATAGCAATAATAAGAGCCTGAAATGCTCTATGAGGGTGGATCTCTACAGGAGAAAAAGTTCATCAAGCTCATATAATACCATTTCCTTTAACTTAGTTCCCATTCCATGAATTTGTGGATATTGTTAAGTGTCAAAAAGAACTTATCATAACAGCTTCATAGTAATATCCGGATTCCCCAAATAGAGTCCCACTGTTAACAGGTGTCTTAACTTCTCTTTGTCTTCTTCAGATTTAAGAAAAATAGGAGTTGTGTAGGTTTACAAAAGAATTGAGAAAGTCAAACTAAAATCCCTGGAAGATGAACAATTATTGAATTGAATTTAAAAAAATTAAAGTTTGAAGATTACTAAGTTGACTGAAAGAGTTCAGAACATGATAACCTGATTTAAATTCCTCAGGACATAAGGAAATAGAAAATTTCAAAGATGGAAGGATTCCACTGTACATAAGAGGACAGGAGATAACCTTTCAATTTCTAATCAACTAGATTAATAATCCATTCTTAACATCTCCTAGAGTCTACTGCTGGAAATCAGGACTTTAGTGGATAATTATGGGCACTGATTGCCTAGATCTTGTATTCCAGGACTGACCTTGTGCAAGTAGAAAGTCAACAGTTCCCAGATGGCCTTCAGAAGCAGCCATCATCAGAGGAGTGCGGCCTTGCTTATCTGCCATATTGACATCAGCTCCATGGGTGAGCAGAAGATCAACAATCTGAAAGTGGAGAGGAACAGGGACCGATTTGCTCAAGAAAATCTGTTGAAAAGACATGTTGATCAGCTAACAGGTACTTCTGCTATACAGAGGAGGGATCTCTGTAAGTAGCTTTCTACTCTAAGAACCTCCCTATAAGTACCTGTACAGTCCTAGTGCCATGTGGACCCTAATAATCTCTAATTATCTTTTTTCTTTTTTTCTTTTGGTACCAGGGATTGAACTCTGGACCTTGCGCTTGCAAAGCAGGTGGCGGAACCACTGAGCTAAATCCCTGGCCCTTATCTCTAGTTATCTTAGAGATAGTGAAATGAGGATTCATCTCTGAATATCTGCCTGAGCCACTAAGAAAAGAAGAAAGAAAAAAAGAAGAAAGAAAAAAAAGTGAAGATGTAATTAAACATCGTAATGGAAGCTCCACACAAATCACAGCCATTTTATTGTCAGTGTTATTTTATTAATCTTGAAGAAGCTACAGGCTTGCCTGTAGCAGTGAATATTTACCACTGGAGTGACTACAAAAAAGTGCCTCTGATACCTCTTTAGCACTTTTGTTTTCTAGAGTCTTCTTTTTCCTAGTCAAATACGTTTAAAGATTTTTATCAGTATGCTTTCTCTTCCATCCTAAATAGCATTTATCCATAATCCAAACACCTGGAAAGATCACATAGCTAGAATGTGCATGTACTACATTTTCTTTTAGCAAGTCTAAGACACCTGCCAGTGAATGGCTAACAGATATCTGTTGAGAAATGAACTTTTCACTGATCTTGTGGATACTGTGAAATGTGAGAATGAGGTTACTCCAAGATGAGGATAAAGGTAGGTCATCAATCTAGATCACAATGATGGTTTTGAATGTTAATTTTTTATCACCTCAATTAAGAAGAATATTAGTAACAAAGGCCCACATCCTCAAACCTGATGACTTCTAGGTAACCAAAATTTGTGATCTTTTTATTCTTTGCATCAGAAGTTTCTACGTGGGACTCATTCCTGCCCAAGGGGCTGGAAGTTACTACCTTACCTGCCAGTGGCCCTGGCGAACAGTGCTAAATAGGGGCACTGCCCCTCGGCGGTTTGGCTGGGCCACTGCAGCACCTTGCTCCAAGAGCAGACGGCACACCTCCAGTTTACCCCTTCCGGCTGCAGCTGTCAGGGCTGAGGGCAGAGAACAAAGACTGAGGTTAGGAGGTTCTTGTCCTTTTTAGACCTCAATATTAAGCATGGTCTTTAGGTACTTCCAAATATTTATGTAATTGCTGGTTTACCTTCAAAATAGTGATTGTGACTGCCTATCCAAAGAATTTTTTTTTTTTTTTTGATACTGGGGAATCAAACCCAGGGCCTTTGTACTGAGCTACATACATAGACCTTTTTTATTTTTTGAGACAGAGTCTTGCTAAAGTTGCTGAACTGCCTAGGCTGGGCTTGAATTTGTAATCCTTCTGGCTCAGTCTCCCAAAGTGCTGAGATTACTGGTGTACCCCACCATGGCCTGTGGAAGGAAGTTTCTTTTAAAGGAAAGTAAAGAATAAAAATATTTAAATGGGCTCACAACATCTAGGGCAATCATAATAATCTATTGAAAGATCATCTTTGTCAAACTCACTTGGTTTAATTTTTTTTGTACCCAGATTGTCTTCTCTGCTTTGGCTTACCTCTCTTCTGATGCCTCATCCTAGCTATAAACCTTCTGGTAGTCTATGTGTAAGTGGTATCTAGAGAGAAGAGATGTAGAACTGAAGTCTTTTTTAGAGTCAGCTAGGAACCATCTCTGGCTGACTTCTGCTCTTGAGCTCTCAAACCCAAGGAATCAAAGTCAGAAATTGCAGTCTAAAGGCTGTATGTAGCTGGGCATGTTTTTCTGCTTGCCTGTTTGCCTGCCTCTCTCCCTTCTTTCTTCCTTCCTCATTAACTGAAATACAAGTTTCTCCTCTATTTGCAGTCATTTTTTTGTATGAGGATCAGAAGTGTTCAAGATAACAGTCTTGAAGGTGAGAAAGTAATAAAGTATTTTCTTCTGAATATAAAATAAAGGAGACAGCTGGACATGTATGGTAGAGCATTTCTGTAATTGCAGCATTTTGAGAGGCTGATGCAGGAGGAGTTCAAGTTATAGCCAAGCCTTGGCAACTTAGCAAGACCTTGTCTCAAAAAAAAAAAAAAGTGTAAAGGATACAAAAGGAAGAAAAACATTATTTTATGATCTTGATACAGCAGAGTGTCTCTAAGTGTCTATTACATCCTCAGTGTGCTGTCTTAATAGGAGAAAAAGGAACTTGCAGATAGTAAGTCCATCTTTTAACAAATAGGTATTTTATTTATCCAGGAAATTCAAAATGCATAATTTATTATTTTATAGAATGGATGAAGGGAAGATGGAAAACTATTAGATGACAGGAGTTATACTTCATTTTAAAGAAAAGAGTTTTATTTCCTTCCTCAAATTGACTTGGAAAACTGATGTGGGAGACAAAAGTCCTTCCTTCATTATGACCACCTATTCAAATGACAGGTCAGAAAATGATAGTATTTGGCAGATGCGGGTATTTCAGTTTGTAAATGTTGCAATCCAATCAGAAAAGCCACTGAAATTCAAATCAAATGGTCACTTTACTATTTTTCCATTTAAGTGAAAATTACAGAATCTTGTCTTGGGGTTTGGTCTAATTTGTCCACAACTAGATCTTCTACAAAACTAAAGCTAAAATCACCTATAATTTCCACAAAGATAAATTTTAAAGTAATCTTTTCCTTTTCCAAGGATAAGATGGGCTTAAGAAGTGTGACAATTTTCCAAGATATATGCACTCTTAAACCAGGTTTATGACTTGTCTTGTGTGTATTTTAAATTTTATTTCAGAATTGACACTGCCATTTCTGTTCAGTTCTTCACAGGAGGGCAGAGGCTTGGTCTTATCTAAGGGTGAAAGTCATTTTCAAGCTCTGAATGAGCATACGGATTAATGGCTATAATTATTTACTTGACAAAGAAGTTTTGTCCTGATTCTTTTAAATCCATGTGATCTTCTTTATTTCCCAAGTTCTTATTTCTAAAAGTTCAGGAAAAAACCTCATGTGTATATAGATTAGAACACCAGAGTAGTTTAAGAAGCTGACAGGGATAGATATGGATATCATAAGAATCTTTTTGTTAGTACATTAAACAAACTACTCCTTTGTTCTTATCCTATATAAAGTAGCTACTAGGTGATAGGGCTGCTGCAAACCTCCCTATGTGTGCAGGCCCAAATACATTATTTTTCACCAAAGAATCTATAGCACCCTGGAGAAAATAAAAGATATTTCAGAATCAAGCCTCTTATTAGTGATGTCAGTTCACAGAACATGTTTGAGTATTCACAGCCAGTGCCCTTCTGCAAAGTTATATGTTTACTTCAACAGTTACATTACTCTACTTGGCCCATTTCTCTCTGTTGAATAACACATTCTTATGTGAGGGAATGTTCCATTTGGCATTTTTCTTTATTGTATTATCTCTGTTGCTTAAGTTATGATGTCATTTGGCAGCAAACTTCAGCTGATAGCTAGACATGGTCATTAACACAGCTGGCCAATTTCATCTCAAAAAAACACAACTATGTAAAATGGAGTTTGGACTTTTCAAATTCCAAGAGCAAGACTTGCTTTGGTTGGATTTTATGAGTCTTATCAAAAACTGTTAGAACTGTTTTTTTTTTTTAAAGATTAAGGTAAAGTCAGGTCTGTAAAGTAACAAACTGATTCTTAGAGCAAATATAGCAAATATAACAGGAGCAAAATCTTGTTCCAAGGACCAGAAAAAAATTTGTTCCCTAGCTTGTTAGCATCTGATGAGATTATCTGACATAAATGTTTTTTCCCCTCGAAGGGAAATAGCTAAAGAGTTTAAAGAGGCAGAGATGATGCAGCTCAGAGTTGCAGAAATAGCCAAAGTTGGTTGGATGGGATGCTGACACTAAACAGATTGCAGAGAAGTAAATGACTCTTTTATCTATTTTCAACCTTAAGAGTACACCATGTAATATCAATGGTAGGAAGGTGGTTGGGGAGACATACACTGATTATTGCTACCCAAAGCATTAGTTAAACATTTATTGAGCTATTTGTCAGACACTGTGTTTTTGCTGTCAACAAACCCATGGCCGAGGAAGAAAAACAGATAAGAGTGGTGCTGGGCACTGAGGCGCAGGTTTCCCCTGCAAGTGACAAGCTGAGCGTGGAAGGCCAAAGAGACGTGGAGCTCAGTGGAGCGTGGGAAATTCAACTAAGAAGATGGCAGCTTTTACTCCAAAGAAGAGGAGCAGCATTTTTTGGACTGTGACAGCCTATTATCAGACATTCCATCAAAGAAATTAATTTTGGACCTTGCTGAAGATCTGTTTCCATCACCTGGTAAAATACACACTTGTGAAAGCAGTGAGACAAGTGAAGAAAATATGCCTTGCTCTCAACAAAGCCATTTCACGTCAAGTCCACTCAAAACAACTAAGAAAGAAAATGCATTACAGATAATGCGTTACTATGCAGTGTGGTAAGCACAACAGAGATAAGTCCATGGTATGGAAGTGGTGGAGGAAAAGTATCTGAAAAGGCCTCCAGGAAGAAAAGATAATCTGAGGTAGATGAAGAACGATAAATAGGAGACTTACAGGCATGGGAGGACATTCAGGAGTGGGGCATGCTGAGATGGCACTGAAAAAATGCTACAGGAAATAACATATTGTTTTTTAATTGGAATTATTGGAGAAGATAGGCAATCATGAGCCTGGAGATCATGCCTTTTTTTTTTGCTACATTAATTCTACAAGTAGGAAAAAAAGCAAACTGACATTAAGTTTTAATTTCTTAAAATTTTGAGATAGTACACACACACACACACACACACACACACACACATATATATATATATATGAAAATTAATAAAATATTTTTAAAAATCTGAGGCCACAAGGTTTTATTCTAATATGTAATTCATATTAATAAAAATAGTCCTCTACTTAGTTTATTCCCTTCTTGAAGCTTTTAAAAGATTTCTTTCAAGTACAGCACTAGAATATTATATTTATTATAGTGACTATTAGCTTTGTTACTTCACCATTACTTTTTTTTTTTTTCAGTACCAGGGATCGAACTCAGGACCTTGCGTTTGTGAGGTAGGCACAGTGCCACTGAGCTAAATACCCAGCCCTATTGACTATTAGCTTTGTGATTTCTATTCATGATTACCATTGGGCCATGACTTTTCTTTCTGCCACCCTCAGTGGTTACATACCCATGCTGTGGGCAAAAGAGGTCTACTGGGAGTATGGCAACATTGTATTGGGTAAGGTTGTGCTGACAGGAAAAATAAGGCAACACAATCTTTAGCTCTGGGTCACATAGGGATACTTCAAAACTGCTGATGTCCTGGCCATCCCCTTTCCCATAGCCTGTCCTCTAGCTTCTCTTAAGAGTGGGGTTCCAGAGAAAACAGCTGTTTCCAGCTGCACATTTCCCTTTACTCTTTCGTGAGCTCTTAAGCTGCAGCTGCCTGGCATCTGCTCCCTTTGGCTCTTACAGAGGGAGGGATTGTTTGAGAAGCAAATTCCTGAGCTTTGGACCATTCCATGTGATAATGTTAAAGAAGTCATGAAACCTGTATGAAATTTTGTCATGGGAAGAAATACCATGATTTAATAGGTTGTTATAAATTTTAAATGATTTCAAGAATCTTATTTTTAGTAACATTCTTACCCTAACCAAAATGCACATCTTTCTTTTTAGTAGAATACGTCCCCTAAATTACCCATCTAAATATTGGCCTATTTCTCCTGGCAAATATGACACATATCTGTGGTTACTCGACCATTTTCCTTGCCTTGATTTCATAAACACACATCAAAGATTACTAATGTTTCTCCAGATGCTGTATTTCAGACTTGGAGGAAAGACAATAATCATTTCCCGAAAAGGCCACAAGGAAGAGCCTTCTATTTGGCAGTGAGTACCAAATGGTTGTGAGGTTTGGAAGATACTTGGGTCATCCAAGTATCGCTAAGTATTTTGCAGTGAGTACCAAATGATTCAGAAATTGCTTTGTTATAAACCAAGGGGAATTGCATGGGGCTGGGCTTTAACTGAGTGGTACCTTTATTTTAAAGACAGCAACTTTACTTATAATGTAAAGCTCAATTGTGTCAGCTATCACTCTACTATGATACCATGTTAACACAGATGTGGCTGGAAGTGTAGCTCACTGGCAGAGCACCTGTCTAGAATTCATGAGGTCTTACCTGGGTTCAATCTCCAGCACCATTAAAAACAAATCAGAGAGGGATAACAACGTAACCTCCTGGTATACAACTATAGGTGGACAGAGTGATTTGAAAGAGAAAAATACTACAAAAATTACATAAAAAAGAGAAAGGTCACAACTCTTTTCTGCTCTGGTTTGGCACATTGTAAGGAAACTTTCAGTCTTTTGAAAATGCTTGGAAACAAGAGTAGGGAAAAGTTTTGTTTGAAACTGTTAATGATATGGAGAATCCAAAGGGAAAAGGACTGAAAAAGGGAAATTTCCTATCTTGGGCTGAATCAGTCTTGAAAACAATGGGCTGGGGATTTAGCTCAGTGGGACCACACCTGCCTTGCAAATGCAAGGTCCTGAGTTCAATCCCTGGTACCAAAAACAAACAAACAACAAAAAAGAAAACCAAAGTCATAAGACAGAAGTGTAAAAGGTATGCCAGAGGAAAAAAAAATAAGAGTATGAGATTTGGAGAGTCCACATAAATACAACATAATACGTGAGAGGGCAATGTCCATGGGAAGTACCTGTCTCTCCCCAGAGACTGTCAAAGCTGTTGATCTGTGCTCGTTCCACTTCTTCTTCATCTTTTTCTGGAAGATCAAGTAGGTAGGAGACAATCTGAAACAAGAAGTTGTGTAAGCTCAAACCTGACATGGAAAACTATGTTGCTATATTGCTGCTTGTGAGGTCTGGAAGATACTTTGGTAATCCAAGTATCATTAAGTATCCTGCACACAAAAGGCATCAGAACTCATTGTCTTTAGCACAGAAACCCAAAATTTCCCTGCTAAGCATTTATTCTACCAGTTTATATGATAGTTTATATGTTTTTTTGAGCATAATTCACTTACATAGTATGTGATTTTTATTTGTTTTTTTTTTTTGGTACTGGGGATTGAACTCGGGTCCTTGCGCTTGTGGAGCAGGCGATGAAACCACTGAGCTAAATCCCTGGCCCAGTATGTGATTTTTAAAAACCACATATTTTTTTTATCTTCCCAATAAGGCTGCAACTGAGAAAATTGAGGGGCTATATATCTTCTGAGTAGAATGATTTTCATTCTTCCTCTCAGAAGAATGGCTGTTTGGGTCTAGTAAAGGGACAATGGTTGCTAACCACAAAGAGAAAGGCTTGTTCTATTTCCAAGAATTTTGGCTGGACAGTGTTAAAAAATCTTCTATAGAATGTAAAAATTTCAATTTTATTTAATATTCTCTTGATGACATAGTACATCAGTTGACAGGGTAGCTATTTCACTAACCATTCTAATGTAGTAGTATGGAGCTGGTTTGTAGTGGCCCATTAAGAGCTGTTATATTTTCAGAAATTGTGTAAGTCAACTGTTAAATAAAATCAATTATTTATTAAAAATTAAATGATAGTTAAATAAATTACATTAAAAACAAGGTAAAAAAGTACTCAAATTTGAGCTGGAGATGTAGCTCAGTGGTTAGGGCCCTTGCTTAGCATGTATGAAGCCCTAGCTTTGATCCCCAGCACTATAAAAAATAAACAAAACCCCCTCAAATCTCATAACTTCCTAATTATTTAACTACATTTTACTACTATCTATGCTACTGAGGTTATATTTACTGTGTCTATAGAGTGGAAATATTACATAATGGCTTCTACCTTTTTGTTCAGTGATTATCACACTGGTACCCTGAAATTTGCCATGGTGGGAGAATTTATATCCTAGAAATTGGCAAACAGCATAAATCAGTGTTTGGCTTAGAGATAAAGCTAAAGCTTCAGTTTAATAAATATATTTACATAAACATTACAAGTAGTTTAGCAGTATATCACATATTACATATAACGGCAGTAAAATTATTGGGAAAAGAGCAAAATGGGATGTAACTCCATTTGTTAAATCATGGTTTGGTTGCAACAGATTTGGTAGCCACAGATACAAATCTGGCAAAAACTGACAGATTATTCAAGTAAGAATACTTCGTATTTTATTATTTGTGAAGTGTGCAACATATTTTTTAGATTAGTAGAATTTATAAACATGCACGCATACACATACCCTACCTGTTCCATTCTACTCCCCTCCCCAGGGTCAGTTGTTAAACATTCACATCAAACTACCAAATCCACACATTTGCCACTATTAACATTACTATTATTAATAAATAAATTAGTAAAAATACCATTTGTGTAGTGTTTTAACTGTTTACAAAGCACCTTTCTCAACAGCTTGTAAGAAAAGAATTTAATAACTTCACTTTATAGATAGGAAACTAATGTTCTAAGAGATCGGGTAAATCACCCAAGATCTAGATTTAATGAGGAGCAAAGCTAGGACCAAAACCTGAGCCTTCTGAGGTTTTTCACATTGTGTTCTTCTCATTCCACATTGTCTAACCATGTGACAATAACTAATTCCTCTGTGGTTCAGTGTCATTGGTAAATAGGGGTGGAAATATGGAGAGGGATTGAATCAGGTAACTTCCAAGGTTCTAACTCTCCTGTTCTACGCCCACAATTCTAGGTATCTTAGCATGTGAGTAGTCAAGTGCCTAATGACCTTTAATCTCTTTATTCCTCAGAGTAGCCACCAAAAATTTGTATTAATTTGCATGGTAATTCTTTAACAGGCACACCTGTTCTCCCGGTTTCCTAGGACCTTAAATACATAGCTTGGAAAAACTATCCTATCTTTTTCTTCTTACCTCAGTATAACCCATGCTGGCTGCAGCAATGAGGGCTTGCTGTATGGCATGGCTCTTCTTAAACACTCCTTGCTGCTGGCCAGCCATTGTCCAGTCACACTGAATCAAAAATTTGACAACCTCTAGATGACCTCGGAGTGCAGCATGAACCAAAGCACACTGCCCATTCTTATCCAAGTGATCCACCTAAGGAGAGAGAACAGAAAAATCTGTGTTAATCTAGACCTGTGGCTGGTCACACCAGTTCAATGCACATGTCTAGACTACTAATATTCATCCACTGCCATTTCTTAAAACAATCTCTGAGAGAAATTACAAGATATTCTATTTGGGTTAGATCATTATCATGTCACAATTCTGCTAGATGTCCCTCTGGGGAGAACTTCATTTTTCCAGAAAAGGAGGTCAGAATTTTTTTTTTTTTTTGGTACCGGGGATTGAACTCGGGTCCTTGAGTTTGCAAGGCAGGCGGCGGAACCACTGAGCTAAATCCCCAGCCCATGGAGGTCAGATTTTTGTTTTAACATTAAAAGAAAAAAATTCCTCAGCTTAAGCTATTTTCCTCAAGTACATTCTACTTTGTGAACAAATAGTTCTTTTCAGACCAAGATTTGAGAGACTTATAACTCTGCTGGCACAGAAAATGGTCTTAGAAATTATGAAAAGGAAAAAAAATTTTGGAGCTCCAATTTTTTTTTTATATTCCAAAGAAGCAAATATATCATAAATCACTCACTTGACAACCAAGCTTTGGCAAAGGTCACTCCTCTCTTTCAGAAGGGCAGAATCTCAAAGATCTGGCCCAAAAGGCTACAGGCATTTGGAGCTTAATTCTAGACTAAGCTCTAGTAACAGCTTTTCTAATTTTAGTGGTGGTTATAAGTTTAGGCTGAAAAAAGAGACTAAGCACAATCTACCAGAAGGCCCTTAGCCATAAGTTTCAATGCATGAAATAACCTTTTCTAGCAAGAATATGTTATCTGTCTGTGGTAGTGAGAGCACTTAAAATTTAATTTCTAAAATGTCTGATTCTCCCACTGACTTTGGTTCCACCCAGCAATCCATATGACAAATGTTTAATGAATACCTAGTATACACAATGTACCATTTGGAAAAAAAAGTGAATAAGACAGTAATATACAGATTCTGCTCTCAAGAACTTTTAAACATACTGTAAGATGTGACCAATGTAACAAAGTACGGTCCAAACAGCAAAGGATATACGATAAATGTCACAAGAAAAGAAAAGTACAATAAAATTCCAGAGAAAGGAAAAATTAATTCCTGACTAAAATTAAGAACAAATTCAGAAAGAAAGCTCCACTTCAACTGGCTGACATAGAAAATTCTTAACATTCTAGTTTTTTCAAGGGTAAGGTACCAAAGGTAGTAGTTGAGAGCAGACATGTTCTGCAATGCCAGACTAAGTGGTTTGAATTTAATCAGGTGGTAGTAAAGAGTTATTGCAAATCTTCATGCTCATAATTGCATTTTCAAAAACTAAGGGGATGAATAAAATAAATCACAGCTCCTTGGAGAAATGATTGATTCCAAGGCTGGGGCAGAAATAGGAAGAGATGATTCTGGAACATCTTGTGGTACAAGGAAAGAAGAAAGTTATTCCACAATAGAAGGGGAAGTTCAAAGGACACAAGAACCAATGACTAAATCTGAGGCAATCTGTGCAATAAAATGAATACTAATGGCAACTGATTACAGGCCATAGGATAAATATCCATTATTTCATAGTGATATAAATAACTGAACAAATAAATACATAATGAGAGGAGATAGCTCTTCCTTCAGTGAAATTACAGCTAATAAATGCTGAAGGAATGAAAAATAGAAAATTGCAAGTGTAAGGTCCCAAGTTTGATCCCCAGTACAAAAAAAAAAAAAATCACCATTAGGCAACTACCACAGCAATATTACTGAAGTAAGAATCAAGATGAATTCTAAAGTGAGTGGACAAAAGTATGATGAGAAACAGGGTATCTATCTGCTTAGTCTCAATTCATCTACCTAAAAGGTATAGTATTTCTTTATTGTATAGGGAAAAACAATAACCTGAGCTGAAATCTGGAAGATTCTATCTTAACTAAGTGGTGGAAGTTAACATCATCTATAATAAGACACACTGACATCATGAACCTCAAGTGCTGCATTTCAATAAGGATACAGTATTACTTATGTATTCCTGACAAAAATATATAAACTCGATCTAATGAGAAAACACTACAAAAACAAATTTAAAAACTTTCAACAAAACAACCGGCCCAGGCAGTTGTTTTCAAGAATATAAAGGACACCTCAAAGAACTAGGGCTAGAGGTCCCATTTGACCCAGCTATTCCCCTGCTGGGTATCTTCCCAAAGAATTAAAATCATACCACAGAGATATATGTTCATCCATGTTTATAGTGGCACAGTTCGTAATAGCTAAAGCTTGGAAACAGCCCAAGTGCCCATCAACTGGAAACTGGATAAAGAAGGTGTGGTTTTTTAATACAATGGAGTACTACTTAGCCATAAAGAACGAGAAACTAGAGACATTTATAGCTAAATGGATGCATACTGAGGCCATACTGATAAGTGAAATAAATAGGACACACATGTGTAAATACCGAATAGTTTCTCTAATGTGAGAAACTGAAAGTGTAAATAAGGATTAAAATTATTAAAATGAATAATTGATAATTTGAAATAGGAAGAAAAAGTCCAAGGGGTAGGAGTAGTGGGAGGGGAAGGGAAAAGGAAAGAAGGAAAAGGAAAAATTATGAGAAAAGAAAAAAAATGGAAACAAAGTCTATGTAAATAGGAAAGGGTGGACAGGTAGTGGGGAAAAAATAAGAACCAAGATACATCATGTAGAGGTACAAGCACCCAATGATAAATGTAAATGTATTGTATATCTAAAATGTACCAATAAAAGAATTTAAGAAAAAAAAAAGAATATAAAGGACAAAGGGAAATGGAGAAATTCACAGAATAGAGGAAACTAAGGAGACACAACAACTAAATGTAATGTGGGATCCTAAACTGGCTCTTGTAACAGAAAAAGGACATTAGCAGGACAATTGGGAAAATTTCAATAAGGTGAGCAGATTAGTTAATAGTATTATATCAGTATTAGTTTTCTGATTTTTATAATTGGACTGTGGTTACTCAAGCTGTTACCATTAGGGGAAGCTAGGAGGATATAGGAGAACTCTCTGGACTATTTTTGCAGTATTTTTCAATGTCTCAAATTGTTTCAAAATAAAAGGTTTAAAGATATTAAAGGGATGATGTGTAACAACATAAGGTTTGAATCTGAAAAGGGGGGGTTTTACATAAAAAGATGATAAGAATAATTCAGGAGGACGGTGGCAGTTGGGATGGAGAAGAAGGAATTACTGCTCAAGCTATTTTCAGGATAAAACAATGTTTGGCTACTATTTGGATTTGGAAGGGCAAATGATAGGGAAAAGCCAAAGATTCTTTAGTTAGGAGAAATACAGGTGCAACATTATCAGATTGTAAAAACTGGGAAGAGGAGTTAGTTAGAGGGTAAAGAAGAATTAGGCCAGGCATAGTGATACACATCTGTAATCCCAGCATTTGGGAGGCTGAGACAGTAGGATCACCAGGAGTTTGAGGCCTGCCTGGGCTACATAATGAGTTCAAGGCCAGTATGAACAACACAGTGAGACCCTGTCTAGAAAAAAAAAAAGATGATAAATTATTTTAGAAAATTAAATGTGAGGTACCAGTGAGGCATCTCAGTATAATATATATCAAGGAGTTAGTTAGGAATGTAACACCATCCTCAAAAGAATTTTCAGGAACTAGCAATTTAGAATTAAGCCTCACCCATATGTAGGTAGAAGAGCTCAAGTCTGTTTGTATTTGATTCCAAAACCTATGATTTTAATGTGATCTTCCTGCCTCAGCCTCCTGAGTAGCTGGAATTATAGGTGTGAGCCACCATGTCAGGCCTTAATTCTTTTTATAGATGAAAAAGTGAGAGTGAAAGAGGTTTAATGACTTTTCTAAGGCTTTATATAAATTAAGTGTGCACTTGACCCAGCTGTGGATTTGACCCACTTGTGTTTGATTCTAAAGCTTTTTACTTTAAAGACTTGCTTCCTTTCTTTCTCAAGGAAGCCACACTGAAAGTGGTTAAGGAATCCTAAGGAAGCAGAGGTTGTAAGAAGTGATGACAGGTCTGGTGGACAAGGAAGGGAAAAATGGGATGGAGCCTCTGGCAGGCAGCAGAGAGGAGGGTTTCTCTGTTAGGTCAGGTGAGACATTCATAGGTTTCTAGAAATTGGGGAAGGGGGAAAGTAGTATGACTTTAGAAAGAGAATGAAATAATGTGAGACAAAGAGCAACTTACTGAGATCAAGAATACGGGTGGAAAAAAAAAAGAATACAGGTGGAAGCAATCGCTTTGGAGAGTAAGGCAAACACCCTCTTTGAGGCAGAAGTACAAGCGAGTGTATGTAATGACAGAGCTCTGAGATAGAGGTACATTGAAATGAACTCAATTTTACTAATGCAGGAGGGTGGAAGACGTGTGATAGCATTTTGAGAAGAGTGGAAATGATTTATATATCTGCTCTGAGGAACCAATGAGAGATGAATAAAATAATGGTTTGACAGTGTAAGTGCTGAGCAGCAGGAAAGACACAGCTGAGACTTGAATTTATAGTAACAGTAATAATGTTATGACCAATTATTTTCTTTCTAGAAGTGTCCATTCAAACAAACGGACGTTATAGGCGGACAATTGCTGTGTCATAGTAAACATCCTAGGCTCTGCAATTTCACTGCGAGTCTCAGGTCTCAGTTCCCAAAGGAGTCTCAGGAGTCCCATTTTCTTCCCTAGTAAGAGCACTGGACACCTCAGAATGAGATCACACATGTAACACACATTTCACTGTGAAACTGACATCCTCAGTTTGTTTTCAGGAGAATCAAAATACTATAAGCCATAATTTCCCCCAGAACCTTGTATTTATGAAGCTAGCATTTTTCTTTTCTGAAACAGTTCTTTTATACAAGTGGCTGTGTAGATACCATTAAGCAAACAGTTTGGAAATGTTTTCAGAGAACTGAAATGTACTAACAAACTCTTTGAGATGCCCTTGTTCAGCCTGAGTATAAATAGGGAGAATCATCTTTTCCACAAATTTCTAGGATGGTGGTCTTCAAGGACAGAATGAGGACATCTGGTCTTCTCTCATCAACTTGGGTAACATTTCTTTTCTACATATGAAAGACTTAAGTCTGCAGGAGCTGTTCAGTTCAGACCTCCCACTGCAATCTCCTCACTCCCTCACTCTTTTTGTTAGAAAGGGGCTTCTGAGATCAGTAGAGAATTTCTGGGTTGTCTAGTAGGGACTTTTTATGGTTGCAGGTAAATATACTTTCCTAAGTGCTTCTCAAAGATTAGCTGTGTCCAGATGCAGTGTGGACTGGCACTGGCAAGTGGTCAAATACTGGGATGTAAGCAGAGCCAGCTCTCCTTTTCATCTGCTCCCCACATCAGGGTTTGATGTACCTAGACTCCTGAGGTAACTCAGGATTTAAGAAAGATTTTACATAAGGAAGGAAGAAAAAGGGAACAAAGGGATAGTAGTAGAGGTAGGCAGCCATTACCTTGGCCCGTTTCTTGCATAGTAGCACCACAATGCTCAGGAACCCTGCCGCTGCAGCATACCCCAGAGGAGTCAGGCCGCTTTCAGAAGAGGCATCCACGTTGGCCCCAAACTCTAAAAGCAGGGCCACCATTTCTGTGTAACCAAGATGAGACTGAACACATAGAATTGGGGCATTATTTAAAACCTCTGTCCGGTAATTAATATTGGCACCTCCCAAAATCAACAGTCGGCTGACCTAGAAATAAGTAAATAAATAGAAATAATAATCAGACAAACATCAGGCACACCCTTCTAGGTTTTTTTTTTTCTAATTAAATCACCTGAGATCCTACTACAGTGTCTAGAAGCATTTAATAACTTTTATTTTATATTCTTCATTTATTCCTTTTTCAATACAGGTACTTTGCTTTTAGAAAAGGAATGTAAAACATCTCCTTTACGTAAACTGCTAAGTAGGTGGAACAAATGCTATCCATACTCTAGAGCTGAACATTATCTCTACTAATCAAACTTTTGATCGGAAAAGCTCCTTCCAAAACAAAGGCTAGCTGAGATCAATTTGGTCTCTAGAACTACCAAGACCTGATTCCATATGTCCGAGTCAGCTTATAGAAGTAAAAGGAAAATATGGTTAGTTTTCAATTCATAGAATAAGACGCAACAATTTAAAATATATCAAGTTATCAGTAAAAGGCTAATTAATAGGAGACAGGCTAAGGCAAATGAGCAACTAAATAGTCACTGTCCTTCTAGTTTTATTTTTATTTTTTACAGTTAATTCTTTAATCCATTTGTAATTTTTTCGTGTTTACCTTTATATTTGGAGTGTAGAGATTTCGTAAAGATGCTAATGCCATGGAAAGACCTTCTGTGCTATAGGAGATCCAGAGACCTTGGAGGATGGAGGATGATACACCAACTTTTTTACTCAAACCCTAAAAAAGAAATACAGAGACAGAATTATTAGGCCTGCTAAAAAGTATCACAATTAGTAAGTGAATGGCCTCTAATTTTAATTAAGAGTCTCAACTTTAACAATGGCCAGGCCCAGCAAAACCTATCTAATGATGTGGACACAGACTAGTCCTGTAGGAACAAGGTAACTTAAATTCTAATACAGTAGTTGCTAGTAGTAAATTTACTTAACATCTTTCTTTTCTGTTCTATCTGGATATAATTTGTTTTTCTATAGCTTTTCTAGTAGCCTTCTGATTAAGTCCCTTAAATTCAAGTTACTAAAATATACATTGTGGAAGAGATATTGTGATGTGACCACTGACTATCATTTAACTTTCTTCCCTTGCATTTGAGAAAACTATATTTTCTAGCCTCCTTTACAGTTAAGTGATTCATGTGCTTGAGTTCTGGTTAATAAATTTTGGACAGAAGTAACATATCACATACAGAGCTGGCCCCAAAACCTCCTGTGCATTTCTGCATACTTTCTATCTTTCTTCTTGACTGAAAGATTTAACAGAGGACTCTGATGCTCAGGGTAATTTCTGAACTACTACACAAAAGGAACTTGTCTGATGATCTAAACTAGACTGCACTATACTAGAGAAATAGTGAATCTTTAAGTCATTGAGACTTTGTACATTTGTTATGTCTGCTAGCATTCTTCACCCTGATTAACATACCCCCAAACAACCACATTTGTTCATCCTTAGGGAAAAAAACACAAACTTGATTGCCATCAGCAACATTTTTTTTCCTAGTATGAATGGCATAGGCCTCAACTGTATGTAGTAGTGTTTATCCCTTTCACAAGGGTTTCTCCAGTAGGAAATTGGAAAATTTTATTCTTTAAACTGTGTTAAGATATTCTGGCAACTACCTTACTCTTCTGCCCAAATATGGCCCAAGTGAGTTAAAGGCAGGAGATTTTCAGGGTAGAAAGATATTAACAAAGTTTGGGAATTAAGTGGACCTGGAGAGGTATGTTTTTTGAAGACTTATGCTACTTCTGCTTTTCTTCCTTATAATGCAGGCTATTTTTGTCTAGAATATCTATGAATATCCAAACTAGTGAGGTATATTTATCTGGCATACTAGGGGAGGGGTGTCTGCATAGGAGGAATATTTTAGTTTTTATAAGTTATAGGTTCTTTTAAGAAAAAATTGAAGTCATAGTGTTCGTGCTCTTCAGGGGTCAAACTCTGAGTGAAGAGAAAATTTTCTGTTGAGGGAATTCTCACAATAGATGAAAGACTGAAAGACAAACAATGCTATGGGAAGGCTGAGTGCATGAACATTATAAAAAGGCATTTCTGATGGACATCTTTTTTCCCCTGTAGGAATATTCTGATATAACAAAATTATGTTTAAAATTTTATTTCTAAGAAATGTTCAAAGCAGACTCTTTCCCTACTCCTCATTTCTACATTTAAAAATCAGCTCAAGTACTGTATCAGGATAGTTCAAAGCTCTCTAATGTTACATAGCATGCATTTTTTAACTTGGTAGTTTTTAAAGGAATACTTCTAAAGCCAGGGGCAGTGGCATATGCCTGAAATCCCAGTGACTAGGGAGGCTGAAGTGGGAAGATCTGAAGTTCAAGACAGCCTTGGGAACTTAGCAAGACACTGTCTCAAAAAGAAAAGGGCTGGGGTTTAGTTCAGTGATAGATGACTTATATAGCATGTATGAGGCCGTGTTTGAACCTCAGCATTGCAAAAACAAAACAAAACAAGAAAGACTATATATAAGCTTTGTATTAAGGAAATAACACAAATTTGTTATAAAAATCAAGTAGTATAGTATTAAGAATAAAAGTAGCTTCATTCAGATATTGTACAACCATTACTCGACACCAAAGAATTCATACTGAAGAGAAACCCTATAAATGTGAAGAATGTGGGAAATCCTTTAATCAAAGTTCAACTCTTACTCAACATCAGAGAATTCATACAGGAGAGAAACCCTACAAATGTAAACAATGTGGCAAAGCATTTGATCGAAGGTCAAATCTTAGTAATCATGAAAGAATACAAACTGGAGAGAAGCCATACAAATGTAAAGAATGTGGTAAAGCCTTTAAGTATTTCTCTACCATTATTGGGCACCAAAGAATTCATACTGGAGAGAAACCCTGTAAGTGTAAAGAATGTGGCAAAGCCTTTAATCATAGCTCAACCCTTACTAAACAACAGAGAATTCATACTGGAGAGAAATCTTACAAATGCACAGAATGTGACAAAACTTTTAATCAAATTTCACATCTTTCTTGGCACCAAAGAACACATACTTCCAATCTTAGACAACATCACCAAATTCATGTTAGATAAAAATCCTATAAAGGTAAATCTCCTGGAAAAGCTTGTAACAATTTTTCATATTTTAATAAACATAAGAGAATTTATACCGGAGGAAAAAACCTACAAATACAAAAATACAAAAAAGGGGCTTGGGATTTACCTCAGTGGTTCCGCCGCCTGCCTCGCAAGCGCAAGGTCCCGAGTTCGATCCCCAGTACCAAAAAAAAAAAATACAAAAAAGCCTTTCATGGACATTCAGTCTTCATTCAACATGAGAGGATACAGATTTTATTAAAACCTTACATATGTATTGACTGGAGACTTTGAGAAAAATGTGTACTTCATAATATAAAAATATTTATTTTGGAAAAAAAATCATTTACAAATATAAAGGTACAGAATAGCCTTTATTCATATCTCCAACCATAATATGAGACTCATTACTAGGGATAAATCATACAGATAGGAAATATGGTAAATAAGAACTCTTGTTTAAAATATACTAGACATTACTACTTGACATGATAGAAAGTAAAACATATCCACACATATCAGAGAACAATACAGATTATTCATCTCTAAAGGAATATGTTCTTTATAAGCCCATATTTATCACATAGCCTTATTTTTGAAAACTGGACAAAGAATATCTTCCAAATTGGAGACTGTATCAGAACAAGATAGGTTTCTGACAGTTTTTAAATTGTTTCTCAGAGAATACAGAATGAATTTTTAATTTTCTGGAGATTATATATAACCTTAAAGTTTTTAAAGAAGTTAAATATTCCTAACGTGTTAACAATATTGAGTATTGAGTGACATGTCATTCTAACCTAGGCATTAAACTCTTCCTTAATGAAGGTTGCTGGTAACAGATGATAATAAACTACTGGATAAACAGCACAATAACTTCTCTAGTAATTTTTTACCTAGCATCATTAAACTTCAAATAATCTCGATACAACTACAAAAAAAGGAATAAAAGTAGCTTCAACCCCTCATCACAATCCTAAGAGATGGCTATTATTAACACACTGGTGTTTATCATTTAATATATTTTCTATACATATGCAAACATACACAATTATATATAAACAAAATAAAATTTATTTTATTAACTATTTTTATTTTATGGGAAATTTCAAACTTATTCAAAAAAGTGAAGAGGAATAGTATAGGTTGAGCATACTTAATCTCAAAAATTGGAAATCATCCCAAATCTGAAACCCTTTGAGTACTGACATGATGCCAAAGTGGAAAATTCCATACCTAACCTAATGAGATGGGTTGCAGTCAAACACAGGCACATTAAAAACATTGTATAAATTTACTTTCAAGCTAGGCGTATAGTTATAGTTTATATATCTTAGTATGTATATGTAAATAGTCCAAAATCAAAATCAAAAAACAAACCAAAGCATCCCAAATCTAAAACATTTCTGGTCACAAGTATTTTGGATACCTCAACTCGTACATTCATTATCTCACTTGAACAATTTTTAACTCATGGTCAACCTTACTTTGTAGTCTCACGCATATTTTTTTTCTGCCATCCTAGATTATTTTGAAGCAAATCCCTGACAGTTTGTCAGCTAAAATTTAACTATTTTAGTAAGTGCCTCTAAAAGATAGTAATTTAAAAAAAAACATAGTCCAACATATTAACACACTTATGCTGGGTGTGGTGCCATGTGCCTAAATCCTAGCACTCTGGGAGGCTGAGGCAGGAGGATCACAAGTTCCAACCTAGCCCGAGTAACTTAATTACTTAGGGATGAGATGCTGCCTCAAAATGGAAAAATGAAATATTAAGAAAAAGGGCTGGCAAGTATCTCAGTGTGAAAGCCTGGGTTCAATCCTACACACACACACACACACACACACACACACACACACACACAAAAGGTCCAGTCAGGGTTCAAATTTTGATTGTCTCAAAGTTAAAAAAATTAGTTTTGATTCTGGATCTACATAAGCTCCATAAATATTACAACTGGCTTTAAAACACTTTCAAAATATAAAGGAACAATTAGATATTTTTCTATTAATTTTTCAAACAAAATATTGTGGACATATTGCATACGTATACACATGCTTTAGCCTCATTCTATTCCAAAGGAGGCACAGCAATCCCTTATTTGGATATATCATTATTTAAGTCAGCACTCTATAGATGAACACTTCTCAAGTATATTTCAGTTATATTCCCTGTACACATATCTTTTGGTTTTGCCTTGTTTCTGAGACAGGGTCTCATTATGTAGTTCAGGTTGACCTCAAATTCATAATCTTTCTTGTATCAGTATATATATCTTTATACACGTGTGCAAATATATTTACAGGATACACCTTTAAAAGTGGATGTCTTTATATTTTGTGCCATTTTGACATAAATTTGTCAAAGTGGCTGCCTGTATCTGAATGTTCCCAATCTGAAACCCAAAGCTTGACAAACTGAAGAAGAGTGATGCTAAGTACTTCTTCTCATCCTCTCATTTCATCCTGTCCTAGTTATAAGTGACAGACAACAGAGTGAGACAAAAAAGTCAAATCCTGCAGAGCAGATCACTGGGTTCTTAGACATACAATGCCACACTGAGAAACTGAAACAATCTAGTTTTAAACCCTCACATCACAAAGAAATTATTGCCCTCTTTATCTTCCTCCATTATTTTAAAATGATGACTTAATTTCTAAATTATACACATTTGTTTCTGGTCTTGAGGAGGTTGACCTCTGTTTAAAACCCTGCCAAGGGTACCCAGCTAGACGCAAGCTGGATGCACTTCAACAAATAGGGGCAGATGACAACAGCTTCTCAGTGTTCATTATTACTTCAGAACCTCTTTTAATTTGTGCTAACACATGGGGACCCCGACTGTAGAGCCTCTCACTGGTAATCAGTTCATATACAAACACATATAAAAAATGAAGCAAACCTATCACTAAATTGCTATGATTGCTATTTTGACACGAAATCAAATATTTACAGTTCTTTTTGGAAGAATTCCAAATGCTACTCAATCACGATTGGAGCCAAGGTTCTAGGGCTCACTTCCACTGTAGATCCTAGAAATTTAGCTCTGAAGGCCACAGGGTTCTAATTTAGAGTATGTGTGGGCTTCATTAAGATCTTTTTTTTCTACTGCTGGGAAATCTAACCCTGAGCCTCAGGCACGCTAGGCAAGTGCTTTTCCACTGAGCTACATCTCCAGCCCTGGAAAAACATGAACATTTCTTAAATCTGGTATATAATATTTGATTATTTATTTAATTATCTATGCTTCCCTGTATGTTTGAAATATTTCATAATAGAATTTTTTTCCTTAAATTCTTTTATT
>NW_004624849.1:875671-886876 GCF_000247695.1 Heterocephalus glaber | reverse complement strand
GGTAGGGCATGGGCAGACCTGCCTGTCTGCAGCGGGGTGATTAGGCGTCTTCCGCGCGACTCAGGACCTCGGTAGGACGTGCACAGACCTGCCTGTCTGCAGCAGGCTGATTCGGCGTGTTCTGTGCGACCAAGTGCTCTATAACTAAGCTATATTCCCCAGCCCTTTGTCTTTGCTTTTCATGATCCTTAGCTGATGGGGACTAAGAATTCTAGGAGCCTGGGAGAAGCTAAAGCCTATCAAAGAGAGCACCCTGAATTTAAGGGATCTTGTAAACTTCATAACCAAGAAAGCCATAGTCTAAGCCTTCATTCATCTGCTTGCAGTCATATCACCATTGTATGAAGGAGTATTTATGGCCCTAATTGTACACAGAGTCAGTCTTATATGATTTAAACATAGGTCTTTATGTTCTTGATAAAGTCATGCTTGGTCAAATCAAGCTTCATGTTATTTCTCTGTTATGTGGTGTTTATTTTATGGTGCACAAAGGCAGGCATCAACTTCATCTTTGCATCTGAGCCTAGGCAGATGGTGATGCTAAGAGATTAATACTTAAGTTATTTTACCATCTATCTGAAAGATAATAATCTTAGAATTTATGGAAGTAGTAGGCATTTTTCAGCACACTTGAAACTGGAATGGGAAACCTTGTCTGTTATTTTAGTTCCACTGCTCTGAGTAAGGTCAGTTTGTAAGGTCATATATATATATATTTTTGGTACTGGGGATTGAACTCGGGACCTTGCTCTTGCAAGGCAGGCGCCGGAACCACTGAGCTAAATTCCCCACCCTGTAAGGTCATATTTTGTACTGTGATTTGTTGAACAAGACAATTTTGGTTCAACTAAAGCACCTGTCACTGTCGGTGTCACTTTTGTCCATCAAATGAATAGGCTTCTCCGGCTGTGTGCTTACATACTGGGAAGAATTTGCTAGGCTCTTGGATTGCCCTTAATGCCATCTTTCTCTCCGAGGACAACTGTTTTATCTTTACAACATCTCTTGGGGGAAGTCTGACCCAGCGAACTGCTTAAGATACTTGTATTTCTCAATCTGGAGGCAGGGAAAGAACTCTGAAAAGACTGTAGGGATGGAACTATCAAGATGCAGTAATAGCAAATTGTGGGCTAGAAAAGTCAGTACAACAAATTTCCTTCTCTGCTTTTATGTGTTAAAACTGTTACCTGAAATATAAATACCTTTAGATTAGGGATTATGTTTTTAACTTTTATATTCCCACTGCCTAGTACAGTGCTTCCATAAGTACTGAATAAATTAATGAATGTATACATGCACAAAAAAAATTAATTATGTGTCATCCTCTGGGTGCACTAGACCAATATTATAAATGTTGAGAGAGGAAGCCACTTCAGAGTTTTTTAAAATTTTGAAATGGCTTGGAGGAAAACTGAGATTATAATTTGAGAGACACTGGGGAAGTAGCTCCAAGGAAAATTAGCATTCATTCCAGGTAAACAGTTTAAAAAATCATAAGCAATAGGAATATTAAGATCTTCACTAAAACAATTGTAAGAATATTGAAAGACTACCTTACTCTCATTGATTTTTGTTTTTGGACACTGAAAACATGCAACTAAGTGTGACAACATAACTGTCCTCAGGAGATGACAGGTTACATACAAAACATACATATGCATGTGTATATGGTCCTCACTTAGGTGATTATGCACACACATTTCCTGGAAAACCTAGCAATCCACTAAACTGGGAAATAGCCAATGTGACTGTCACTACTATTTAACCTCTCTAAGACAGGGATAGTTCTCTTTCTAAAGACTAAGGGAAAACAGGTTATATACTTTAGGAGATGGACTAACTTTATAGCAAAATAATTTCAGCAAGCAGGGGCTACATTGCAAGAACAGTAGTTTCATTTCACATACACAGTGGTAAGGAAAATTTGCTAGAGACAGAAAGAAAAAAGTCTCCCCATTTCTTTACCTTAAAGATGTGTGCTTTGAGGATATGATGTCCCAGTTCAATAGTCTGCTGTCGGTTTAGTTTTCCCTCTTGGCGGGAAAACCAAAAGGCAAGTAATGTGTGACCACTCCTGCAAAGAAAAATAGACTCATTTTAGAATTGTAATGCCTCAGTTCTGCTTTGAGTGGGGTACTGTTCAGGCCTAGCAATATCTCCAACAAAACTCATTTGACCAATTTTTTGAGGAAGGGTATTTGCTGCTGGGCAAATAATGAGTATTATTCCATTGAAAGCTCAGTTTAGTTGGTAGGCTGTTTTAGTAGAGCACAGAGAAGTTAGATGATAATGAGAAGCATTTATAAAGTGTCCTATTTTCAAGGTCTCAAAATTCTATCCAGTTATTAACAGTAAAATTATTGTAGGCTTCTTGGTATAAGAATTGGTACTTTAAGTGACTCATCCATGGCTGTACAATAATGAGTAGGACTCCTGAATACAAGCCTCTAATCTACTACCTATGCTTTAGGCCATGAATAAGAATCCAAACCTAGTAGGATTAAGGTAAGAAACTTATGCCTGACTAGGAAATAAATGTTCAGTTGGGCAAAAAATTAGCATGGTATTTCAAGGTTCTCCATATTTGTCCTTTGCCTATTTGTCTCCCTTTACCACCTCACTTTGTACTTTCAATATTATATTCAATCAATTATTTGCAAAGTTTCAAACATGGTTTTCCTTCACCTGTAATTTTCTTTCTTGTTTAGTTCATTGGGAAAATTATTTCTCATTCTTCAAGCCCCAGTTCACACTATGTCTTTTGTGAAGTTTTCCTGGGTTCCTAAGGTAGACTCAGGGGTTCTTTTTTAGGTTTCTGTTGTACCTTGTACACATCTTCATGACAGCACATGTGCAGGACATACTGTCCTCATGTCGGTCTTCCTACTAGACTCTATTGAGGATAAAACCCATGTTTTTTTCACAATGTATTCCTAAGTAACAGGAGCATGTGCAGAATGAAATAAATAATAGTATCTCCCTGACCCCCACCAGTACTGGGAATCAAACTCAGGACCCTGTGCTTGTGGGCAGGCGCAGCACCAGTGAGCTATGTCCCCAGGTCAATAATACCATCTTTTACTTATAAAGTATCTTACAGTTTTAAAAATACTTTAATAAGTTTTAGATTCTCACAAAACACTATACTGTAAGCATAGGAGTAAATATTCCTCATACTGGGTGCAATGTGAAAAAAATCCACCAATGTAAAGAACAATATATTAATTTGTTAATAGTATAAACTCTTGAGTTCTTAACCTAATTAAAATAGCAATCATTATTTTTGACATTTTTACTAGGATTTTGGGGAAAAGTAGCTAAGAGGTAAAGCAGAGTGAGCTTTACTAAATGTGATGTTATTTTAGGCATGACTGAACACAACTATGGTTTCCCACAGTAAGTAAATATGATGGTAATCAAATTGACTTTAACATGGGTTCAAATAGGCTATAAAAGCCATTGGTTGGAGGAAGTAGTGAGGATAGAACACTTATTTCCATAGTTCATACAATGAGATCATCTTGTGATTTAGTTCTACAAATTTCCCTGACTGTATTCAGAGGCGTCTTTTTATCTCTGAAACAAAGTCAAGCAGACCTCTGTTCAAATCCAAGTTATGCCACTTTTAAGCTTTATAACCAAGGACAAGTTATTTAATCACTCTATAAGATAGGGACTGTGGTAAGGATGAAGTGAGTCATACTAAGTGAAAGATTTTATACTTCTTTTGTATCCTCCGTAGTAACTGGCTGTGCTACTCTTTTACTGGCTGTGCTATTCTAAAGGAATGATCACTAACGATAAGTGACTTTAAACATATAGGAAGATGACTGGGTACTCAAACAGAACTTTAATCCTTAATGTGTGTAACAGGGTGAAATATGATACTCTATCTTTACCCTAATCTTTCCCATTCAGGTCCTACCCACTACCTTTGTGGCCAAAAGAGAAATCTAGAGAGCAAGGAGAATTACTGGAATATGAATCCCATTCATTGTTGGTTAGTACAGAAAAACTTGGTAGTGTAACTTCAGGCAGAGAGAGTAGGGCTAAGGACTGAGCTAACTGGTCTCTAAGAAATGACACTATGTCTGTTTTTCTAACAGATTTTTATTTAGAACCCTGGGGAGGGAACTAGTCTTTACAATGTTTTGATTTATAGTGCTGACACATGCTAACAGACTCAAATATTTCTAGCATATATGTTTCTTCATCATTCTAATCAGTCACTAATGGCATAATCACATCTATTTCATTAATTGGGTATTTATTTATTTATTTATTTATTTATTTTTTGAGGCAGGGTCTCCCTTTGTAGTTCTGGCTGGCCCTGAACTCACTATGTAGCCCAGGTTGGCCTCGAACTTGCAGCGATACTCCTGCCTCAGCCTCCCAAGTGCTGGGATCACAGGCATGCGCCATCACACCCACCTATTTAATTAACTCTTATGGTGACAAATTCAACAGACAACACTTTATTGTTTCAGAAAAACAATACTGTAGTTGCTTTGATGGTCTGTGTGATGTGATAAAGTGGCATGGCTACAGCCAAGTGGCAGGGAATTGTTCATACTATAAATCCTATTTTATCTATCCTATAATTTGGGCTAAAATAATATATACTGCTATGAAATGTTTTTATATTATAGAGGTAAATGTGGGGAGTCACTTTGAGAGACCTAGTGAGATAAGAATTATGGGGTAGAGATGACCACTTGCCTAAAAAAGATTGTCCTCCTCTTCTATAATCAAAAGTAGTTCTTAGTAGAGACCTTGCATTCTAACTAATGAAATATTAGCAGAAATTATATTCATCACTTTAGATCTGGCCCAGAAAAAGATCTGATCCTCCACTGTGTCTCTCTTCCTCCAGTTGCCAGCTGATGACATCAAACAAGTACCCTTGGAAGCAGTATGTTAAAGATGGCAGATTTGCCATTAGATTGGGACTGTGAAAGACTATAGAAGGGGCTGTATAGAACAGGGAAAAGAGTAGGAAAGAGGACTGAGGAAATACTTATCTTCATGGTGGTGAAAATAGGCAAAAACTAAAACACTTTATCGCCATAAATTAGAAATTTGTAAACAAACTGAACTTACTGTACCCTACTTTAGGACTGTTAAAGCAGACTCTGTGAGAACAGAAGAAAAGCAGTCTCTGCTTTGTGATAGCAGTCAGTTTCTTTGTCCTAGCAACCCAGGGCAAAAAGCTCTCTAGCCTTAACAACTGTCACTTATCACCAGTGAACAAGAAATCATTTAAAAAATTAATAAAACAGCTTATTGAAAGGATTCAAACTATGGCATCAGTTTCCCTACCATAGCCCACCATGAAGTAAAGGTGAAAGAGGGAGGTTCTTTAAATGAGTGTTTTTCTTGTGCTTCCAGGGGGTCTTTGCATTTGCAAAAAGTAACTCAAAAGGTGATCAGATAAAGTGATATTTTCAGAATAGTTACTCTGAAAAATTAAGATAATACTATCAGATAATCATTATTTAGGACAAGGAAGAATTAGTGCTTTTGCCAGGGACCTCTTTGCTTCTGTCTCACTTTCTGCCAGTTTTAAGAGAAAGGTGTTCCCTGGCCAGGCTCTTAGTATATTCTTGTAGCTCCTGAGACTTAGTAGAAATATTGGTGTGGGAACTGAAAAGAACTTCCTGGAAGTTTAAAAAGATTTGTTTGGTTAGCTAACCAATTTACATCTCTGGGAAAGAAGGTACTTTGAGCTGCCCTCCTGATAGCCAAATTTAGACAGTTTCATCTTTTGCTTTAGAAAAAAAACCACTAGTACATAAAAACTAAAAATTGTATATATTAATGGGATAATGTAATGCTTTGATACATGGATAGAATGTGTAACATTTAAATCAGGTTAAACATATCTATCTCCTCAAAGATTTATCATTTCTTTATGGTAAAAGCTTTCTTCTAGTGTTTTAAAATGTAATTATTATCTACAACAGCATACCAGCACTACTTTCTCCTCCTGTAACTTAGTGCTCATTAACTTTTCCATCCCTCCCACCTCCCTCTGCTCTCCAGCCTCTGGCAACTACCATTTTACTCTAAATTTCTATGAGATCAATTTTTTTTTTTTTTTTGGTACCGGGGATTGAACTCGGGTCCTTGTGCTTGCGAAGGAGGCAGGGAAACCACTGAGCTAAATCCCCGGCGATCCATTTTTTTTTAGTTCCACAAAAGAGTGAAATCATATGGTTACTACCTGTCTTTCAATGCCTGGGTTATTTTCACTTAACATAATGATCTCCAGTTCTATCCATATTGTGGCAAAGGACAAGATTTCATTTTTTCCACTGTCAGGTATGGTGATACACACCTGTAATCCCAGCATTTGGGAGGCTGAGGCAGGAGGATTGCTGGGTGTTCAAGGCCAACCTAGGCAACATAGTGAGTTCAAGGCCAGCCTGAACTACCTACTGAGACTGTCTCAACCTCCACTCCAAAAAGATTTCATTCTTTTTATGGCTGAATAGTATTCTAGTGTGCATATGTATATTTTCTTTATCCATTAATCAGCTGATGGACACTGATGCTGCTTCTATTTCTTGACTATTGTGAATACTGTTGCAATGAACACGGGAGTCCAGATGTCTTTTTTGACATATTGATTTAATTTTCTTTTTCTTTTTTTTTGGGGGGGGAGGGGTACCAGGGATCGAACTCAGGTCCTTGTGCTTGCGAGGCAGGCGGCAGAACCACTGAGCTAAATCCCCAGCCCCTGATTTAATTTTCTTTGGATATGCAGCCAGTAGTGAGATTGCTGAGTCACAAGGGAGTCATATTTTCAGTTTTTTTAAAAACCTCCATACTGTTTTCTGTAATGGCTGTTCTAATTTACACTCCCATCAACAGTGTGTTAAGAGTTTCCTTTTCTCCTCATCTTCATCATCATTTGTTATTTTTAGGCTTTTTCATAACAGCTATTTTAACTGTCATGAGGCAATATCTCATTTTGGTTTTGAATTGCATTTCTCTTGTGATTAATGATGTTGAGCCCTATTATACCTGTTGGCTGTTTGTGTCTTTTTTTGAGAAATGTCTATGTAGGTCTATTGCCTATTTTAAAAACTGTAGGGGCTGGGGGTTTAGCTCAGTGGTTTTGCCGCCTGCTGTGCAAGCACAAGGACCCAAGTTCGATCCCCAGTACCAAAAAAAAACAAAAACAAAAACCTGTAGGGGACGTAAAAAAGAATTAAGATGAGGTATGTAAATGCACCAACTTCTCTTGATGAATATAATCATTATGTTTTGTAAACTAATAAAAACAAAATAAAAATTGGGCTGTTTTTCTGCTACTGAGTTTTTAAGAGTTCCTTCTGGATTCTGGGTATCAATCCCTTGTTAGATGCACAGTTTACAAATACTGTATTTTCTCCCCAATTGGTAGATTGTATTTTCATAGCTGATTGTTTCCTTTGGTGTGCAGAAGCTTTTAGTGTGATGTAATCCCATTTATTATTATTATTTTCTTTTGCATTTGTTTCCTGTGCTTCTGGGATCTTCTCCAAAAAGTCTTTGCCCATTCCAAAGTCCTGAAGCATTTTTCTTATGTTTTCTTCTACTAGTTTCAGTTGTACTCTTTACATTTTAGCTTCTTACTCTTGCCAATTCCCTAATGTCTACAGACATGGTTAAGACTTTCAGTGCTAAAATTTTGAAAAGTATAGTTTATGTGAGTGGTCTTTAATTTTTTATTTCACATTAATTTCTGATTTATGGAAATCTGGCTTGTTACCAACCATGCTATTCAAAGTATTCTGGCAAAAGCCACAAGTGATCTCTTAACCTTTAATTTCTTGCAATTTAATATATTGGTAGGCATCTTCCCCTAGAAACTATCTTCTCCATTGACTTCTATGATTTGTTTCTCCTTCTAACTCATCTAACATTTTTATATAACTATTCTATTTTCTTTAAATTTTCTGCTTTCTATTCTTAACTTAGAAGGCAGCTATGCTCACCACCATACCACCAATGCACACTCTATTCTTTTTTTTTTTGGTACCTGGGATCGAACTCGAGTCCTTGCGCTTGCGCAGCAGGCAGCGAAACCACTGAGCTAAATCCCTGGCTCACACACTCTATTCTTAACTTGAGTGCTCTTATTTATGCCCAATAACTTCTATTGTCAGTTATTTGGTGATAACTCTCAAATCCATGACCTCATGTTGTGAGCTCTACATTTGGTCTATTTTCCAGAGTAACATTCCTAAATATATTCTGTGCATCTTTCCCTGGAGGCACTTCATTGTGAATGTGTCCAAAAATAGGACTCAAATTTCCCCATTAGCCTATTCTTCCTCCTACATTTTCATGCTAGAACCCATCCTCTATTCAGAAAGTTCTATGTTGGTTAGTAGCACCACTATCCTCCATCATTCAAGCCAAACGCGGAAGCTATTGATCATATTATCCTTACGTTCCATACAAAAAAAGATAAAAGATAAAGATACTCAAGGCCTTTGAGTATCTCCAAAATGTCTCTCTCACATATACCTGGTTCTCTTTTCTTATGTTATAGCTCTCAGCATTTTTTTTACCTAAACTACTGTTATAAGCCTTATAACTAGTGTCCCAATCTGCAGTGTCTTCTCTTCTTCAATCTATCTTCCATACACTGCTTGTCAGAGTTACCTTTCATATCATCAAAGTTAACTGATCATTGTTTCCTCCTCCTCCTCAAAGTTACAAAGGCCCTCTGTTAGCTGCTAAGTCTTTTTTTTTTTTTTGTACCGGGGACTGAACTCAGGACTTCCCGCTTGCAAGGCAGGCGGCGGAACCACTGAGCTGAATCCCCGGCCCATGCCAAGTCTTTAACATGGCATTCAAGGCTTTTTTTCTGTCATTCCTTCTTTCTTTTTTCCCATTATAGGTGACCATAATTCCCCAAAGGCACTTCAAACCTTCTTACACTTCCCTTGTTTCTGTCTCGGTATTACCTTTTCTTCCCTGTCTACAGTGTTCTCCCAGCCCTTTGCTGCCTACGGAAATCCAGCCTATCCTTTAAGGCTGAACACAAGTACAATCTCTTCTGCAGAACACTTACTCTTTGTCTAGATTCCTATAATACCTTTTTAGAGCTTTCAAGGATACAAATAGCCCACTGCAGCACGTGTGCCATGGGTTCACCATCCCTGCCTTATACTGTGGTATATTGTTGGTTGCTATGTGCCTAACTTCCTTTTAAAGGAAGTAACGGCTGTAGTGTCAGGGGATGTATTATTTATTTTTCTAGTGATTAGCACAGTTCTTAGTGTAGAAGAGGAGCTCAATAAATTTTTAATTAGTGAATAAAGCTAAGGAGACGGGCACTAGAAAGAACACAAGGATTTCTAGATCCACTTCCCAGTATGCTATTCAATTTGGCCTGGACTTTGTAGGTATTTCTCTTGCTCCTGTGTAAGACTGTGAAACAAGTTTAAATATGACTCAAATACTGAGAATAGAGATATTCCTGATATTTTTTAACTCCTCTTAAAATTTGTCTATAGTCAAAACTTTGTTTTTGCTGTACTACAGTCTATTAATTGCTTTCCATTCTCAGAAAATGATATTCACATGTCTGCAAAAATTCTTGCTTCTAACCAGGCATGGTGGCATATTCCCATAATCTTAGTATGCTGGGAGGCTGAGGCAGGAGGATCTCAAGTTTGAGACCAGCCTCGGCAGGCAATTTATTAATCTAGCAAGACTCTGTCTCAAAATAAAAATAAAAAAGGGGCTGGAGATTGTAGCTTAGTATGAAGACCCTTCAATCTGCAGTAAAAAAAAATAATTTTTGCTTCTGACTATATTTTATCAGTCAGTAACTGCTTTTGCATTTTCTTTTCATGCTTTTTACAAAAGTTGAGTTTTAAGTATATTTTTAGTCACTGTGTATTACTATTTTATATTCAATGTGGACATGGAAGAGCAAGATGAAAGTAAACTGTAAGTAGTGATTGTAAGTAAAATATTCCCAAGACGTATCTCTAGAAATGTGTAGAACAGTATTATTTCTTTGTAGACTTAGAATTTGGGTAGGAATTTGTTGCACTCACTCACTTTGCCTCACACCTCCTACTGCCTTTCTGCTCTGTTGATACATCACTGGCCCTAGAACAATGGGCATCTTTTGTCTACCACAACAATGAAGTTGTAGACCTCATGAGGAAGACAGCTATGACTATTGAACTGGCACAATGTGAAACATCAACAGTGAACATAGGAAGATTTACCATTTTTCTCTTCCTTCTCAGCTCTTGTTTACACCTGTAGCACAGCATTTTGCTTTCAACTCTAGCTAGTTATAAATGTGTCTATTAAAACCACTAACCTGTAAGTCCTAGTAGACAAATATATCTTATTTACATCTGTATTCCTTACAGTGCTGAACATAGAAGCTTGAATACATTAACCAATGTTCACTGAATTTTTGCTAATATGCATGTCTTCACCACTCCTGAGTTGTGGTAGGATGAAAAAAAAAAGACACCATGTGTGGATCTTTGAGAAGAGTTTTTCAAATATTTTAAGTTGCAAGCTTAAAATCAGTACAACTTATCATTGTTCATTTATTAATTCATTATTAAAAATATTAATTGTGTACTTACTGTGTGTCAGGCACTCTACTAATCATTAGGAAAACAAAGGCAAGACAGAAAAGGTTGTTGTCCTTAGTGAACTCACTTCATGTCTTAAAAGGGAAAGTGGACGGTAACCAGTGTCACATATAATAAATTAGTAATTGTGATACATATTAGAGAGGAAGTAAAAGGTTGCTATGATGCAGATAAAAACCAGGAAGAATTTACTTAGATAAGGTGACAAGAAGTCTCTTTGGAGGTGGGATTTTAACTGAGATCTGAAGGAGGACTGAGAGATGGTGCTAATAAGCCGGGGATAGTGATTCCAGATGGAGAAAACTGTTAAGTGTAAATTCCCAGAAGTGAGGAGAAAGTTCTAGGAGGTGGCAGAAGCTATCTCTATAAATACAGGGTTTGAAGAATCTGGCTTTGGCTTTAATCTGATTTAAGAAGCCACTGGGCCGGGGATTTGCCTTGCAAGTGCAAGGTTCTGAGTTTGATTCCCAGTACAAAAAAAAGAGAAAGCGAGGGCTAAGGGAAAGGATAGAAGGGAATGGGATTAATATGAGAAAATGGAAAAATAGGAACAAAATCTTTGTAAATAGGGAGGACTGGAGGG
>NW_004624849.1:800375-869610 GCF_000247695.1 Heterocephalus glaber | reverse complement strand
AAAAAAAAAAAGAAAGAAAAAAAAGAAGTCAGTGAAGAATTGTGCTTTTAAAAAATCACTCTGGTTGCTGGTGGACAATGGTTTGGAGGAGGGCAAGAGGTGAGGCCAAGTACGAAGGTAAATTAATCCATGTGAGAGCCCCTGGTGTAGTCAGTAGAGATGAAAATGAATACTTACAAGTAAAATCTGAGTGGTAGAACCAACTAGATATACTGAAGGCTGTAGTAAAATGAATGTCTCAGAGCTGTGGGTTTTCATGGTTAAGAGGGTAGAGCTGTCTGAATTTGAAAATCTCTAGAGGTTGAATGAATTGTTCTACTCACAAAAACAAAACAAAACAAAAAACCCCCAATGCACTGTCAAGTCCCACTAAGCTGGCAATAACTCCGGATTGCTGTGCCATTAATCTTGGTTTGACAACCAAGGAAAACCTGTGGAATTCTTATCTTCTGATTAAGCCAGTATTGCTTCAAAGACTCATTAATGGGACAAATTAGCTTCTACTTCCTATGCTACTTTCAGTATCAAAAACTTCCCTTAATTACTTGCCTACTTCAATCCCATTCTAGATATCTAGATGAAATTATTTTAAACTAGTATTTGCTATATTAAACATAACCATCCTAAGAAATTATGTATGTATAATCAACCATGTAAAGCAGTATTACTTTCTTATAGCAAAATCAAGTAATATAGAACACAAGTCCCTTTTGCGTTTTGTTATCTGGCTCTTATATAATGTTCCATGAATGAATAAACACTAAGCATTTATGTTTGTGAAACCATAAAATGATGATCTCTCCATCATATATAACATAAACAGGATAATTTCTCTGTATATATATTGACCTAGCAAATTTCTCATGAGCTTATGACAGTAAGAATAAGTAGCTTTCGGTTTTAGCTGGGTTTAGTGAAGAATTCAGACTACCAACTTTTTCCAAACTTCATTTTGGATTTGGAAAAGGAAAAAAAAATGTTGTGGCCTATCATCTGATGGTTAAACAGTTTAAAATATGGTAACAGTTGTCTAACAGTTGTAGATCCCATGCTGAGAGAAAACTTCATAAAGTTGCATTGGTAAACTAATTAGATTTCATGAGATGTCTTGTAGCATATCAAAAACCTATGGCCTTGTGTCACGAGTAATATTTCAAATTTGAGTTTCAAATTTATTTTTAATGGCAACAGGGGATTAGAAACTGACTTAAATAATAGGAAAATATTCATTGTTAAGATAAATCTCCAGTAATATTACAAATCAATGAAATATTTCCCTGGAAAGTACACATCCAAACCATGACATAAGAAGACTGATTTCTGAGCTGGGCGAGGTGGTGCATGCCTGTAATCCCAGCACTCAGGAGGCAGAGGCAGGAGAATCAGAAGAGGATCACTGCAAGCTCAAGGCTAGCATGGGGTACATAGTTCAAGGCCAGTCTGAATTAGTAAAACCCTGTTTTAAAAAAAAAAGACTGATTTCTTCTCAGTGATAGACAAAGACTCAGAAGTGAAGCAGATCTAGACAGTGAAAGGAGAGTAAAGAGCTAACATTTCCAGGGAGGTAAGGTCATCTACTAATTAATATCCAAATGTCAGTAAAAGATGGTTGGTACACCTCCCTTTCCTTTGCTTAACTCTTTCAAAACTCCTAAGAGTTCATTTAGTTCCAAGAGTATCTTTTCTCTTCCTATGTGCAACTGGTTTGCTGAATTCTCTCCTAATGCTTTTAAAAAGCAGAACTTAAGGGTTTGTTGTGGGAGCCTGCAGTGGATATCAGAAGCAGTGACTGTGAATTTGTGCTTCAGTGAGGGTAAAGTTAAATGTTATTTTGCTTGGAGGGTCATGCTTAGACTAAAAGAACAAACAAAATCACCACAAACTATAATTCATCATTTTGTTATTTTACATATTCTACAAGAAGCCAGGTTGTACAGGCCGCTGGCATAGTTAGTTACTTTTCATTTGGGAGAAGATGTCCTCTTTTCTATCTAATGTTGCTTCTCTGATATTTTGATTTGTGGCACAGATATGAGAGCACCAGGTCTTCACTGTATAATTCACTAAGTTTTTTTTTTTTGGGTACTGGGGATCGAACTTGGGTCCTTACGCTTGCGAGGCAGGTGGCAGAACCACTGAGCTAAATGCCCGGCCCAATAATTCACTAAGTAAATGTATAATTCATGACCAAAATTATACATGACCAAATAAATTAAGAAAAATCTTGACTAATTATAAGCAATCAACTCTGGTCATAAAGAAGTAAGTACTCAGCTATCCTCATAGATAAGAACAATTTGGGTAACCTTTGACCCTCCCTATTCATTCATCATAATATCTACTATTTTTTATTTGAGGGAATCAGATTAAACTAAATTAGGCTTCTATGTCATCATTTCATAGGTTATATCAGCTCAGTGTTTATTATATAAAGTTTACAAGCTTTTGTTGTTTTGTTCAAACATTTAAAAATAAAGTAGTTGTCTTCTAATTATGTGTGTGGTACTGGGGATTGCCCTCAAGGGGCACTGAGCTACATCAGCAGTCCTTATTTTAAAATTCTGAGACAGGGTCATGCTAAATTGCCTAGGCTGGCCTCCTGTCTCAGCCTCCCAAGTAATGGATTACAGGGTATGCTACCAAGTCTGGCTATCTTCTAATTTATTTGTTAAAATCTTATATACAGACATACCCCCTCAAAATGTTAATTAGGAGAGCTGTTTCTGGGCAAGGGAGGCTAGATACCATGACAACTGAGATAATGAAGAAAGAAAATAAGAGAGGGTGGAAATTTATTCAAGGCTAGCCTAGTGCTACGTACAAAGACTAAGCAGTAATTGGACAGACCCAGAAAGTAGGTGGCCCACAATAGTCTACTCTCTCCTTTTTACATTTCTACTATCAAAGGTACTAATGGGTTGAAAAACAAAGGCTGGTTCCCTGCTCTTTCAACCTTAAGATGCACAAGTTGCTACAAATGAATTTTGTTCTTTTTTTTTCGGTACCGGGGATCGAACTCAGGTCCTTGCACTTGTGCAGCAGGTGGCGAAACCACTGAGCTAAAACCCCGGCCCTACAAATGAATTTTGTACTTCTCTACTATTAGCCTAATAGCAGGGATTAGTTCATTAGATTAGTGAATTAATTTGATATCTCTGTGCCTAAGGGAATAAAACAGGACAGACTAAATTCAGAGTATAACAGAGGCACAATAATGATACATAGTGAAAAAGAGAAAGCACAATAAGGTGTTGAGGTCCAAGGATTGTGAATGCTTCAAGATTTTTTGTGTGTGTGTGTGTGTGGTGGTAATGGGGATTGAACCCAGGACCTTGTACACTTGTACATGCTAGGCAAGTGTACTACCACTGAACTGCATTCCCATTCCCAGTTCTTTTTTGTTTTATTTTTAAGACAAGCTCTTACTAAGTTGCCCAGGCCTTGAACTTATGACCCTCCTGCCTCAGCCTCCTGAGTAGCTGGGTCTATAGGCATGCACTACCATGTCTAGCTAAATGGCATACTTTTATCTAGAATGCAAATCCAAAGTCTTTTGATAGTCTAAAGAAGTTTTGATAACAAAGAAATTTTGCTAACATAAATGATTCCTTTTGGTTTTTTGAGACAGGCTCTCCCTTTGTAGTTCAAGGTGGTCCTGAACTTACTATGTAGCCCAGGCTGGCCTCGAACTTGTGCAATCCTCCTGCAGTGCTGGAATTACAGAAGTGTGCCAACACACCTGGCACATAAATGATACTTTGCTTACAGTTTGGTAGAAACACAAAGCCAGGAAAAGATATTATCTATAACTCATTTCTTTCTGTCACAGTTATATATTTATGCAGTATTAGATCATTTTCTCTGGTATATTAATTCTCTGCCCAGATTCTGGGACAACAGACAAGTCTGATTTTTTCCCCCAGTACTATGAGTTGATCTCAGGGCCTTCACACTAAGCTATATCCCCAGCCCCTTTTTATTTCTATTTTGTCCAGACTAGGCTTGAATTTGTGATCCTCCTGCCTCAGCCTCCCTGAGTGCTGAGATTACAGGTATGAGCTACTACCACATCTGGGTGGCAGTCTGATCAAGTATTTGAAACAAGTATGACAGTGTACGGCTTTAATCTTGGCTCTCTGAGGCACAAGGATTTCAAGTTTGAGCCCAGCCTAAGCAATGTAGTGACTTAGTGAGACCTGTCTCAAAGTAAAAAGGGCTGGGGAGGTAGCTCAGTGTGAAGGTTCTGGATTCAATTCCCACTACTGGGGGGAGGGAGATAGGGAAGAGAGAAAAAAACTCAATCTCAGATGTGGCACTGACCTCTTGCTCTGCTACTTCCTTTTTCCAGTGCCATTCTCAGACGTTTTTCATTTTTTTCTGTACGGGGGATTCAACTCAGGACCTTGCACTTGTGAGGTAGGCGCGGTGCCACTGAGTTAAATCCCAGGCCCTCAGACTTTCTTCTTTCGCTCAGGCAGAAGCTATTTCCTTGGGTAGCCTATTTCTAAGGGAGATTAACTATTTGTTGGCATCAGTAGAACATTCTCTTTTGTGTCTAATTCCCTAATAAAGTCAACAAATTCAGGGTTAAGATTGAGTACTGAAAGCCCAGGAAAATGGACTAAGAGGTAAGGATGTTGTATTGCTTCAGAGAGCTTTCTTCACACACAGATATACACATTAGGCACTGGATTACCTAGTATGACTTTAAAGGAATGAGTTGGTCTTGTCTGGTCTATTGAAATATAGTAGATATGGAGAGAAGTGGGAGAGGAAATGGAGAACAGAAGGGGAAACAATGTGCAGGAAGCATAAGTTGCCACAGAGACAAACCCTGCTTCAAGGGAGTCCTATTAATCAGACTTTACTGAAATGAAAAGTAATTGTGTAGCCAGTTTCTTTGAAAGTCCAGCTTGGGCTTTCCCAGTAGCATTAAATTTGGAGTAAATTTCCATTTCATTGACCCAGGGAGCCTCAACTCTTAGATTAATATTTTAGTAACAAGCCTGTGCCAGCTAATGCTAGGGAAAAAGCTGAATTCCAATGAAATAAAATCTAAGAGAGCTTTTTGGTAACTCCTGGTCTTATTTATAATTTTACTTTGTCACTGAGTGAAATATGATGTCCAGAAACTGTGTTTTGTAATCACTAAGGAACAGAATATTCAACATTTGAAGTTAGAATTATTTGTTTTTCTTGTTCCAGTGTATCAGCCGACTGCTGCAATGCTCCTAGTTAAAAAACAATGCTGAGAAAGCAAGTCTATATGGTCTTGATATGGCTGCATAAAAACTGTATTTTAGCCAGGCATGGTGTGCACGCCTAGCACTTGGGAGGGTGAGGCAGAAGGATTGCCACAAGTTCCAGGCCAGCCTGGAATGCACAGTGAGTTCAAGGCCAGCTTGAACTACATAGCAAGACCCTGTCTCAAAAAACCAAAAACCAAAGAAATAAAAAACAAAACAAAACAAAACAAAAGCCCATATTTTCTCCTTTGGGAGTCCCTGAGGATTTCATCCTTTGTAAGGATATTAATTCAGTGGTAGTCTGCCTTAGACCTCAGCTTTTAATCCTCTCAGGCTGGGAGAGCACATGGGTCAGGAGGATTTGTCTGGAAATTGATCTCAAAGAGTTTATTAGGTAATTCTAGATTAGTCTTTTTCTTAAATATGTAGTTGCTAACTATGTATTAAGCATCAGCAGCAGTATTAGATTTACAGTAGTCTTCTCTACTCCACTTCTGTGGTTTCACTTTTTATGTTTATAGTTGCCCAGTGTCAACTACAGTCTGGAAATACTAAATGGAAAATATCAGGAATAAACACTTCATAAGTTTTAAATTATGTGTGCTCTGAGTAGTGTGATGAAATCTCATGCCATCTCACCTGTCCTGCCTGGGACTTGAATCATTCCGTTGACCAGTGTATCCATGCTGTATATGCTACCTGCCCATTAATCACTTAGTAGCTCTCTTGGTTATTGCAGTATTGTGTTATTGCAGTTTTTGTGTTCAAATAACTGTAATAATGGCTCCCAAACCATTGCTGGCAATTTTGATATGCCAAAGAGAAGCTGTAAAGTGCTTCCTTTATATGAAAAGGTAAAAGTACAATAAGATATTTTGAAAGACCATGTTCATGTTGCTATTATAGCACATTGTTAAAATTGTTTTATTATGAAATATTGTTACAAATTTCAAATTGTACCTAATTTATAAATTAAACTTTATCATAGGTATGTAGAAATAGGAAAAACAATAGTATCTATATGATTTGGTCCTACCTGCAGTTTTAGTATCCATGGGGGGGGGCGCTGAAAACTTGTAAGAGGGGAGTAATTTACAACAAAATCCTTTTGAGAATGCCATATAATTTATGTAACAGACTCAGGTTCAGTTTTCTGTTTTGTCTGTTTCTAAAATCTTGTGCCTAAAATATTAATAGCTGAAGAATGCTGAGCTTATCTTAGTCACAGGATTCAGCTGAGGTACATGTGAAGGGTCTCTATTACTACAAAGACAAGAGAGGGAAAAGAACATACCCTGAATTATTTCTTTGTACTCTATATACCAACACTGCCTTGATTACTGTAGCTTTAGAGGAAGTCTTAAAATTAGGTACTAAATGTCTTTCAACACTTTTTTTTTCTTTTTCTTTTTACTTTTCTAGGTCCTTTGTACTCCTAATAACTTTGAAATTTCAATATCCAATTCTTCATTTACAGCACGTATACACAGACCTGAATTTTTATATATACCTTGTGTTTTCTAATCCTGCTAAATTCAAATACAAGTTCTAGGGGCTCCTAGAGATTTCTTAGTATTTTCTCTGTAGATGATCATTTCATCTACATATAAAGATTTTACTTCTACCTTGCCAATCCTATCCTAATTGTGTCATTTTATTGCCAGACTATTTTGGTTTGGGCCTAGGTTTCAAAGTTTAATGGACAGACGAAGAGTAGGCATATCTGCCCTGTTCCCCACCTTAGGGAGAAAGCATTGTATCTTCGCCATTCATATAAGCCATTTTTGCTGGAAGTGTGGAGTACATGTCTTTGATCTGTTGAGAAGGTTCTGTTCTACTTCTAGTCTCCTGATAGCTTTTACCATGAACAGCTGTAGAATTTAGTCCAATACTTTTTCTGGAACTACTAACAGGATCATACCACTTTTTTCCTTTCCTCTGTTAAAACGATGACTTCTGGGGGTGGATCTTCCAATGCTGAACCAACACCGCCATCCCTATAACAAAACCACTTTCTACATATTGCCAGATCTGACTTCTAATAGTTTGTTTTGTTAAACAAATTTCTATCTATGTTCATACTTTTTTCTTTTATTATCTTTATCCAGTTTTAGTATTAGCACAATGTTGATTTCCTAAAATGAGGGGAGAAGTGTTACTTTTTTCTGCTTTAAATGTTTGATATAATTTATCAGTTAAAATGTATATGAGCCTGCTGTTGTCATATAGGTAGGTTTTCAAGCTAGGAATATACTTTCTTTAATAGGTGCTATTCAAATTTTATATTCCCTCCAGAATTAGTTTCATTAATTTGTCTTCCAAGGTACTTCTTAGAAATGGTCAAATTTATTTCAAAAAAGATTTTTGTGATATGCTTTCTATATCCTTTTAAATTCTATAAAATCTGTGGTAATGTCTCCTAGATCTTGATACTGTAATTTTAAAAATGTATAATTGATATTGTGAAATAGGAAGAAAAGGTCTAAAGGAGCAGGGGAAGTGGGAAGGGTAGGGGAAAGGAAAGAAGGGAAAAGAAAAAATATGAGAAAAGGAAAAAAATGGAAACAAAGTCTTTGCAAATAGGAAAGGGTGGAGGGGGTGAAGGGAGGGCAGGGGAAGGGGAAAAAAATAAGAACCAAGATACTCATGTAATGGCACAAGATCCCAATGATGAATGTAACTGTATTTTATACCTAAAATGTACCAATAAACTTAATGGGAAAAAAATAAAAAACAAGCAAACAAAAAAACCTAGTTCCTCTTCTTTCCACTACAGCATTTTTCTGTAAAATTTTTTTTCCTTCTCATGGCAAATGCAATACATTCTACTGCCTGGCTTACTATCATGATCAGAATCTGGAACTAATTTCCTAATGAATCAGCATGAAGTAGGTTGAGCAGCATGCCCACAAGCACAGTTGTCTGTTGAACAACATAGTCACAAAGGTAATAAAACTCCAGCCTCATCAGATTTTCAGTCTCTCTGATGAGTCACACACAGTGTGAGAAACAGTCATATTTGGCTTATCTTATTTCTGTGTCAGAATAAACTCTACATTGGCTAGTTATGTTGTTAGAATCTTGTTACCAGGAACTCAGTATTAATTTTAACTTTTGAAAACACCTACTTTATTAAAGATTCTTTTAAGAAAAGAGTAGCATGGAGGAGTAGAAATCACAACCTACTAGGATGCCACAAACTAGGTTTTACCCAATAGAATGGGAAACAATTTCATATACAGTGGTTTGCTGAGTTCATAAGGATTCTCAAATTAGGGTCAAGTTCAAAAGAAAAGAGTGGTGGGGTGGTGGTGATAAATTAATAATGTCTGCCATGGACGCAAGGATGGGGAGTGGTGGTAGTTACTATATTTTAGTATTTTAGTCTCTCTTCTCTTCACGTACCCAATAACTATGACTTTGGACAAGTGATTCAGTTCCTTTAAGGCCTACATAGTCAAATGAGCAAAATGACATATGAAAGCAGAGTGACTAGACTATCTGATATCATCAAGTCTTTTGTCAGGTATAAGGTTTGAGATTATAGTTTTACTTTTTTATTTTGTTTTGTTTTGTTTGCTTTGAGACAAGGTCTTGCTATGTAGCCCAAACTAGTCTTGAACTCATGATCTTGACTCAGGATCCCAAGTGCTAGGATTACAGATGAGTGCTAATCACCTTAAAAAATGTCAATAATTTTTTTTTTTGGTACCGGGGATTGAACTCGAGACCTTGTGCTTGCGGAGGCAGGTGCTGGAACCACTGAACTAAATTCCTGACCCCTGCAATAAAAAATTTAAAAGTGGGCCAGGGATTTAGCTCAGTGGTTTCACTGCCTGCTGTGCAAGCACAAGGAACTGAGTTGAATCCCTGGTACCAAAAAAAAAAAAAAAAAAAAAGTAATTCTGTTCTAAGACAAAGAGATGAAAAATGTCAAAAAATTTTAATATCTGAACAATAATGAGGAAATCTGTTAAATGGCTATCGTAAGAACAGCTTGTGATGGGCCAGTAACAATTATTTAGGAAAACACAGGAACATTCTAAATATCTATGAAGATGTTGAATATTAAGGAAATAGCATCGTGAGAATACACATAAACCTCATCCTAGCCTTGCCTTGAGAAGAAACTGTGATGAGGTCTTCTATTTGTGAAATGTTCAATAAAGAACACTTCTCATTACTTTGAATACCCATGCTCCATGCTGTAAGTATAAAATAGGCTCAGAATTGTTTATTATAGATCTATGTCTTACCTGGGATCACAGAGAAATTTGGTTTTCTCTCCTTCTTCTCTCCAGATAAGCCATTCTCGAAAAGAAGGGTGTACAAACATACGAGTCATGTCTCTGCGCTTGATTAGGAACATGGAGAGGTTCTCCATTCTCTGCTGAAAATCTTCCCATTCTAGTGTGCCTTCAATGCTACCAGCATTGATGGCCTGAAAGATATGCTCATCAGTCAGTGGGTGGAGAGAGGCCACTGCCACATTCAGGAGAGGCATCACCCGGTCAAAGGAAGACTGGGTTGGGAACTTCATATTGCACTGGAGTAAGTATACCTCTGAGAGTGAAACAGGAACTACTTTGTAGCTAGAGCTCTTTAACACTAGATAGCCTTTCTCTATGAGGTCAAATGTGAGTTTCAGATATAGATAAGACCCTTGACTGAGGGTCTTGAGATGAGAACTGAGCTTGCCAAATGTAGTATTGTCCATTTTGCCATTAAGTGAAATGTTATTCTGGATCTCTGAGCTGCTGTGTATCCGGTGCAGGATGTAAGCCTGCAGGTCCTGGTCTATGGCTTCATTCTCTTCTAGTCGATCCAAAAAAATCCTATGGAAAGGCAGCAACTTGGTAATTTCCTAAAACAGATGGAGAAAGAGAGAGACAGAAAGACCTTCAGTTTCCCCTAACTCTTGTGATAAACTATGACATCTACAAATTTACTCTGAACTTCTTAGTGGTCAAAGAAAAGAGGAAAACATGATCAAGTATTAGTATCCACAGATTAAAACAAATTAGCTACAGAGGAGGGATACAAAACACTTTTCCTAATATTGAGACTTAAGAAAAATTTTCATGGGTCTTTGTAAAGAGACTTTAAAAACCAACTCATGGTTGGTATTCTAAACAACCTTCCCATTTTAGAGTTCAAATGGAAAATGGAGTGCTGCGTAACTCTGGTTGTAAGCCAGTTTTTCAGTATAAACCATAGCATAAAGTCAATTCAGTTAGAGGAATGTGTAAGGATTCAAAGAATATCATGTAACAATGTGGCTTTTAATAAAAAAGAAAAACAAAACAGAATGTGGCTTTCTAACCTTTCTCATAAAATGATTATATTTAACACAGGCCTTCTCCAGATTCTTGAGTTGAAAGGAACACTTCTAATAGTAGAAAGCTGGGTATTTTGGGATCGGCTTGGAAATTATGTTGGGGGAAGGTGGCTTAGTGATGACCCTTATGTAATGGATTCCATCTTTTCTTATGTCCAAATAGACTTTGCTCCTGCAAGTACTCATTCTTTCTTTGCACCCATTTCTTCTTCTCAACTGAGTCACACAGATATGTATATACCCTATATACCTCCTTCCATCTACAGTATTACCCTCTGATTCTGTTCTCATTTTCAGTAAAATTTATAGAAAAGTTTTCTCTATATGGTATTTCTAACCCCCCTCATCCTATTCTCTTATTTGTTCCAATCAGGCTTCACTGGAATGGTTCTTGTCAAGTAATCCTGACTTTTCCATATCAGTTAATTACTTTTCAGTTCTTAAATTCCTCATTCTCTAAGCAGTGTTTGACAGAACCACACCTTTCTGTATCTTTTCTGAGTTACTTTCTGCAGCTTGCTTCCATAGCATGCTCTTCTCACTTTTCTCTTAGCATGCTAGACACTCTTAACCAGCCTCTCTTACTATCTTTCATTTTCATTTTCCAGCCTTTCCTCACCAGTTTAAGTTCCTATTCTCATTCCCCAGAACAGAGTACTTTGCTTTAAATATCATCAAATGGAAACAAAGCTTGTGTACATAGGGAGAGGAGGGACCTTGAGGGGGAGAAATGGGATAAAATAAAATTTAATAAAAAAATAAATAAATATCATCAATTTGTGGATGATGCATAACTTTGTTTCCAGATTAGTTATCTTCCCTGAGTTCCCATCTTATATCTCTGTATACTCAACAGTTATACTCAGATGTTTCACAAACTTAATGTGACTAAATCAGAACTACTAAATTCTGTCTCAACCATAAACCTTTCTCATGTCAATAAATGGCATTACCATTGGCACTACCACCAAAGTCCTGGAGGTATATGTAATTTTTTTCCCCTCAAACCAACAATTCTATTCATTTGCTCAGCTGAACCTCAGAATCCATTCTTGAATCCTGTTTTTCATAACCAAAATCTGTCCATCAAGTCCTGACTCTCCTTCAAAATATATTGCAAATATGACACTTCACATGGTCTCTATCATTACCACTCTAGTGTAAGTTAGTCATCATCATCTTTCACCTACATTTCTGCTTGCATTCCTCTTTGTTTTTCTGGTAGCACTGGGGATCAATCAAGCCCAGGGGCTTGCCTATGCAAAGGAAGTGATGTACCACTGAGCCACGTCCCCATTCCTTTACTTACATTCTTGGTCCCCTACATTTTATTATTACACAGCCAGCAGATGAAGAGATCTTTTAAAAAGGTACATAATATTTCATCACTTCATAAGGGTCCTTGGACAGGCTTTTCCTATCTGCCCTTTATAAAACAACTATCATCTCCACTTATCCCTTTACTTCATTTTATTTTTTTGTCATAACATTTAACACTACCTGTAATTTTAGTATACGTTTAGTTTTTTTTTTTTTTGGTATTGGGGATCGAACTTGGGTCTTTGCGCCTGCATAGCAGGTGGTGAAACCACTAAGCTAAATCCCTGGCCCTATATGTTTAATTTTTACTTTTTTGTGTTTTAAACTAGAACATAAGGTTTATGAAGGCAAGGATATTGTGTGTCTTATTAACTGATGAATCTTCAACTTCTAGAACAGTACCTGATGCAATCCAAGTACTTAAGAAATGTTTGTAGAAATAACCTATGAATTACTTCAGAATGTCAATGCAGAAAGAAATAATATTTTCCCTGTACTGGGGACTGAACCTAGGACCTCATTCATGTGAGGCAAATGTTCTACCACTGGGCCAAATCTCCAGCCCAGGAAAATAATTTAAAAAAATTCTTAGTTGAAGGACTAGGGATGTAGCTCAGTGGTAGAATGCTTGCCTAGCATGTATGAGGCCTTGGGTTCAATCTATGTAAAGACACTGACATATGGACTTTGTAGATTAATACGTATGGTACTTTTCCTCTTCCTCGGCATAAAAAAATTAAAGTTATCTGTTCAACCCAGATATACTTAAAATTTCTTCCGCAATTGCACATGGCATTAAGTGAAAGTATATCTGAGGATAATACTGCATAAGCATACATTTGGTAAAAACAGAGATTATGTTTCTGAAGCCTTCTTCTATTTTTATCTTTTATCTTCAACAATCAAACTATTGGACAATTAGTTGTAAAGATGCATTTATGTTGACTCATACACATTCTTTAACTCAAACTACTTTGAGATTAATAATAAACACAAGATGGGCTGGGGATTTAGCTCAGCGGCGCCACATCTGCCTAGAAAGTGCAAGGTCCTGAGTTTTGATTCCTGGTACCCAAAAAATCCAAAAACCCAAAAAACTAAAAAACAAACAAAAAACCCCCACAAGTAAGGATACAGAAATAGAGTTTTTGATCATGGAAGGCAGTAAAAACAACCTGCAAAATATAGGAATAACAAGGGCCTGGGATAAGGGAAAAGAGGGACTTAATGCAAGACTCTTTTTTGTGTATTAGCAATTATCGCAGGGAGTTGTGTCAAAATAGTGGGATGGGTGAATAATATATATTGATCAAAAGAGAATTTTTTGGGTGGTATTGGGGACTGAACCCAGGGCATTACAACACATGGTAGGAAAGTCCTCTAGCACTGAGTTACATCATCAGCTTTTTTTATTTTTTATTTTGAGACAGGGTCTCTCTAAGTTGTTCAGGCTATCCTCAAGCTTGTGCTCTTCATGTTTCAGCCTCCCAAAGAGCTGGGATTATAGGCATGTACCAGCATGCCTGGTGAGGGACACCCCCGCCCCCAAAAACCCTGTGTGAATATGTAAAGAATACCAATTTGGCTACAATAACAATGGTGGGAAAGGTGGAGTTATTTATCCTTAGACCATATATTTCTTCAGACTTTAGTTCCAGCTGGTCCTTCATCTAGGCCAGCGATGGCGAATCTTTTAGAGCTCTCAATGATATAACAGCCTGCTGCTGCACACATGCTATAGGTCCACCACCACTGACTATGCCATTAAGTGACCAGTCAGTAAACAAGGAAGATAATTAAATTTAATCTAAAGCCCTAATATTGTCAATCTTTGTTAGAAGATAGCATGTCAACCTTTATGGTACAGAAAAGTTGTTTAAGTAGAAGCAGAGGGAAGAACCAAAAAATCGGTCTTGAGATGGTGGGTTGAACTGGATTTTGCATAGCATTAAATGATTTAGAAGTGAGACGAGAGCCAAAGTGTTAGGGATTTTCTTTGTACTGCTGTCCTCAGGATAATTCTAGGAAACAGGGACATTTTACCAAACCTTATCCAGAGGACTGGGAATGGGAATTTAAGTTATATACAGAAAGATCATAACTCTTACTCTTTGGGAACTACTCTTGGTAGAGCTCTAGGATATAGTACTGGTTTAGAAAGCATCTTTGCTAAGGAGACTAGAGTCTAGAATTTTTTCAGTTTAAGCCCTTTCCAAGGGAAATAATTTATTGTTCAAAAGCAAACAAACACATACCTGTAAACTGGTCCTAACTGTTACAATTAGTTTGAGCCAAGAAGGAAATTTTCCAATCATTTTACTCAGAAATGATACAATTGTATCCCCATAATCCGGTTTGTGAAATTCTGCTTCATTTAATCCATCAATTAAAATGATGAAATCTTCATCTGGGATTTTTCTCTCTGAGATAGAAAGAAACAAATTACTTAATAATTACCAAGTAGATAGGTGAGTTCTTACTGGGTCTTTGATCATCTATCTGGCCAGAAAAAAATATTAGAAAAGGCCTCTCATGATGCCTTGAATGCTCAGGGTAAATAACTTTATAAAGACATGAAGTAATTCATTTAGTGAATTCAATTGTGTTGTTTTTTTCCTGGAATAAAAGTTTTTGCTACATATATGTGAGTATATGAGTCATCATTTTCAGGAATATCCATATTAAGTAAGTTGTGAGACAATCTGAGCATTGGAGTTGTAAGAATTTGCATATGGAAATTCATTTTTCTCTCACACATGAAAAAGCTAGATAGAACATGTCTGGTTTTCTTTTTCCTTATCTGATAGCACTAAAGAGAATACTGTCATATGTTATTTTGGGAATTTCCCATAAAAAGGTTTAAACTTAAAGTGTAAAGCAGTATAGAAGACTACATGTGACTATACAGTGGAAAGGAAGGGATGAACAGAAGTGATAACCAACACAGACCTGAACCCGGCAGGTTACATAAGAAGATCTTTGTAGCTTCCTAAATAGACTACACTCAAAGTAACCTCAATGAGCCAGTGTCAGTTCCCAGAGTTCCCAGGGAAGACGTCATATGGGGAAAAAAAAAATCTGCTATTTGTATTCAGTACCTTTCTGGCTTGCACCTGATCCTAAATTGACAAAATCAGTTTATTTCTGGGGCTAGGCCAAAGAAGGAGCTTAGTGAGACTTTAGGTTTCTATTCTCATTAAATGCTTATCAATTCTTGAACAACACCGAGCAATTAGAATTTTAAAAATCCCTAGATTGAATGAACATTTTAGTATAAATCAATTGTGAGTGGTAAATAAAAGTTACTATTTGGCAGGACCTTACAGGTTTTGAAGAGAAGGAAGCAAGAAGTCATTAAATGTCTGATATAGAAATAGGTTTTATCTGTGGAGAAAAAAAATGAAGCTGAGTTCAGAATAAAAAGTCAATAGACTTCAAAACAAGATAGGCTCTTTTTGTCTTTATGAGAGTCAAAAACAAATTATACATGCTATTTTTGTTTTACATTTGAACATACACAGATCTTTTACAATGATTAATAAGTATTTACATTTTTCCTGTAACACACAACCTTTGTATAAAGGAATTGAATTCCAATACTCAGTACTAAATACTCAATACTTAAATTGTTGCTTTATTGTGGTGACATTTTAGGAAATGAACTATGGATTCCAGCTCTATTAACAACAATTATTAATGAAATAGCATTCTAGCTAATGTAAGATTATGAAAAAAAATACTCCTTTAGGGAGTCCAAAGAATTAAGAAAAAAAGAAGACTTGCTTGGAACTAATTGGGATTTACTCAAACAATTGGGGGGGTTGTTATTTTTTTTGATTTTAAGGACTCTGGCTCCTTTTAGCTTAACTATGTCTTTTACGTCTACCAGAAGAATTTTCTATTTGTGACTTCTTGGCCGAACACCAACACTTATTCCTGCCCAGTGATATGGTAGAGCTGTCCTGTGTATGGTTCAGGAGAGTCCACTGCAATATTTTCAAGAATTGGTTCTTAAACAGCCAGTAGTTTGAAAGTGGCTATGGTGAGAATTTTTTTTTTTTTGGTACCGGGGATCAAACTTGGGTCCTTGAGCTTGCGCAGCAGGCGGCAAAACCACTGAACTAAATCCCGGCCCCTATGGTGAGAATTTTTATACAGTGGAAATCGGCAATCATTAAAATGAGTCTTCCTGCTTAGATGGCTGTAAAAAATTTACCAGCACACAACCGCCTACATTCATCAACTCTATATCTCCTTTAACTTCACATGGGTTCCTTCCTAAGAAAGACATAATCTTCAAGGAGAGAAAAAGGCTGCTCATAATATATCTGTAGAGATTTTTTTTTAAAGGGAAAAAACAGTACAAATACATTCTCAAGAATAAACATCAAGAATGTGCTCTAAAGTAGTGGCAGGTGTGGTGGTTCATGCTTGTAATCCTAGCAGTTGAGAAGCTGAGGCAGGAGGATTGCCTAGAATTTGAAACCAGCCTGGGGTACGAAGTGAGTTCAAGACCAAGCCTAAATTACATGGTGAGTTGTGAGGCTGTCTCAAAAAAAAAAAAAAAAAAGATGTGTTGTAAAGCATGATCTAGAAATTTTAATGAATAATTCATTTGCTAATAAAATTAATCTTTCATTTGCACCAATTCCCAGTAGAAAATATTATTCATCCCAGGAGTAAAAGAGACAATATGTCATTTCTTTTTTTTTAAAAGAGGAATATTTTTTCCTTCTAATCAAGATCAAGAAGTTCCTCTAAATCCTGGCTCCCCCTCAAATATTCTCCTTCTCCTTTGAAGGAATTACCTATGAATTATAGGTGTATGAGATATCAACAAATATTTCATCAGTTAAGTAGTAAAAAAGGCATGTTGATCTAGAGATATATTTTTTTAAGATTCATAACAATAAATGAAAAGAATTTTCTAATGCTACTAATACTGTAAAACAATGAAAACTATTCCCCCAAAATTCCTTTTTTTTGGTAAATGAGGGTTCTCAATTATATATTTAAGAGATGAGACTTTAATTATCTTTAGGCTTTGTCTTTCAAATGCAACCAGCCTTAGGAAAATGGTTCTGCATATTGATATTCAAGCTTTTGCAGATTTCATTCATTCATTCATTTTGTTTTTTTGGGATAGGGTCTTGCTATTATGTTTTGAAATCACTGTGTAGCCCTGGCTGGCCTTGAACTCACAGCAATTCTCCTGCCTCACTTACCTAAGTGCTGGGATTACAGGCATGCACCACTCTGCTTGGCAGGAGATTTTTTTCTTTTCTTTTTTTTTTTTTCAGTTCTGGGGATTGAACTCAGGACCCTGTGCTCGTGAGGCAGGCATGGTGTCACTGAGGTAAATCCCTGGCTCAGATTTTTAAATAATATGCTAATTTAGGAACTTTTATAAGATTTTAATAATGAAGACTAAAAAAAAATAGGGACTAACAAAGGACTGCTACTTCATATTTTGGTATATAAGAATATTTAAAATACAATTACTATCCATTATCAACTTTTTTTCATAGAATAAAAATATTTCAACATTACAAATTAAAGACATTAAACTTTCTATACATTTAAAATATATGTAAAACCATACTATATCTACATCCACACAAATTCTAGGCAGTACCCATTTAAAAATTTTTGTCATGGATTAACTGAAAATTTTAAATGAACTGGTTCTTAAGAGTTATTGCTCTGACATGTTACTACAAGGGCTTCACAAGCCCCTGAACCTCTGTTTTTAATCACTTAAAAATATGCATCACTAAGGATTTCTCATTGCCTACAATTACATATATACTGAGCAAATACTTGAACTGTCTTCTTTAGTAGTCCCTTTCTTAGACCTTATCTAGTTGTCTAAGGAAAATAATAATTACAAAGACTGCTGGAGAAAGAGAAGGTAGCTAGTAGTAAAGTTAGAACTGAACCATAGAGCATAAGATTATACTTAGTGTACTGCATAGAAATAATTAAAAGTGAAAAGACTCAGGTACATTTTTATCAGAAAAGCTTTGCATTGTATCTAAATTATCTTTTGGTTATAAAAACAAATCATTACTTCATTTCATATTTGTGGCTGAAGCAAAAGCGTGCTGAGAAACTTCAGAAGCATTTCATTTGCTTTCTGTCTGCACATGGGTCTATGTGTTTTAATCACTATACTTGTGAAAAGTATTATGAGAAATATTGACTCTAATTTTTAAAAGAAAAATATACAGTTTGAAATCTGGCTCCTGACTGTACATTGCACATGTTTTACATGGAACTTTGCTGGAAAGAAAACTCTAACATTAAAAAATTTTATTTTAAAAATTACTGCAATAAAATTTATATACAGTGAATTGAGAGTATCTAATTATAGAATTTAGAGGTTTCATAAATATATGCTCTCATATAACCAACACCCTGATCAAAATGTATAGCATCTCCCTCATCCAAATGTAATGTTTGAGACTCATATACACTGTTGAATGTATTATTAGCCTGTCCCTTTTTATTCCTAACAAATATTCTATTGAACAAATATGCAATTTGTTCATGGATTCTACTAATGGACATCTGGGTTGTTTCCAGTTTTTGACTATGAATAAAGCTGCCAGAAACATTCTTTCTTTTGTTTGTTTTTGAGACAGGATCTCACTATGCAGTAGAAACATTTTTGTACAAGTCTTTTCGCAGACATTAATTTCCCTTAAGTAAACATTCAGGAACAGAACTGCTTGGCCATAAAGTAGATATATAGTTAACTTTATAAGAAATTGCCAAATATATTTCCAAAGTAGTACCATTTTATAGTACCACCAACAGTAAATGAAAGTTCTAGTAATTTGTTATTCTCACCAATGTTTGATGCTCACTCTTTTTAGTTTTACAAATTCCAACTGGCATGAAGTAAAATGTAATTTTAAATTAATTTTCCTGATAACTAATGACATTAAGCACATTTTCATGTCCTTGTATGCTATTACCATATGTTCATTTGTAAGGTGTCTAAATATAAAATCCATTTCAAAATTGGATTGTTAGATGGGCATGATGATACCTGCCTACACATGCTGGTATAGCATATAGCATGATGGTACAGTTATTCAGGACACTGAGGCAGAAGGATCTCAAGTTCAAGGCCAGCCTGGACAACCTAGCAAGACCCTGTCTCAAAATAAAATAAAATAAAAAGGGCTAGGGATATGTAGTTCAGTGAAAGTGTATGAGGTCCTGGGGTTAATGCCCAGCACCACAAAATAAACAAATAAAATAAATGAAAAATAAAAAGTGGATTATCTTTTCATTATTGACTTGTATGTGTTCTTTAGGTATTGTGGACATAAGTCCTTTTTTTCACTGTCACACACACACATACACACACAGATGAATATTTTCTTCATTTTTGTGACCTGCCTTTTTTTTCTTAGTGTTAGCTTTTGCTGAGAAGATATTTTTAATTTTGATGAAATCTATCACCTTTTGTTTTCATGTGAATTATATCTCCAGCCTTGTTTATTTAAAATTTTGAGACAGGGACTCACTAAACTGTCCAGGCTGGTCTTAAACTTGTAATCCTACAGCCTCAGCCTCTTGAGTAGCTGATGTTACAAGTATGTACTATAGTACCTAGCTATTCATCACCTTTTAAAATTTTCCTAAGAAGTCTTTACCTATTGCAAGTTGTGAGCATATCCTATGTTTTTTCTATTACTTCTAGAGATTAAGGTGTTTTTTTTTAGAGATTAAGCTTTTTAAATCTTTTTCATCCATCTTAAATTTATTTTTGTGTACTGTGTAAGAATTGACATTTTTTTTTGTAGTACTGGGGATTGAGGCCAGGGGCCTTCTACCACTGAGTTATATCCCCAGCCTATTTTATTTTATTATTTTTTATTTTGAGATGGTGGCATCGCCTTGAACTTGTAATCTTCTTGCCTCGGCCTCCCAAGTAGCTGGGTAACAGGTATGTGCTACCACACCACAAAACATTACTGCCACTACACTTGGATGAAACTATTTTTTTCCTCCTATATATGTATCTAGTGGTACCAGTACCATCTAATAGCAAGAATTCTCTTTCCCAAATTGTCTTGGAACCTTTGAGAAGATGAATAGATTGCATTTTTGTGTGGGTTTATTTCTGTATTCTCCATTCTGCTCCACAGTTCTGCTTTCTATCCTTGTGTGATCACCACCCTGTCAATGGAACATTAGAGCTAACTCAAGCTAGCTTATGAACTGCTTAAATTTTATGCATCAAATAAGCTTTTTGCCCCTAAGATGGTTGTTAAACATTTAGGGAAACATTACTGCCTGTCATGATTATTGCAGTAATCTGCAATGCTCTAAGTCTTGAAATGAAATGCTTTCAATTTTTCAACTTTTTAAAGTTATTCTTGTTTTCTATTCTCTTCTTGTTCTTATTTAGCTATTCTTGTTTTCTATGATTTTCTATTTGTTGTAAATTTCACATAAAAATCCTACTGGGATTGTGATAGAAATCACGGGAATCTATAGGCCAGTTTGAGGAAAAACTGATAACCTTCCAACCCATACATACAGCATATCTTTTTCATTTACTAAATTCTTTAATTTCATTCTGCAATGTTTTCACTGTGCTTTCACTGTGATGGTCTCACACATCTTTCGTTAAATTTATTCTTACATATTTCACGGTTTTGATGCTACTTAAAATATCTGTTCTAGCTATCTTTGCTATGTCAAACAGCTACGAGTTGAGTGGGAGGGCTGGAATCATTTGGGGGCTTCTTCACACACACATTTTGTGTCAGGATTAGAATGATATGAAAACTGGAATAATCAAATGGATTCTCAATATGGTTTATATTTCTTTATAGCATGGTGATTTCAGGTTAGCCAGACTCTTCCTTATAATTAAAGTTTTGCATTTATTAATTCTAGTAGGATTTTTTGTAGATTCTAAAGTTTTGTAGGCAAATAATAAAGACAGCTTTATTTCTTCCTTTCCAATCTTTATAATATTTGCTGGCTTATTTTCTTAACATACTAGTTGGGACTATCAGCGGAATGTTTAAGTGGTGAGATTGAGGGGACACTGCCCTGGTCTTGATCTTAGAAGAAAAGTATTCAATATTTTACCCATTAGGTTTATGTTTTTTGGAGTTGCCCTTAATCAAACCAAGCTTTCTTCTATTCCTAGTTTGCATGATTATTATCATTAATTGATGTAGTATTTTGTCAAATGCTTTTCTGCATTTATTAAGATGCTTATAGGGATAATCATTTTTGTTCTGTTAATATGACAAATTATACTGATTAGCTTTTAAATGTTAAGCTAATATTGCATCTTGATCAAGCAGGGCTATTAATTTGCTATCAGTTTTTGTTTGTTTTTTCCAGTACTGGAGATTGAATCCAGAGCTTTGGCACTGACTTAATCTCAACCCCTTTTAAAATTTTGAGACAGTGTCTGTCTAAGGTGCTAAATTGTCCAAGTTAGGCTTGTACTCCTGTCTCAGTCTCTCATAGTACTGGGATTATGGGCATGAGCCACAATGCCTGGCAGATTATTGAGTCCTGATTATTCTATCTCTTAACTCCGGTCACTTGTGGCCTATTCTTCTCTCTGCTGCTTCTGCATTATTTTCTCACATCTTTTATTTTCTTACACCTTGACCATTAAAACAAGTCACCTCCTTCCCCTTCTCACCACCCTCTCAGAGGCTCTTTCTTCACTGCCTGACCTTCTGCAATGCAATTCTAATTGTGGCTTTCCTGTATGTAAATTTTTCATGGCTAATCTCTTCTATGGCCCACCATATGAACCTGTAGTTGAAAAAAAGTTTTAAACTTAAATAACATAAAGAACAATTTAGTCAAAGGGATAAGCACAGAAACAATCAGTTTTAATATTGCAAACAAATTATAATATCTGGCATAAAGTACATATTCAAATGTGCTTCAAAAAATATGAATTCTTATAATAAAATGTTGAGTATTAAATACAACAGATATTAAAAAAGGATCTAATGTCAATTTGGAAGGACATTAGTTTCTGAGTGGTGGGATAAGGTGAATCAGCAGGTGATTCACGAGTAAGGTAGCATTTAAACTGGTCTTTGAAAGATGGGTAGAATTGTGACAGGCAAAAATGTGGGGAGAAGGAATACTTTAAAAAGGAATTAATGAGTAAATATATGAAGGCAGGAAAATGTAGGGGACTGTTTAAGGACTGGTGAATATTTTAGTTTACATGTAAACAAGGGTTCACAAGGACAAAAGTGAATAATAAGGCTGGAAAGTAGGCTGGATCTAGGCCATCAAGTACCCTGAATACAAGACTAAGAAGCCAGAAGTTAATTCAGTATGGATTTCTGAACTGGAAAATTAAGGGATCAGAGCAATGTTTTATGAAGCTTTATCTGGAAGCAATACATAAAGTTTAGAAGACTGGAGTGACTAAGGCAGAGCTTCCCTAATAGGTAGCCCATAAATGGGTTAGAAGTATGCTTAAAATCCAGTCTTTGGTCTGGGATTTAGCTCAGTGGTTCCGCCCCCTGCCTCACAAGCACAAGGTCCTGAGTTCGATCCCCGGTACCAAAAAAACCCAAACCAAAACAAACCAGTCTTTTAGCCAGCACTAGGTGGTACATGCCTGTAGTAGTTCTAGCTACTTGGGGGCTGAGGTGGATCACTTGAGCCCAGGAAATTATATGCCAGCCTGGGCAAAATAGTGAGTTCCAGTCTAAAAAAACTAACAAAACCCCTCTTTGTATCCCTCAGGGTATCTGCGGCCTGGCACAGCTACAGCCCTAGAGCAAGTCATATCCAGTCATGAGTAATCATAAATTTTTATCCCAGTTTGCTATATAATTTTGTTATAAAACTTAAAGGTATTATAGTGTGGAAAAAAAAGCACTACACTAGAGAAGCAGAGAAGACCAGGAATGAGTAGTAATATAGATACAATGTTATGGGTAGCTGAATAATCCTTGGGGGTTATAATAGTAGGAACAAATTTGAAACAAGTGAATATAAGAAACATAATGAAGGCAGAATTCATAGAATTTAGAGATTAACTGATTTTTCAGGAAATATGCTTAAAATGTTTGTAGAAAAAATTCCAAATTCTTAAAAGGTTTAAAAGTGCCAGGGATTCAGCTCAGTGGTGCTGCTGCCTGCCCCACAAGCACAAGGTCCTGAGTTCTATCCCCAGTACCAAAACAAACAAACAACCACCAAAAAACAAAACAACAACAACAAAAACAATTAAAAGGTTTAAAAGGTATGATCAAGCTATAGGTAGAAGAAGATATAACAGAAGTAGAGACAGGGACCAGAGATTATCAGAGTTGAGAAGAAGGAGGAATCTGATATCTATGAAATCAGCAGTGAACTTGAAATACTTGAAGATGACTTTCAGGATTATAGAAATTATAAATACCTTTCTTTAAAGTACTTTTGAAGCCCTTGAGAGAGGTATGTAAGTATCTCAGGAATAAACAGGATTATTGAGGAATTTAATGCTTATTAAAATCCATACTCTGGCTTCTAGCACTGACATTGTTAAGAGGACAGAGAATAGAGACTTATGGAGACATGCACTACCTTTAAGGAGATGGCCGTATTTATGCTACATATGATGGAACCGCAGAGGAAAATGGGAGGAAAGGCATGAGCATGAGTGGGAATTAGATTCCACTTAATTTTGCTTCTTTTTTTTTTTTTTTTTTGGTACCAGGGATCGAACTTGGGACCTTGCACTTGGCGAGGCAGGTGGTGGAACCACTGAGGTAAATCCCCGGCCACAATTTTGTTTCATTTTAATAATGTAGTAATAATAGGGCTGGGGATTTAGCTCAGTGGGTTCCGCCACCTGCCTCGCAAGTGCAAGGACCTGAGTTTGATCTCTGGTACCCGCCCCCCAAAAAGTAATAATATGTAACTTATATACTATGAAATTTCTACCTTCTAAAATACGTCTCAAAGTATACAATTAAGTGATTTCTAGTATAAATACAGGGCTGTATGGGTAATAAAAAATATTACATAAAGACCAGGGTTGTTTCTAACCAAAACACTCTAACACTGAGGAGGAGTCACACTTTACTTACTTCATCTTTTGGGCCTCACACAAGTGACTGGAAGCTCTACTATGTACAAGGAAAATGAATTACATTTAAAAATAAAAATGAAAATTTTTATAAAGAAGGGAAGAAGTAATATTTCCTCTAAGAATTTGTTTCCAAGTAAAATCTTTTATCTCTTAACTGTATCCTGTGGGACATGAGCTATAGAACATTTAGTTTTGGCAACGTGATAAAAATAATCATTTCTATAGCATGACCCAGGTGATCCAGGGCTCCTTTGGTTTTCATTTGTACCTTTATGGAGATTCTCTAGGGGCTCCAGGACTCCTCTCCGGAAGGAAGCCATGGGGTCTTGAACACAGGACCGAAGGCTCAGCATGCTTTGCAGGTGAGGCTCTCGAAGAAGCTGTTCCCGATATGCTGTCAGCTGAGGTGAGCGGCAGAGTAGGGCAGCAACATTGTGGACAAATTCTGGTACCAGGCAAGTATAGGCATTATCTGCTTGACAATAGTGATAAGCAACCACCTACAAAAGAAATATTAAAATGCAAACAAACTTACCAGTAGCAACAGCTATGGTTATTATATGAACATTCTGTAACACTGTATTTTGTCTTTTTCTTGTAATTTTATTCAAGTAAATATCAAAGCTACTTATTCAATTGCCTAACTTATGTCAGATCAGGAATGTGACACATTTCTATTGTATATATATATATATGATATCATAAGCTAAAATTAAAATTTATAGATAAAAATTGAAATTTCCCTCTGGTTTATAATAGGAAGACTGAGACTCAAGATGTACATTAATATTACTGACATTTATTCAGCACAGAGCAGTATATGAAAGATTCTGATCTTGTAACAAAGTTTTAGGAATAAACTAATCAGAAACAATCATCTGTCTTCACAAATACATATGCTCATATCACTTTTGATTACAACTGTGTTATAAAAATGACTTTGATTTAAAAATTATCATGAAGTATTTTCTGAGAGCCCAATTACAGTGTCAAAATTAAAGAAAAGGAAGGAGGAAAAGGGTGAGATTTCTTTTTTGGTTTTTTGAGACAGGGTCTCGATGTGTTGCCCAGGCTGGCCTTGAATGCACAGTGATCTTCTGGTCTCAGCCTCTGAGTGCTGGGATTATGGGCATGTGCCACCATGCCCAGTATGGGGTGAGTTTTTTTGCTAGGTGCAGGTCTTAAATTCAAAGAACTCAGAAAATCTGAGTCTAAATAACACCCAAGGGCTGTCCTATCTGACTAGAACTTGTAGTTTTTTTGTTTGTCTGAATTTGCACAGAGTTCACTCCTTATCTTTTTGTTGATCCCTTTGGTTCAAGAGCAAGCACAGCAGCGATTTTAATCTAGCCAGTCTTGCTCATTACTACCCAGAAAAGACAACACTGGCAAGAAAGATTCAGCTAGATGTACGGAAAGAATTTGGCATTGAGGTTTGGCACAGAGTAAGTGAGCAGTAATGTCAGTTGATATTGCAGTTACCATCACATCCACTCTTCTCTTCACTCATCATCACCCTAAAGTGTCACATACTCCTGTTCAGCTATTAGTTTTGAATCTATAGGCAACTGAAACTTGTGCTAGTGCCACTCATGAATATACTACTGGACTCCAGCTCTTCAGTCATCTCTCAGACAACAGTCATCTTCTAGAGTTCTGCTTTGGAAAAGATTCCTGATCTCTGAGTATCATCATCCTAGCTCTTTAACACATGCTGGAAATGTCAATAGTTTTAAAATACCTGAATCATAAACAAAAAAAATCAAACAATTCAGGAAATGATACATAAAGCTGAAGATAGAAACTGATGGTAATAAAGCAATGAAGTCTGAGCATAATATGGATAATGAAATAAAAAGTTGCATTTTTGTAAAAAAAACCTCTTTTTCTTTAGGTAGACTAGTGATTGCCTTATACCTATCTGAAAAATGGTAAGGAACCTAAGAGAAACTTTGTCATCAATTGATCTATCCTCTCAATAAACAGTGAATGTCAGTGGTTACTGTCAAATCATCACATGATAAAAAAGCAAACGCAAACCTCTGAATCAATATAAAGTTCCATCATATATTATTTCAACTGGTCCCATACGTCAGGGTCCCATACATAAGCACAGCTCAGCAAATCTGCTGTAATTTACCCTTTACCTAAAGTAATGGCACATCATTTTAAAAAGAAAAATTTTGCAATATAGAAAATTAATTCTTTTACTGATCTCGTTAAAAATAATCTGTACTTGGCTGAATGAGGTTTCATTTAACAAGGTCAATGTTGATGATGCAGCTTCTGGGGTTGCCTCTCTTAATTTTAAATATGTCTTTGGCATTCCAAATATAAAGTCTTGCTTCTTTCGCAGACTTCAGGTAGAAAAACCATTCAACATCTCTCAGAGATCTGTGATGTGGCTTAAAAATGGTTATTTACTTAGACCTTTCAAAGTAGTTTGTAGTATATATGTATACACAATCTGTCAAAAACATTTGGCACTTTCCAAAAATTGTCTTTGATATTATCCAAAATATTCCTATGTATAAAAACAAGAAATGAGTGGGGGAATGTAGATTTTTTTCCTTCAGTCTCTTACTGTATCAGTGCTTAGTAACAGATTTATAAAGCACCCCCTACAGCTTTGTGGAAGTTATCATATCCAACCATACATAGTCACTATTTTTACAATTTCTCGGAAATGGTTTAGAGTTAGCCTATCCCCACCCCAATAAATCAACATGTAAAACAGTTCTCCTTGGTGAATTTGTATTTCTCAAAATGATTTGTCTAAATTTCAATATTTTGCTCTCAATTTCCTTTAACTTTTTATTATGAAAAATATATATAAGCAGAGATAATAGGACAATATTCATGTTTGTGTCATCCAGCTACAACTATCAAAACTCATTTTTTCATTTCTCCTTTCTATTTCTTTTTTTAATTAATTATATTGGTACATTTAAGGTATACGATATAATGACATTCATCATTGGAAATTTGCACCTTTACATAATCCATCTTGGTTCTTATTTTTTCCCCATTCTCCTGCCCTCTCTTTTCTATTTCTACTCTTCTTCCCTATTGGAATATAATGAAACAAGTCCCAGATATCACATAATTTCATCTATAAATATCCAGTCTCCCCCACCATGCCCCACTTTCTTTCTCTATTTCATTTGTGTGCTGCTTGGGATGGAACCCACGGCCTTAAGTATGCTAGGGTAGTGTTCTGCCACTGAGCTACACCTTCCAGTCCCAATATTTATTTCTAAAAGATAAAGACTCTTTCTTTACACATAACTGAAATATCATTTTCACACCTACTTTAGCAATAATTCTGTAATATTCTCAATTAGCTAATCAAGTGTTTAGATTTAAATTTCATTTTTAGCTACTTATATTAGTTGTTTACATCTCATTTTCCTTATGTTAAATCTCTAAACTGTTTATTAAAACAATTTTATACAAACTATATCTGACATTGACTAAAGTTGCATTAATTATTTGGAAGAAGACAGTAGGTAAATTTTACCTTATTCCTGTGAGGGAAGAAACAAACTACTGGTAGGCTACATAGATAAAAGACTGGAGGTCAGTATAACCTTGTGCATAAAACCTTTTGATTTAATGCTGCATCTAAGACATGATAACATTTATTATAAAGCTCATCAAAGGGACGGAGTGGCAGCAAACCTGACAGGGTTCTGTTAGAAGTTGAAGTGCTTCATACACTACAGACCATTTTCTGCTTCAACTATCTGTGATGGGATTGTGAATCTCACATTAAAGAAACCCAGCTACTCAGGAGGCTGAGGCAGGTGGATTACAAATTCAAGGCGAATTTAGGGAACTTAGGGAGAGTTTGTCTCAAAATAAAAAAAAAAAAGAGCTGAGAATGTAGCTTAGTGGTATAGTACGCTTGGGTTAAATCCCCAGTTACATCCCACTCCCCACAGTTTTGAATATCTGGAATTTGAACAGAAAAATCTAGTTTACATAATGGCTAGCATTTGTATCATTTAAATTCTAGAGTTGCAACTGCCCTTCCTTCAGGTCTGTTGCCATACTCTTAAACAATCCATGTCTCCTTTTCATCATTCTGTTTATGAGTGTCTTCTCTGTCACTACCCTCTGAATGATTTTCTAGTCAGTATGACCTTTCAACTCCTATGTCTGGTTTTTAGTATTTCAAGGGACTTGGAGGCTCACTGTGAATAATTACTTTCTCTTCCCTTTCTTTTGTCCCTCAATTCTAATTCTTACCTTTACTGTGAGACTGGAAGCTAAGAATAGCTTCCAGGCTTGGGTTCTGTCTCAGTAATTTTCCAATTTGGAGTCTTGACTTTTTTTTGAGGGGGGAAAGTAGGAATTTTATTTATTTTTGAACTTTTTACTTTGAAAATTTTAGGCTTAGAGAAATATTGCAGAAGCAGTATATAGTTTCCATTTATCCCTCACCTAGCTTCCTTTAGTATTAGCATTTTACATGACCACAGCAAATTATCAAAACCAGTAAATTAACATAGGTACAATATTACCCAAAGATACTATTCAAATTTTAGTTTTTCCCACTATATCCTTTCCTGTCCAGGATTCTATCCAGGACCATCTATCCAGGTCATTCAGTTATTTCTCCTTAGTCTTCTTTTGTCTATAAGAGATCTTGTCATTGTTTTCCACAACCTTGATATTTTCAAAGGTATGGTCAGTACTTTCATTAATGTCTATCAATTTGTGTTTGTCTGATATTTTCTGATGATCTGAAACTTTTTTTCAGGAAGTACTGGGGAGTCAACCCAGGGCCTTCACACTGGACTATATCCCTGGCTCTTTTATTATTATTATTTTTAAAATTTTGAGACAGAGTCTTGCTAAGTTACTAAGTTGACCAAGTGACTCTCAAATTTGTGATTCTCCTGCCTCAGCCTACGAGTGTTGGGATTATAGGACAGCCATGTACCATTATGCCTGGCTAAGACATTTTTTTTTAAATCAAAAATACCACAAAAACAGTGTTGTATCCTTAGTGAATTGTATCATGGCGTTCTTGATGTTGACATGTCTTGTTACTAGTGAAGATGATCTTGTTCACTTAGTTGAAATTAAGGTTCTGTCAGGTTTCTTTAGCGTAAAGTTGCTATCTGTCTTTCCCTCTGTAGTTAAGTATCTTAGGGGAGATGTTTTTGAGAAGATGCAAATTGTTTCACCTCAAACTTTTGTCCATTAACTTTAGCATTCATTAGAGTATCTTGTTGGTAACAATTACTTCTGTCTATTTGCTCAGCAATGATTTTCTATTTTCCTCTTTCTTTCTACATTTGTTAATTAGAATCCTACTGGAAGAAAAAACTGTCCCCTCTTCCTTATTTATTTAATAAGTATGGACATTTCATTTTATTGACTGTGATTCAATACTCTATATTTATTCTGTTGTTCAATTTGTTCAGCTTTAGTCATTAGCTCCTATGCTCCCCAATGAGTATTTTTCATGTATTTTTTGGCCAATTGCATGTCTTCCTTTAAGAAATGTCTTTTCAGGTCGGTGTTAGCCAGCTTTATATTACTGTAACAAATACCTGAGATGATCAACTCATAAAGAGAAAAGGCTTATTTTGCCTCACAGTTGGTTTTTATTTGTTTGTTTTGAAGCTGCCTCAGTTTTAGACTACAAATGATAGGCCTATCGTTTTGGGCCTGTGGCAAGGCAGCAGCACATCATGACAAAGGTGCTCAGTGAGACAAAATCGCTTACCTCATGGCCAAGGGAAAAAAAGAAAAAGATGAAGGGATGGTTTTATTATCCCCTTTACAGGAACACCCTCAAAGTGTGGAAGAGCTCTCACTAGGTCTCAGCTCTTTATGTTTCTACTACCAAAACAGCACCAAGCTAAGGACTCAGCCTTTAACACAATGGCTTTTAGGGGGCATTCCAGAATCCACTTATAGCAAGGTCTTTTATCCATTTTTTTTTTTTTTTTTTGTACTGGGGATCGAACTCAGGAACTTGCACTTGCGAGGCAGGCACAGTGCCACTGAGCTAAATCTCGGGCCCCCTTTATCCTTTTTTTTCTTTTGGTACCGGGGATTGAACTTGGGTCCTTGTGCTTGGACAGCAGGCGGCGAAACCACTGAGCTAAATCCCTGGCCCCCTTTATCCATTTTTTAATCAAGATGTTTTCTTGCTATATAGTTAAATTCCTTATATAGTCTGGATATTAACCAATACCTTATCAGATGTATAGTTTACAAATATTTTCTCCCATTCTGTGTGTTGTCTTTTCACACTGTTATTTCCTTTGTTATGCAAAAGCTTTTTAGTTTGATGTCATCTCATTTGTCTATTTTTGTTTTTGTTACATGTGATTTCAGGGTATGTTTTGAATATTTTGTCTTAATTTTAAAGTTGTCTTCTTCGCTTTGTTTCTAATGTTTTATTGTCATGTAACATTTAAAAGTTTTATTAAGTTAAATTTCTCAATCTTTTCTTCTATTCCTCTAGATTTAGATATTAGTTAAAAAGTTTTTTCCCTTCACCAGGGTTAAAGAGAAAATCGCTCATATTTTCTATTATTATTTATTTGTATGATTTCATTGTTTTTGTATCATTTCATTTTTTATATTTAGATTTCAAACCATTTGGAGCTTATTCTTATGCATGGTGTGAGGTAAAGATTCATTTATCTATCTTTTGTTAGTCATCCCAGCACCATTTAATTAAAAAGTCTATCTTCTCTCCTGTGACCTGAGATAATGGCTTTGTCATATACTACCTATCCACATATATTCGGGACTAATTCTGAATTTTCCATTTTATTCCACTAGTTTATTCCTTTATTCATACATCAGTACCACAATGTTTTGATAATAGAGGCTTTATAGGGTACTTCAGTATTGCATGGTCAGAGCCTTGGTGTTTAATTAGCTGCAGCAGATCTCAGAGTAATGCTTAGCTTTGTTATACTTCTAGGCCTAAACAGCTATATCCCATATACTGACACTATTCAATTACAGATTACTGATTACTTGAGCCAAAGGAAGTTACGGCCAATATCAAGTACAAATCTTAAAAGAAAGTGACTAAGGGCTGGGGATTTAGCTCAGTGGCACCGCACCTGCCTTGCAAGTGTGGTCCTGAGTTCAATCCCAGGTGCTGGGGAAAAAAAAAAAAAGAAAGTGACTAATGTACTTCATCTGGATTCCTATAAAATTAGAGCTGGTGCAAAAGGAACAGGCTTAGGACATTTAATTCATAGTTTGTAAACTCTATTTCAGAGAATAGTCTGGTAGAATTCTAGACTATCAAGATTCATTTCTGGAGAACAAGAACTTTATTGATTTGCATAATAAGTTGGTTGAAAACCATTATTACAAATAAGCACTTAACTAAATGGTTGAAAATTTCATAATAGAAAATACTGATATTTATATCCATTCACAAATATTAAAACTTCCAGTGTATGCTAGGCTTTGTGCTAAGGTTCTAGAAATATAATCCCTGTCTGTCTTTCACAGTTAAGCAGGAAAGACAGGCAATTCAACAATAATAATAATGAGAGAAGTATTATGAAAGAAGAAATATAGGGTGCTGGAAAAATAGAAAGCTGGGACACCTTAAGGTAACTGAGGAGAGCCAGAGAAGGCTTCTCAGAAAAAGCACTATTAGCTAGGCATGGTAGCACCTGCCTGTAATCTTAGCACTTGGGAGGCTGAGACAGGAGGATCACTGCGAGTTTGAGGCCAGCCTAGGCTACATGGTGAGTTTAAGGCCAGCCTGAACTACATAGGGAGATCCTGTCTCAAAAAACCAAAAAGCAATCAATATTTAAGCTGAGATATGAAGGATGAGGAGTGAGTATGGGGGTAGCACTGTTCCAGGTAGAGACAAGATGAAAAGAGCATGTACAAAGGCCCTAAGGCAAGACATAGATTTGTACTTTCAAGGAACTAAAATCAATTTTAGTGTGGCTAATGTAAGTGGGGTACGGTGGGTTTTCAACTGGGAGGAATATGGTTTTGCTCCCCTGAGAATATTTAGAAACATTTTCAATTATCATGATTGGGGGTTGAGAAAATGCCATGGGTAATGGTTAAAGGTCAACAACATTTTTAACATTCTACATCATACAGAACAACACTTGACATTTTCTTAGTCCCACACATAAAGAATTGACTGGTCTAAATATTTAGCCTGGGACTAGATATACAAAAATCAAAGACCCTTTCATTATAGTTCATATGATATTCCATTTACTATTTTTTTTTTTCCAGTACTGGTGATCAAACCCTGGGCCTTGTGTATCCTTTTTTTTTCTTTTTTCTTTTTTTTTCCGGACCAGGGATCGAACTCGGGTCCTTGCACTTGCACAGCAGGCGGCAAAACCACTGAGCTAAATCCCTGGCCGCCTTGTGTATCCTTGGCAACACTACCCTTGAGCTACACCCCCAGTCCCTGTGTGATGTTTTAAGAAGGGAGTTTTGATTTTATTCAAATGCAACAAGAAGACATTTGCTGTTTTTTCTTTCTTTGTTTCTCTTTTTATTTATTTTTTAAGACAGAGTATCACTAGTTCAGGCTGGCCTTGAGTTGACTATATACCCCAGGCTGGTCTCAGACTCACAACGATTTTCCTGCCTCAGCCTTCTGAGTGGTTGGATTACAGGCATGTGCCACCACACCTAGCTCATTTGCTGGTTTTAAGTAGCATAAATCAATATACGCTTTGGAAAGATCACTCAGACTTCAATATGGAGAAGAGTTTAGAATTCATTCATTTAACAAATACTTATATGCCAAGCATTGCATGAAGAGTTGGAGATATAGTGGAGAACATTTAAACACTGACTCATCCTAGTGGAAGAGGCATATTTAAAGACACTGGTCTTCATGAATACATAACAAGGTTGTTTTTCCATATCTAGTATCCTGAATGTAAACGCTATCTGGATCTGACTATAAAACTTCAGAGTAGAAAAGCCCCAGAAAAATTATATACAACATTATGTGAGTTTAAATCTCGTATCTCCTAAATGTAAATCTTTGAAAAATAGCCATAGCAACATAAATTAAATTTTATAATTCACTGTTGTTTAATATTTTGTCTCCCTTCTTACCTCTCTCCATGCATGTGCACAGGTGTCTAGCTTCTATCTATATACTATGTTTAACATGCTCCATATTAGAGGATTGCTGAAAAAAATTACTTCTTTGGCTGATAGTTTTTAACAGTAGCAGCAACAACCTCAAGAACTATGATCATCTGACATGTCCCTGATATGGTATAGTACTAGTGTCTTGGCAAGAATGACATTTCTCTTTTTTCTTACATTAATTTCTTTGGGAGGAAAAAAACCTTTGCATTCAGTCTGTGATACTTCTTCAAATTAGCTGGTTTCTCTAGTTAGCTTACTTTATATGCATTAGCTTCTTACTCTAAGGACTAAGTCAGTGACAACTTGCCTAATGTGACAGGAGCTGCAAGTTGCATAAAAACCTTTATTTGAAGAACTTTAGGCTAGTAAAATTTTCCTGCTTTGAGGTCTCACTCAATGATTGATAGATTTTTCTAAAAGCACACTAAATAAAAATCCTTCCCATCACACTAGAGAGTCAGTACTAGCCAAAAGCATAGGCTCTGGAGCCTGCCTGTCTTGTTTTAAATCTTGACTTAGATTTTCAGGCAAGCTAATTATTTTTGAAGACTCTGATTCCTTGTTTACAGAATGAGAATAATAACAGTAGTCATTTACAGAGGAAAATATTTGCTTTGAATCCTAGCTCTGCCATTTAAAATCACTGAAGCTATAGTTTCCTTACTTGCAATGGGGATAATAATGACTACCTCAAAGGATTAAGATAAGAATGAAGAGATGAGATAACAAAAAAATACGATACTGAGCCCCAACACTTATTAAGTCCTCAGTAAATAGAAGGCATTATCTCCTTGTCATGCAAATAATGCATGAAGACATGGTGGTAACAGATCCAAAACCTAGAAAACTACTGTTATTATGATTGAATTCACATATCTAGGAAGGGTCCCTGAATGAGATTCCTGTATCTCTCTACTCTGAATCATATTTCAGAAATAAACAAAGTCTGGGTGTGGCTATGAACCCCTATAATCCCAGCACTCTGGAGGCTGAGGCAGGAGGACTGCCTTGAATTCAAAGCAAGTCTAAAGTCCATAGCGAGATGCTGTCTCAACATCCACCTCCCTAAAAGAACAAAGAAATATGCAATGTTGACTGGATATTCACTTGAGTGATGCTGACCTAATAAAACCTATTATACTTCAAGTGTAAAGTGTTTCTTCAACAAATAAAATTGCTTTAGAGTTACAAAAACTCTTCAGAGTTCTCTATTAGTTAGCAGATAAGTAGTAGCAAGAATACTATGAAATACCAATGGTAATTACTGATATATCAGAACTGACACAAAGAACTACAAGAAGAAGTCCTAAAAAAGTTTTATACTGGGTTACTGCATCAAAATACTGATTTAAAAATCTCATTTAAAAAGTTAATGTCTGATAAGGAAGAGGGGGACTGTGGTGTAAAGGTAGATAATGGAGGCATGGATATGATTAAAATATATGCATTGAGCCCCACCTAAATATAAAATTAGGGTAAGGGTAGGGCAAGAGGAACTACAGGGGAGGGAAGAATGATTAAAGTATGTGACATACAAATCTGCCAAAATGAAACCCATTAATCTGTATAACTGTTACAGTCTATATTTAGATATCTTCCAACAGCCTCATGTGCTCATCAGTGGGGCTTCTGGAAGAGGACTGGATCACGGGGGTGCTACAGCTTAATGTGAGGCTAGGAGGTGGGGCCTGGTCTGAAGACATGGATCAGAGGCTTGGTAGGGTGTATCTCTCTTCCTGGTTCCTCCCTTTTTTCTCTTCTTCCTGGCTGCCATGACATGAGCAACTTCCCTCTGCCCAGGCCTTTCCACCATGCCTTCCTGCTTTGGAGCTGGCCAGCTATGGACTAAATTGTGAGCCAAAATAAATCTCTCCTCCTTTAAGTTCCGGGTGTTGGATATTTTGTCCCAGGAATGAGGAAAGTGACTTAAGACAATAACCAATATGCACTAATAAAAAAGATATGGAAAAAAATTAATGTCTGCTTACTAGTTTCTTATAGTGAGAGGCAAGATTGTTGGCTTCTGTTCTATGCTTCCACAATACAAACTGTAATATGTAGTGAATTTATTGGGATAATATTAAATTTTAACCTATAGGGACATTTCTTGTACAATGTGTAGTGTAAACTTGAACATATCCTATCTCCAGGTGTAAATAGATTTATTTACAAGATGGATTTTATCTAGGGAAAAGAAAATGTAATTGATAAGTGTAGAAAGTGGCATTTCATAAAGCTATATTAAGGATTATGGAATAACTTAGCCAAAGGTTTGAAGAAAAATAAGCACATTTTAAAGCGAGGCATTTTATATAAATGCCGGGAAGGAGATAATTTGCTCACGAAGGAAATGTTATTCTTGGCTCAAGAGTGAACCATGATTGCATGGTATTAATACTGAAAATGCTAGAGTAGTGATTCAGCCATGTATTATGATATAACTGAATTGGGATGATGGAGGAAGGTCAAAGAGCTATACTTATTTACAATAAGAAGCAAGAGATAATATGAAAAGGAATAAGAAAAATTATAGCAGCATATAAAGATGAGTTAAGCAGAGGAAGTAAATTGCTGGTTCTGAGTATTACTTGATTTTCTATGTGCACATTACTTTGAGGAAAAAAGGGATTTTCAACCCAAACAAAAAATATCATGGACAGTATAATATAACTAAGAGTTTTGAGATAGGAATAGAAATTTAAAAATATTGATAACTTATTCTGTAATCTTGGGTAAACCATACAACTTCTTTGAGTCTCAACTTCCTTAATCTATTCATTAAGACCTTATTTCTAAGAGTCTCTCCAGCTCCAAGGTTCTGATCCCATTATAATAAAGTATTTTTTTTCCCTAAAGAGTTAAAACCAAAACCCAAACAGCCAGAAACTCTTCTCCATGTTTCCATGGTATATTTTTACATATTTTTATTCACTTTGCCAAGGGTGTCTCCATATTTGCCTTGACACTGAAATGGAACTAGCACATCCCCAACTTGGGAATCCTACTGTACCTGTGAGGCCAGTCTTCTCATAGCCTCCTCTTGCCGCCTGCGCATTTCTGGGGTTCCTGGGCAGCTTCCACTGGTGATGGATGAGTGGGCTGAAGTTGGCTGTGTGAGTGGGAGCTCTCTGTTGGCATCTATATCTGGATTAAAAAGATGAAATGTTTGCATCAGATAACCATAAAACTCTGAAATAAAGGGGAGGTTAGTTAAATTTCATTTTTTGTATGACCCAGCAATTCCCCTCCTAGCTATACACCCAAGAGAAACAAAAACACATGTCCACAGAAAAATTTATACACAAATGTTCAGAGAAGTCTGACTCAAAATAGCCAAAACTAGAAATAAATATTCATTAGCTGATGAATAAACTGTGAGACAGCCATACAATGAACTACTACTTGTAGTAATAAATAAAAATGAGACACTCATACATGCCTATACTATAGGGAATGGAAAAAGGGACATTACTAGAACCTCTGTAGTGGCTCCTGGTATCCTGTGAGCCACAACAGTGCAAGGCTAATTAGAGAATAAAGACAGGAAACGAGACTCAGAGAAAAGGCTGGGTCTTGGGCATGATCAGTGCTGCTACAGACAGCAAAGACAAAGGCACTCTGAGCTTGGCATTATTTATTGGGCTCATAGGGGAGTATCAAATGACTCAGAGGGTGGCAATAATCCTAAATTGATGAGGATCTTATAACTGGAGGAAGTATATGATGTCTAGGAGGCTGGTGGCAATCCTATAAGGATTTTATGCTGATGAGGAGCTTAGGTCCATGAGGAGCTTATGTTGATTAGGACAGTAAGATGAGCAAACAAAAACAAAAACAAAAACAAAAACAAAAAAAAGTTCTTACAACAGCAGGTGGGATGAGTTAAGCTGATAAGAAATTTGTTCTTTCCCCGGTGAAACCTTTCTGTTTTTGTGTTAATACTCAGTTCTCAAAGAACCAGGATGTCTTCAGCTGATGTAATCTTTCTTGCCTTTGAGTGTCACAGCATCACGAGACCACTGAGGCCTCAGCTGGGACAGGAAGCAAAATGGAGTTATGTTTTGGCATGCCACAGCTGGCCCACAGGCAATAAGACTGGGCCTCATACAGCCCTAATCATAATTTAATTGTGAAATGTTTTTTTCCCCAAAATTATACAGAATGGCTCCTGACACTATACCACAGATGATCCCTGAAAATTATATGCTAAACCAAAGAAGTCAGTCAAAAAGACTACATATCTGGGTGTGATGGCACATGCTGGTAATCCCTGTACTCTGGGAGGCTGAGGCAAGGGGATTGAAAATTTGAGCCCAGCATGACAACTTAGTGACACAGCCAGATCCTGTTTCAAAAAAACAAGCCTGGGATTGAGGATGTAGCTCAGTGTCAAGCACTGGGTTCAAGCCCCAGCACTGGGGGATTGGGATGGAAGACACATACAGTGTATAACTCTATTTATATGAAATGCCCAGCATAGGGAATTCCAGAGACAGAAAGTCAACTAGGGGTTTCCTAAGGCTTGAGGTAGGGCATTACAAGGAAAACAGGGATTTACCTAGTAAGAAGCATGGGTTTCTTTCAGTGGGATAAAAATGTTTTAAAATTAGATGAGCACTGCTATATAACCTTATGATTATACTAAAAATAATGAATTGAACACTTTAAATGGGCGAGTTGTATGGGTTGTAAATTATGGCTCCATATGACTTTTTAAATTTGATTTTTTAAGATGGGGGTCTTTCTATGTTACCCAAGCTGGCCTTGAATCTATGATCCTTCTGCCTCAGCCTCCTGAGGCTCCATAATATTTTTAAAAATTCCATTTGTTCCTGGTATTTAGAAAATGCTTTCTTATTGCTAAAATTACAGGCTATATTTCAGAATAAGATCATACTTAAAAGATACTAAATACTAAAATAAATATCTGTGAATATTTGATGACAATTAGCTATTGAAAAGAAGGAATAGAGGAAGGCAGCCTTCATTTAACTGCCTACCACTAAGAGTGAATTTAGATGTCTTCCATACAACTGAATAGTTCTGAATAACTGTAGGATGGTGGGTACAGGAGATGGCAGGTAAACAAGTCTGAAGACATGCATGACATCTTGAGTTGAGGTTAAGTTCAGTGATTTGTCTGTCACTGTATTACTTCTGCTGCTCATTTCTCTCCCGTCACTCAATTCCCTTTTGTCTGGAATTTGATTTTTTGGGTAATTACTTTCCAAATACTCTTTATTTCAGCTATTCCCTTTTAGGGATGCCCTTCTTTTTTTGTCCAAGTGTCTCAGTTTCTATTTGGTATTCAGAGAACAGTAGAAATGAGCTGATAGGTAAGTGGTAGTCAGTGTGTACAGCAAATGGCAAAGAGACTTCTGAAATGAGCAGAGTAGGGAAAGAGTTACTTAGCAACTCTTTCTGGGCTTGGCAGCTGTTAACAAATGTCAAATCCAAGTAACCACATTGGAAGATTTTAGTGGTAGAAAAAATATAGTCTTGTATTAGAACTTCCCTAACTACTGTACTGAGTATACCTACAGTTACTGTAATAATGTCTGAATTACACAATGGGTCTATTTCCACAAAATGTTTTTGTTCTTTGGGTTTATGTGGTTTGTGGGTAGGTGGGTGACATTGCAGAGAATGAGGGGTGACTCAGATTTGGGAAAGTAGGCAGGAAGCAGGATAATAGGCTAGTGCATACCTTGAAGCTTTTCTGCACCTGCCCAGGGAAATGACAAAGAGGAGCAGGCTGAGGGAGGTACCTATGAAAGGAAGGACAGGCAATGAAGTACTGCAGGCCTAACTGCTCACATCACCTGTAGCAGTGCTGTTCAGTGTGGAGAAGGCAGAAGAAAGAATAACAGATGATGCACAGACAGATAAATCAAAAGTTCCATAACTTTCTGCTTATTTTCATTATTATTACAATTATATCACTGGTATCAATGACAGAGGATTAGGAAAGCTATCCAAGTTTAATACAAGTTAAACTCTAAAAAATTAAGCCAACCTCTGACATCATTCTTACTCATTCATGGAAAAATTTCTGCTGCTTCAAGTAGCACTTTTAGTGCTAGCTCAAATAACGACAGATGTAAGCTAAAAAATAGCTTGCATTCGTGGCTCTTTAAGGACTATTGCTTCTTAAGATTAGAGTGGTAGAATGTCGTTTGACATTCTAATCATTTTACCAACAGATTGCCACAAGAATCATTTTGTAATAGGCAATCATGGTTTTGTGTAATTCTGATAGCTCTATCACCATAGACTCTATTTACCACCACTCCTTTTCAAGGTTTGAAAATTAAGTATCAGGCTGAATCAACAGTCTTAACAGCAGATGCATATCTTTTGAATTGGGAGTACCCCAATGCTTTGATATTCTTGGGAGATGAACAGTAATAAGTGTTAGAGAGTAATTTAATGAACTACTTTAAAAGAATCTCTGGAGCTGGGTGTGATGGTGCATGACTATAATCCCAGTGCTCAGGAGGCTGAGGCAGGAGGGTCTGCAAGTTTGAGGCCAGCCTTAACTACATAGCAAGATTCTGTCTCAAAAACCTGAGAAAGAAATATCACTTCGGGGAGCACATGGGCTATTTCTCTATTAACTCTTGCTCTCCCAGGCTTGTTGGGGTCACACAGTTACCTTTGCTTTCTGAGAAAGCAGTTCTTGCCCCTGGTTGGGATTTATCTCCTGTCATGCATGATTCTATTACTCTGCTATCTGCAACAGTGATATACAAAGAAGTCACAGAGACTATTAGCTATCTGATTTTCTTTTAGACACACTAAAACAGCTCACCTTTGAGACTACTGGGATTAAAAAGTTTAGTGTGTTATTTAAGCACTCAAAGGAAAACACTGAAATAGCTGTCTTTTCAACCATCAAGAGCTATTCTTTTTTTTTTTTGGTACCGGGGATCGAACTTGGGTCCTTCAGCTTGCGCAGCAGGCGGCGAAACCACTAAGCTAAATCCCTGGCCCAAGAGCTATTCTTAAAATCAAAAATTTGGCATAGAATCTATTATTACTACTACTACTACTACTACTACTACTTACTAGGCTAATGATTGAACCCGGGGTCTTTATACTGAGCTACATCCCCATACTATGTTCCTCTGTTTTATTTTTTAATTTGAAACAGAGTCTTGCTAAGTCACCAAACTGTCTAACCTGGGTTTGAAAATTGAGATCCTCTCCCAAGCACATGGTCCCAAGTTAGATCCCCGATACCAAAAAAAAAAAAAAATTGTGATCTTCACTGCCTGTGATCCTCATTGCCTCTGCCTCCCACCAGAGTGCAGGGATTACAGGAGTGTGCCACCACACCCAGCTAGAAGCAAGTCTTAAATATTGACTAGTCATACTTCTAAAGAAAACTGAGATTTAAAGAATAAAGTAAAATTCTCACGGTCATAAGAAAGTGTACAATCAATGTGAGTGCTGGGCACAAGTCCTGGGCTCTGGGTTCCAGAGTACTATGACAATCTGCTTTAAAAGAGATCCATTAGGAATATAAGCATGATATTCTCCTTAAGATAAGAATTCTTCTATACCATTTCTTACCATACTGTGGTAAAGACAGTATTTTGATTTAGCCAGCTTTCTTCTTAGAAGCTAGTTTTTCTAAATGTTAGATATCTGTACGTTTATCAGAGCCAATCTGCCTACTTGATACTAATTTCAATAGGAAGTAAGATAACTGGAAGGTATTCAGTGAGTTCTTGTTAAGTTTTTTGACGCAGTGAATATTATGACGTGCAAACCATTTCTAGTGGTTGTTATCTGAATGTGGGTGGTAGGCCAAATTACTAGGATGGCTACACTACGCTAGGCTACACTACGCTAGGCTACGCTACGCTACGCTAGAAAGCTAGTGTAGTAATAGCTTTCTTTTTTGTTCTCGCGTAACTAATGTAAACCAGGCAGACTGATACTATATGTATGGTGGGTATACAAAGAACATTAATATGCATTTACACTTTTTTTATTGTTGTTTTGAGACAGGGTCTTGCTATGTAGTTCAGGCTGGCCTTGAATTCACTATGTAGCCCAAGCTGGCCTCAAACTCACAGTGATCCTCTTGTCTCAGCCTCCCAAGTGCTAGGATTACAGACATGGACCACCATGCCCAGTATATTTTACTTGAGTGAGTTTCACAGGTAAGGAGAGGCAGATAAAAAAGTGGGTAAGACAATGGCTTCTGAAACCAGATTTCTCAGTTTTGCAATTTATTTGCTTTAAAACCTGGGAGTCATTCTTAACCTCTATGAGCCTCAGATTCTTAGCTGTTAAATAAAGACAAGAGGAACATGAACACGTTAAATGAAGACAACAACATCACTAAATTGGTAAAAGGACTGGGTGAATTAATATTTATAAAGCACTTACAGACTGTGTGGCACATAGTAAGTACTATATGAATGTTTTAAAAATAAACAGTATCCTAGTGGTGATCATTAAGCTTGTGATAAAGGAAGCCTGGATATATACAGTAAGAGAACTTAACATCTGTCTAAAAGGAAGTAGGAGAAAGCCTCTAGGACATAATAAAGTTCAAGTCCAAGCAGTGTAACAATGACATCAACAGCAAAGAAATGAAGATTGCAAACAGACTCTGCTGGCAGTAACAAGAAGAAATGGGCACAGGCTGAGCAAATTCTGACAGTGATGAATGCAAATGGCTCTACAGGCAAGTTCTGTAGTCATTATTCAAAGGACAGATCAACCACATGGACACAGGGAAGAGTCATAAATGTATTCCATGAGAAAGTTTTTTTCAGTCCTATTTAGGTAACCATTAAATATGTGGGTCAGATATACAGAGTATTACATTCTCTCTTGGAACTCTGAATTAATGGTCCTCACGTGCAAGTCAAGCTTTACAAATCAAAAAATAAAAGGGTATGTAACTGAACATAAAAATATGTCAGAAAATAATTTCAGAGCCAAGGAAGCAGGAAATTCCTTAAAAAAGAATACGTACGTTTTGGGGAGGAATGTGGACTGTCTGAGGCAATCTGTCTCATCCGTGTACCATGGCAGCTAAGGGCCACCAGTCTTGAGATGATGGCAGTTTTTCCGAACCCAATATTTCCCACAATCACCACTCCTTGGTTCACGCTGGCATTTGAACTTTGAAGTTGAGCATCTATTTCATGGAAAACCCAATCTCGACCAACAAACACTGACTCTGTAGTGATGCTGGGGACTTCAAAGAGCAGAGGCTTCAGGGAGATATCTGGAGGCCTATAAGGTGCAAAGCGAACTGAAAGGAACAATAAAAGAACAAAGAACTTAAGTCAAATTGTCAACACTGAAACAAAAGAGCATTGTGGTTTACAAGTCTACTAGAGTTACAGTATGATAATATTTTGGGCTTACTCAAAAATACTAAAGCTCTAAATATTTGTTTTATATAGATAAATGACACAGGTGTGCTAGGTCCATTTAATACTGCAGATGGCAGAATGCAAACATTGATCAAACAGTAATGATTTACAACTGTCAGAAAATCAGGATGATATCAAAAATTATTAAAGATTAGTTATCTGATACTGGCAAAAAAACCAAAAACAAAATAGAGAAAAAAGAAAAAATTTTTTAAAAAGAGTGGAGGCAAAGGAGATAAAAGAATTGAGATGTGTTATGTACATGTACCAATTCCTCACAATGAATGTAATCATTATGTACTGCAAACATGTACTAATAAAAATTTAAAAATACCAGGCCTCATCCTAAAAAAGAAACAAACAAACAAACACAAAAACAAACCCAGAAAAAGGCTGACAGAAGTTGCCTTGGCCTTTCCAGCATGCATGCACACAGTGAGAGGCACCATCTGTGAGGAATGAGCCCTCTCCAGATGTCAAATCTGAAGCACTTTGATCTTGAACTTCCCAGCTTCTGGGACTGTGAGAAATAAATTTCTATTATTTATATGTATAAAAAAGAATAGAGATGGTCCCTGTGCCAGCAATCAGTACAGAAGAAAGAGTAGTTCTAAAGGCCTCTGGCTATGTCTGGGGATAAATTTTTGATTATTGCATTGTGGGGAGGTGGAGGTGTAGAATTCCTGGGACAGGGTAAGCTATGGTGGGGTATCTAGACAGCTTAGGAAAGCAGCTCTTTACCTAACAGTAAGTATGAATTTCAATATATATAACCAGTATGGGTGTACCAGTATGTATCAGTTCTGTAGAAAGCAATATACAGTAAATAGGCTTGTTTATTTAAAAACACCAATGAGAACAGTAATTCCTTTAAATTCATGATAGTGTTTTGTTTTTTAATCAAATAGCTGTATTATTAGCGGAAGCAAAGGCCCTAAAGCTCTGATGGTTTAAAAGGTCTTATGCATGCTAAACAGTCAAAGAAGAAGAAACAAAACCTTCACTCAGTGTCATTGTATCTGTATTGCTTGCATTCATGCAAGGATTTTAAAGAATGATTTTTAGCTTATACACATCTTGGGGATAGACTGTGTGGCTTTTTTCAACATTTTTTTTCTGTGCTTATATAATAATGGGATATACTAAGAGCAAAGCATGAGCTATACTTTCAACAGTTCTCTAAAAGTGCACAATAGATTAGTGATCTGGTTTTAAATATCAACTTTTAAATTATGTTAATAGTAAAAGGAAGTCTTGTCTAACCATCTTTATCTGGATTAAGTGCTCTCCTAACTGCAGCTAGAGTAGCTTAAAAATATATAATTTTATCTGTCTGAAACCAGGTATTTAACCTTTGCCTAATTCCTTGACACATATCAAGCACTCAAATACTTAGGGAAATAATTAAAAAGAAGTTACCATACTGTAATCCTTTTTGATATTTTGGAGCACAAGAAAGGTTAGGGATGGGAGGGAGATCCAATCATAAAAAGAAAACTGAGATCTAATTTTACTGTTTACATTATTCTAGAACATATTGAAACCAATTATACATCATAAAATGGGATCTAGAGGGGGCAGCTTATTTGAGAAAACACACATACATACATGTATACACTTTCATTTAAAACCATCTGAAAGCCATTAGAAAGATACTTGTTCATCAAAAGATGGATAAAAATTCCAAAAATAGTGCAAATAATTAAAAATACACAGCCAAATTCTGACAGTTGAAGTCAACATTTTCCTCTATCAGCTTTAAAATGTCCAGATTATTTTATTAAAAAGGGCATGGGTTGTGGAGATACAGCTACCTGATCACTTACAATTTCTAGTATCATTATCTCTTTAGCAAAAATGTATTCTTTAAAAATCTGTAACTAGGCTGGGAGTGGGGCTGAGTGGCAAAGTATATTCCTGGCATGTGTAAAGCCCTCGGTTCAATTTCTAGCCTTGCAAAAACAAATGGAATCCATAACTATAATTATAAAATTTAGTGAAAAATTATACTTTAATTTGCTAAAAAAATTCAGTCTTCTATAGCAATATTTTGTTTTACTTTTCTTAAACATTATTTTGAGATAAAATTCCCAGGCCACAAAATTCACCCATTTACAGTACAAACTCAGTGTTTTTTAGTAAGTATTCACAAAGCTGTGCAACTATAGTATTACCATTATCCAATCTCTGAACATGTTCATCATTCTCTCCCCAAATCCTTTATCTATATGCTGTCCCTTTCTACTCCTCCTTCCACCCATCCTTTAGCAACCAGCAATTTACTGTATCTTCAGATTTGTCTTTCTAGACATTTCATATAAATGGAACCATATTTTATGTACTTTTTTGTGTTGGTTCCTTTCATTATGCATGTTTTTGATGTTTAGCTACAACATAAGCATGTACCAGTACTTTATTCTTTTCACTGCCAAATAATATTCCATTGTATGGATATATTAAATCTGTTTATCAACTTATTAACTGATGGACATTTGAGTTGTTTCCATTCTTTGGCTATTATAAATAATAATTTGGATATTATAAATAATAATGGTGCTATGAACGTTCATGCACAAAGTTCTGAATACACATATTTTCAATTATCTTAGCTATATACTTAGGAGTATATAAGAGTGGAATTTCTGGTTCATATGGAAATTCTGTGTTTAACTTTTTCAGAAACTGCCAGATTGTTTTCTCTGTTTTGCTTTTACTATTTTATTTTTGGTACTGGGGATTGAACTCAGGACCTTGTGCTTGCGAGGCATGCACAGTGCCACTGAGCTAAATCCCTGGCCCATTGCTTTTACTATTTTTTTATACAAGTATAGTGATATATATATATATATGCATATATATATATATATGCACACATGTATTCACTATAGAAATTTTAGAAATACAGAAATTTTAGCAATAGTAAACAAAACAGTTCTCACATTAGCTAGTGAAATACTACTGATATATGGTCTTTTTAAGTTTTGTCCCTAACATATAAGCTTATTTTAAAAACAACAACATAAAAAGGACTCATATTATATATACTGTTTCCTAATCTGCCTTTTCACTAAGAAATATAAAGTGAACATCTTTTTTCACTAAATATTTAAATGTACATCATCATTGTCATCATTTGTGGTACCTGAGACTGAACCCAGGGCTTCAAGCATGCTAGGAAAGCACTCTACTTGCCCTTTCTTAAATTTTATTTTGAAGCAAGGTCTTGGTAAGTTGCCCAGGCTGGCCTTGAATTCATCTTGCTTTCGCCTCCCAAATCACTTGTCTACAAGTGTGGAACATTCCACTGCATGACTCGATTATCATTTTATATTTAACTAATATCTTATTGTTTCAAAAGAGAAGCAAATACTAAGAAATATTTTGAAATAACTAAAGAAATACAAATTAAAGTAAATTACACCTTTACAGAAAATAGGCTTTTTTGGTATTAATAATCTTTGGAAAAATTGGTTATCTCAGTTGTTTGGTGACATTGTGAATATGTCCAACTTTTAGGAAAATTAATAGTAATCATTACTAAATGCTTTGACCTTAATATACTGTTTATTTCAATGAATTTATTTTAAGGAAATGATTTAAAATACACATGTACACTATTTTTTTGTTTGGTATTATTAGTGAGATCTAAGCTATGGTATAGCCACTAAATATTTCATAGACATTAAAATATAAAATAATAGATACTTTTGCAGAATCATGAAAATGTTAAAATATTTATGGTATGATATTTAGAAAAATAGTAGATTACAAAACAATATATGACTACAACTTAAAGCATATGAAAATAGTTGGGGATTTAGCTAAGTGGCACCAGCCTGCCTTGCAAGCGTAAGGTCCTGAGTTAGATGCCCGGTAACACACACACACACACACACACACACACACAAACACACACACGCACAAAGTATATGAAAATGAAAGGTAATATGCAAAAAAGTAGTAAAGAGATGAAAAAGTAGTAAAGATCTTTAAAATTTAAAACTTTTTCCAATATATTTAGCTATTTTAAAAATAAATAAAAAAGGAATTGTTATTTATAGACAAAAGAAGCGGATACTTCATCAAATTATTGATCTTTCTATCACAGAATGACTATACTGCTGCATCCAATAACTAATTAAACTGTATCAGTTAATTGAAACAAACAAGCATATATATTTCAGGTATTTTTCTCCCATAATTACTATATAATTTTTAAAATTTAATTTTTTTGCATACTGGGGATTGAGCCCAAGGCCTCTGCTCTGAGCTAAATCCTCAGCCCTTCTTTCTTATTTTTTTAAATTTTGAGACAGGGGCTGGCTATATCACGAAGTTGTTCAGGCTGGACTCAAACTTGCCTCAGTGTCCCAGGGTGCTAGGAGGTGTGCACTTAAAAAGATTTTTTAGAATTGAAAAAATGTATATTTAGTTTAAAATTTTAACTATTTCAACTACAGGTTGAGAATCCCTATCCCTAATGCAACAATCTGAAACCTGAACTGTTCCAAAGTTTGAAACACTTCTGGTTCTAAGCATTCTGGATAAAGGATAGTCAACCTGAATTACAGAATGATTAAACATTATAAAAAACAGGGCTGGGAGCTGGGGATGGTGGTGTATGCCTATAATCCTAGCACTTGGGAGGCTGAGGCAGGAGGATTGCCACGAGTCATTTAAGTGGATGTAACAGTAGTGTAGGTTCATTAGAGAAGGAAAATAATGATTGAAGATACCTTAAAGACTATTCACTGCAAAAGTCCTGCAATGCAATGAAGGCATGAATAAAGAGATACTGATGAAAATGGGAAAACTGGAGGGATGTATAAGATTTGTTTAAAAGTTTGGTGTACTGGAATAGGGGAGAAGAAATTTTAAAAATTTCCTCAGTTTAAAGTCTAAGGGATTATGGGACTAGGGAGAACCAAAATCTCAATTCATCAAGAAGAAATATACTATTGGATAGAAATAGCTTTCCCACTTTTCTTTTCCCTCTTCCCTCCAAATATGAATTAGAAACAAATTCTTAACATCTGGGGAGAATTAAAACCTTGAGTATATCTGAGCATGATCAAATTTAAATTTCAACTGAGGCAAAAAAAAAAAAGTCTACTCAGTTAATCTCCATAGAAAAATCAAAGAACTACCCCAATTCTTTGGTGATGGCAAGTTCTATACCAGTGAACCTATGGCACGTGTGCTGCAGCAGGCTGTTTGTATCATTGAAAGCTCTAAAAGGTTCACCACCACTGTACCATCAAAGCCCTTAACTCTGAGTTTGAGTTCTAGAGAACATCACATCTAATAGAAATTAGATTTGTTTTCTTTATATTATTATACAGGCCACTGAGATGAAGAGACGTATAGGATGGAGGTCTGAATGTCCTGGACAAGACAGCTGATAATTATTCTGGTCTTTCAGTTTCTTGAATAGTTCTTTCTTACCTGCTGCTTTCTTTGTTTGTTTATGATGTTCTTTCCTTGGGTGTTCATATGGAAGACTTCTTTTCATTCTTTAGATTTCAGCATAATTGCTACTTTGTCAGAAAGGCTCATCTTGATGAACTTCTTGCCTCAGTGATTCTATATATCATATTCTTTTCTTCTTTGGTACCGGGGATCAAACTCGGGTCCTTGAGCTTGTGCAGCAGGCGGTGAAACCACTGAGCTAAATCCCTGGCCCCTAAATGTCATATTCTATCAGACCAATTCTTTATGATTACATCATGTCATTCCCTTTTCCACAAAATCCTCAAATGACTCAGTTTTCTGCCACATCAAATCTAAGCTCCTTTAACTAGGCACAACTGTAATCCCAGATGAGGCAGGAGAATTGCCATAATTTCGAGGACAGTCTGCACTACAAAGTGAGACCCTGTCTCAAAAAACAAATAGAACAAAAACAAAAGGCCAAGCTCCTTTGGAGATTCTGAAGGCTCCATGAACCATAAATCAACTTTACCGTGTCTACTCTTTGCAGCTCACTGTGGAGTGCCATGTGAGGGAGACATGGAAATCTCCAGAGTGCTCTATTGTGTCCCTGTGCTTTAGTGCAAGTTATCCCACTTAGCTGAAATGTCCCTTTTCTTCTATTCAAACTTGTCCACATACTGTAATCCAGATTAATTTTCAGCTTCACAATACTCCCACTTTTATTATTATACAATTATTATAATAATTTTATTTATTTTTGGGTACCAGTGATCGAACTCAGGACTTTGTGCTTGCAAGGCAGGCGGTGGCACCATTGAGCTAAATCCCTGGCTCAAATTACTTTTATATCACATAATTTATTGCTTAAATACATGCTCATTTATACTGTTTATTAACATTTTAGTGAGGGTTTTTGTCCCCTTTTTGTGGTGTTAGGTTTGAACCCAGGGCCTCACACATGCTAAGAAAGTACTCCGTAACTGAGTTACATCACTAGCCTTTATTAACATTTTAAATTGTGTTTTTTCAACAGATTTCAAGCTCTTTGAGGGAGGGATAATGTACAGCACAATTTTAAGGACTAAGAGGAAGGAGGGAAAAGGGAAATCATATTACTATCTTTTGGATCTTTGGCATAGTATAGGTTTTAAAAAATATGCATAGTTTTTACCCATTCTGTACTCTTCATTTTGATAGTCCTTGATGTATAAAAGGTTTAAGTTTTGAAAAAGTTCAATTTATCTATTTGTTGTTACCATGCTTTTCAGTGCCATAGCTAAGAAAATCCATTGACCAATGTGAAGGCATGAAAAATTTACCCCAACGTTTTTTTTTTTAATAAGGGTCTTACTGTTTTAGATCTTATACTTAGGTTAGGCCAATTTATTTATTTATTTTTGGCACCATGGATTGAACTTGGATCCTTGTGCTTGCAGGGCAGGTGGCGGCACCACTGAGCTAAATCCTCAGCCCCTAGGCCAATTCATTTTGAGTTCATCTTTTTCCAATTTTTATTTTTTATTAGTACATGTTTGCAGTACATAATGATTACATTCCTCATGGGAAGTTGGTACATGTACCTAACACATCTTAGACCTTTTTTCATCCCCTTCTCTCCGCCTCCCCCTCCCTCCATCTCTTGGTCCCCTTCCCATTTGCAAAACATTTATCTCCCTATTATCTACTTTTGTTTTGCTTTGTTCTTTATTTATACTTTGGGTTTTGGTGTGACAGAGGGCCCAGCATCATTCTTTTGCATGTAGATATCTAACACAGTATGCTGAACAGATTATTTTCTCATTGAATGCACTTGGTACCCTTGTTGAAAAGTAATTGGGCAGAGATGCATGAATTTATTTTTGGACTTCGAATTCTATTATATTGGTCTATATATGTATCCCTATGTCAATACCATACTGTTTTCATTATTATAGCTTTATAGTAAGTTTTGAAATTGGAAACTGTGAGTCTTCCAACTTTTTCATCTTTTTCCATATTATTTTGACTGTGACAGATGCTTTATTTTTTAATTTTTATTTATTTTTTTGGTACCAGGGATTGAACTTGGGACCTTGTGCTTGCAAGGCAGGCAGCAGAACCACTGAGCTAAATCCCTGGCCCAGCTTGTACTTTTTATATAAATTGGAAAATTAGCTCTTCTACTTCTGTCAAAAAGGTTGTTGGAATTTTCTTTTTTGGGGGGTACCAGGGATCGAACTCAGGTCCTTGTGCTTGCGAGGCAGGTGGTGGAACCACTGAGCTAAATCTCTGGCCCCAGTTGCTGAAATTTTTAAAGGGATGATGTTAAATTTGTAGCTTGCTTTGTAGACTTACAGTTCTGACATCTTAACATTATTAATTCTTAATACAGATGGTGTATGGAAACACAACTTAGTCACATTTTTGTGGGCTGATATTGTACTCTGCAACTTTGCTGATTTTATTTTATTAGCTTTAATGGCTTTTTGAAGCTTCTTCCTGAACTTTCATTTTCTCTTCTTCTGGACATCTATGATATGTGTTCTGGTAAACTCGAAGATGTTCCACAGGTCTTTTAGACTCTGTTAATTTTTTATTTTTTTATTTTTTTGTACTGGGGATCAAACTTGGGACATTGTACTTGCAAGGCCAGTGGTGCAGACTCTGTTAATTTTTTTTTTTTTGGTACCGGGGATTGAACTTAGGTCCTTGAGCTTGCTCAGTAGGCAGCGAAACCACTGAGCTAAATCCCCGGCCCTGAGACTCTGTTAATTTTTAAAAATTCTTTTTTCTTTGTCCTGCTCTGACTAAATAATTTCAACTGTTTATTTTCAAGTTTATTGATTATTTCTTCTACTGAGTCAACTCTGTTATTGAACTCTTCTAGTTAACTTTTCATTTTAGCCACTGTACTTTTCAGCTTCAAATTTGTTTCCTTTTTTATAATTTGTCTCTTTACCAATATAGTCTCCTTGTTAATACATCATTCTCCTGGTATCCTTTAGTATTTTTTGTCCATGGTTTCCTTTAGGTCTGTGCATATTTAGTTTAGCTGATTTAAAGTTTTTATCTGGTAATTCTATCATCTCAGCTTTCTCAGGGATGATTTATCAATTTATTTTTTTTCTAGCACATTCTTTCCTATTTCATTGTATATTTTATAGTTTTGTTGAAAATTTCATTTTGAATATTATCATGTGGTAACTCTGGATATCAGATTCTGTGCTTCCCAGGGTTTCCTGCTGTTGCTTATTTTGTCACTATAGTTCCCTTATTTAGTGAGCTTACCAAGGTAGTTGCTGGTTTTGTGGGCTTTTCTTTTTTTTGAGATGAAGTCTCCTTATGTTGCTTAGTCTAGTCTTGAACTCCTAGGCTCAAGAGATCCTCCTGCCAAAGCCTCTTAAATAGCTGGGACTATGGGGCCAGCTTCCAAACCTGGCTCTCCCAGGCCTTTGAACTGGAGCCTTTTTTTTTTTTTTTTTTTTTGCAAAGACTATTACTTGTTGTATGTGTTCAATGAAATCTGTTCTATTTTCTTGACATTCAGCTGGTAGCCTGACAGATTTCACCAAATGCTGAACTTTAGTAGCCCTTTTCCTCCTTAAGCATTCCCTTTGTTGTTTATATTTCAGAGCTCTGAAAAAGTTCATTTGATTTTTGGTGATTTAATTGTTATTTCAGTGGCGGGACTGATTTCTTGGAGCTTTTATAATTTTCTGTGATGTCACTTTAGAGTCAGAGGCAGAGGAGGGACTAACAACTTAGGGGGGTCAGACAGGTAATGAGCTGAGCAGTCTTAGAATTCCCAGGAAGGCAGGAAGAAATAGGAAGATCAAACTGACATGAGTCATATCCCATGACTAGGGAAAGTGAAAAGGAAGGGAAGTAGTCCTCAACTAGGCCTGCTTCAGGTTATAGGCTCTTCTGACCAGAGAAGAAACTAGCCCTTCACAAAATTCTTTCAGCATTTTCATAGCTGAGTCTATTTAGGTCTAGGAAGGAAGACCTAAGGTCACATAGCTAGTTTCAAAATTGGAAACAAAACCTAGTTCTGACTCAAAAATTGAGGTCTTTTCTATTATATTGTATCTGCTTTATATGATGTGACCATTAGATCTTAATGTGACATGATATCCCACTAGTGACTAGAACTGATTAGGCTTTGCTGACTGCCTAAGCCAGCTGCTTTACCCTTTACCTCTTTTTGTGCTTCCCTTTAGAAATTACAAGGTTGATCAGAGATGATGTTTCTACAGAGAAGTGCTATTGAAAGTCTGAGTTGCTTTCTAAACAGACTTAGCTCTTTGGGTCCAAGATTACATTTTGTTTCAAAGTAGGTTTTCACAAACATAATTAATGACAATTCATAATATGGATTAAGTATCAATTCAACTTAAAGGCTTCAGTTTTACAGAAAAAATTTTTAAAGAAAGCTTATTCTCATATTGACAAAATGTCTTTTATATTTTACACAACTGAAAAAGCTTTGACATTTAAAATGTTACTTAAAAATTTTTCTAAAAATGTAATCAATTCACAAAAGTCTCAAGAGAAGAACACAGATAAAATTAGCCCAGTACTATATGGTAAAACAACTGTAGATACCAAAACAGCCCCCAAATAGTTTGTGCCTCAGAAGCTAAGCCTTTTGTCAAATCAATATGATAAAAGAAAGTCATACTTTCTATGTACTGAACTATAAATTTAGGGCACAGGAACAAGAAAGGACTGTTGGCCTACATTGCAGGGCATAGACGTGATGAGTATTTTTTGTGGGACCCACATTCCTAGATAAATGATTTTGGAGATAAGCTAGTTTCCAAGAGATTTTCTAGGGCAGAAACCACTAAAATAATCCAGTAAGAAGTTATTATTGCAACTACAGAGAAGCTAAGGGAAAAAGATGATCTAATCCATACCATTTGGTAACAGCATGAATAAGCTTTGGAAAGTAGTTTCTATGTAGGGATTAAAGAACCACCCAGACTCCAGTCAGTCAGTGTATCTTTTCGATGTAAATTTTACTTGTAACAAATGAATTCTTTCTAGGAAATATTCTCTGTGAGATTGTTACTAATTATAATTATGTCTAGGTTTTTAGAGAATTCTTACTTGTCTTTAAGGCAGAGTAAACTTCTAAATACAAACAAGAATGCATTAAGGGTAACAGACTTGCCACCCAAATGTAAATATAAAAACAATGCAAAAGGAAATAAAAAAAGGGAAAGTCAAGCTAAAAAGCTCTAATTAAATTTTGATGAAAACATATTTATTCATGGAAAACAACCATGAATCATTTTTAAAAAGTCAGTCACAGGAGTGACAGAAGAAAAGGTATGTGCAATACAGCCAAAGCCTGGTGAAAATAAAAGCACAGTTGTATTTGCTTGCATTCACCCATAATGACTACAAAGTCAAACCTGGAAGCATCTCTGGTTCCTCAGAGCAAAAGATCATTTTAGAATCCTTCTTAGGGTTCCTGTTATGCATGCTATTCTCTACATAAAACAGAGAAAAAAACACATGTGCTTCAGACAAACCTTGATATAACATCAGCAGCAAACATACTGCAAAAACCAGGCTTATTGTTCTTGAGAAATATTTACCTAAGGTAGGGGCTTGTCTGTCTGAGTTTCTTGAAAGGCTGATTCATCCATTTATAAAAATCACATCTGTTATTTATTCTTAGTATGCAGGAATAGGACTAATAGAGGTAGCTATACCTACCTTAGGAATAGAATGTAAAACAAATGAATCAGGCCCTAAAGAAGTCTAAAGATAATGGTCTGAAAAATGTTCATTACAGATTAAATTCTGTTTAAAATAAATAAGGCAGAATCACTCTTTAGGTAAGCGAGGAAATACATACAGTATCTCAATTTCCTCATTTTTAGAGTTAACAATGACACCATGAAGATTAAGTAAATTAATACATGTAATGTGCTTAGGATAGTGTCTTGCTGTTAGCTGCCATCACTACTTCATCAAACCAAAAGACACATTCAGTGTAACTATAATCACCTCCTTTTCATAGAACTTATTTAAGACAAAATACAACAGAAAGGTTACTGAGAACATATTGGCTCTTTTTGAGCCTTCTTCCCTTTGAGGCTCCTGCCTTATTTCCTTTGTTCCTTTGAATACTCAATTTTTTTTTTTTTTTGCAACCTTCACTTTCATAGCGATAACTCATGGTCTGCTTCCACTCATATTACTTTGCAGAAACTGTTTTGGTTAAAGTTACTAAAGACTTTCTAACTTATCAGTGATTTCTTTTTAATCATTATGCTTTTTAATCACTCTTTAGTATTTCACACTGATAGCTAATCTTCATTTTTTAAAATACTCTAACTTTTTTGGGCTTAACATGAACAATACTTTTCTATTATTTTCTTGCCCTCTCCTACTGATCCATCTTAACTGATTCTTCTTTCCTGCACATCCCTAAAATACTATCAGCCTTAGGCTATGTTGTTTTTTTTCTTCCTAATTTCAAGAATAGTCTAGTGGCTTTCACAATGATCTAAGAGGTGACTGTTCCCAAGCTTATATTTCCATTCTAGACCTCATTCCTAGACTCCTGTACAGCATTTCCAACAACTTACAAGAGTCATTTACTTGGATATCCAACAAAAATCTCAAACTTAAAATGTTTAACTGAAGTTTTCTCACTCACCTTAACCTATTCTTTCTCTTCCATTTGTTATCACAACTAATGAAATATCATCTGTCTGATCTTCCAAAATAGAAGCTTTGGACTTATTCAGAATTTCTTCTTCCCTAATCATTAATCATTAGAACTAATTTGTCATACTGTTACCAATTATTCTGGAGGAATAGCTCTCAGATATCATTCTTTTTGTCTTTTCCCATTCCATTGCTACTTAAGTGCTATAACCCTGGAGGAGATGCTGGATCACTCTATGCCTCAGTATTATCATCTGTAAAATAAGGTTAAATAAAATTTATGTTAAGTCTTTAGCTAAGAACCAAGTAAATGCTTAATGAATGACAGCTATACAATTTAGGCCTTCCATATCTTTTCCTTTTATTATGTAATTAAACATGCTTTTTGCAATCTCTCATGTCTGTTCTCTCTATATTACCACCAAATATACATATGCATATATGCCTACATATGTGACATGATCATGTCCACTCCTATATTTTTGCCTGCATATCTTATCAACTCACCCTACCAAAGTCACCTGACCTAGTAACTTGTCTTTAAAGTTCTTGTCATAGGGTATGTAGAGGCAATAAATGTTTAATAAATGAATTCAGGAATGAAAAAGTTGATATGAATTTTCCATTCTCAACTGTAGGGAAATGTGTACAGATCTGGTTTTGGTAGGACAAGGTTTTGAGAAGACAGTCATAGAATGTATACCCAGGTCTTTGAAAATCATTGCTCTGTCCTATGATAATAAAAAGAAATGAATCATGTGTTTACCACCTTTTGGGAGTACATTTCAGTTTAAAGGCTAGTGTCATAAACCAGAGGCCATTAACTGACAAGACAGGGAAGAAAAACTTATTTTCAAGCTCTATCATATCAAGGACAATGTCTAGATGCTGGTCAAGGTACTGACAGTGAATAGTATTTCCTACAGGAAAGTCGAAGAAGAAGTAAAATGTATTAATATGCAGAGAAGACAGGATATTTTTCTTAAAGGACTATTTCTTTCTTTTAGAAAAATTACTGAGAAGGCTTGGATCCATATCTATTTAGTAACTAATGTCTTCATAAGGTTATATATAATGTTTGTCATATAAATAATGACCCTATTTCATTATTATATGTATTATTTTAGCTTGTAGAAAAGTCAACTCTAAATACCAAGATTGTTATTTTCTAATGAGAGATAGGTTTATGCTCTGATTCATTTTATCTATAATTTTCTTTTAAAAAATTTGGCACCAGAGCCAGATGTGGTGTATGACTGTAATCTCAGTTACTTGGGAGGCTGAGGCAGGAGAATCACAAGTTTAAGGATACATTGGACAACTTAGGGAGACTCAAAATAACATTTAGAAAAATTGACATGAATTTCCACTTCTGGCCAAGAAAGAGTAACTAGGACTAGATTAACTCTCCCACCCCCAACAACAAAGAAAACCGGTACACACCATACATACACAAACACACATACACACATACACACAAATGGTTTTCAAGACACTAGACACAAGACAATGAAAAACAGTGATTCCTGACAGATGGAAAATATATAAGGCAAACTCTGTTTTTCTGTTTATTACTTTGAGAGAACTTCTAGGTCACAATGTAAGGAGGAAGATTTTCAGTTTCCAGATCCACATGTAAGGAAGAAGTCTGCAAGCCCCACTTCATCCTAACAGGTAAGGGCTAGGGATTTAGCTCAGTGGCACCGTGCCTGCCTTTTAAGCACAAGGTCCTGAGTTTGACTCCTGGTACCGGAAACAACAACAACAACAACAACAACAACAACAAAACCCCAAAAAAATCCTAACAGGTAAAAAGCTGAGCATATTGTACAACAGACTGTACTCTCCAAAGATCTATAAGAGGTCGAGACACAGGATAAACCACTGCCCTGAAGAAACAGACAGACAACTATAGGGAGTCACAGTTTAGCAGAGCAGAGACACGCCAAGGGTAGAAAATGCAGTGGGAACCACTGCCGGGGTAGGAAAACCTAAATTTTAATTGAAGAATCGCTGGAGGCTCTGTGGTGTAGATAACTCGGAGAATTAAAAACTCCAAGACAGGGCCCCAAATAGTTCCTCCCTCCTACAATTTTGTGTGCTTATATCCAGGAGCCCAACTACATCTCATAGCAAATATTTAAAAAAAAAATTCCTAGAGGCTTCTGGTAGGGTTGAAACACACCAGAGCACTTGTTCTTAACAAGGCATGCCCTGAAGAGAAACTAGTTAGCCAGAGACTAATAAGAGGGAATATTATCAAGCCTAACTGATCTAGGGAAGTACCTCCAGGCCACTCTAGTCATCGTCTCCCACTTAAAGGTAGGAGACAACAATGTTTAAGAGAAACATTTAAGACGTCTACAGTCCAGACATACAAGCCCACTAGAAAAGCCCACTAGACCAACTCAAAGGATTATAGACACTTCCCCCCTCTAAAACCTCACCACCATATAACTAAAAGACTGTTTACAACAGCTCCTTATACCTAGTTTATAATGTCCAGTTATCAAAAAGTTACAAGTTGTATCAAAAAGCAAAAAAACATAATCTGAAGAGATAGAGAAAGCATCACAACCAGACACAGAAGGGATGCTGTAATTAAACAAGTGGGAATTTAAAACAACTGTGATTAATAAGTTAAGGTCTCTAGTGAGTAAAGTTGACAACACACAGGTGGGTAATGTAAGCAGAGAGATGAAAATCATAAGAAAGAAGAAAATAAGTCAAAGACAGAAAACACTGTGAGAGAAATGAAGACTGTCTTTGGTGAGATTATTAATAGGCCAGACATGGCTGAGAAAAGAATCTTGGATTTTATTTTTTGGTACTGGGGATAGAACGCAGGACCTTGCACATGTGAGGCAGGCAGTCGAACCACTGAGCTAAATCCCGGGCCCAAGAATCTCGGATTTTAAGGATATCTCAGTAAAAACATCCAAAGAGAAAAGACTGAAACAAACCAAAACAAAATAAAACAATCTGAACAGAAGGATTGTGGATAACTATATAAAAGGTATAACATGTAATGGTGAACAATGGAAGGAAAATAAAAAGTAAAAAGAACAAAAGAAACATTTGAAATAATACTGACTGACAATTTCTGCCAAATTAACATCAGAAACTTATGCACAGAAAGTTAATGTATATGTGCTGCTGAAGCGAGCAGGCACAGAAAGCTAATGTTAGAGAACACCAAGCAGGACAAACGACAAAACAAAGCAAAACAAAACTTTATGTAGGCTTATCCTTTTCAAGTTAGGGAAAATCAGAGCTAAGATAATGAAAGAAGCTAGAGGGAAAAACATCTTACCAATAGAAAAGTAAAGATAGAAATTATATCTGACTTCTCTTCAGAAACCATATAAACAAGAACAGAGCCAAACATTTAGTGTTGAGAAAGAAACCCCCAACCACCTAGAGTTCTTTATCCTAAGAAATTATCCTTCAAAAGTGAAGGGGAAAGAGAATTTATCAGATAAGAAAAGAATGAGGGAAGAAGGTGATCATGGCAGGCTAGATCCAGCAGGGTTCCTAGGACATAATGGGAGGCTCAATCAAAGTCAGCAAGTACTCAGCTATTGATGGTGGTGGTATTGGTGAGGGTAACTTGAAGGAGAAGACCAAGAAATGATACCCAGTAACAGAGGTGTTTAGAATAAGGAGTACTGTTTCTTGACCCCAGAACTTACAGCCCCAGTCTAGTGAATATGCTATCTTGGGAAATATTCAAATCCCTCTGAGGGAAAAAGCCAAGAATAGTGACTGCCAATCAGCACCCAGTAGAGTGGCCACTGCCCAGTGCCCACTGAGTAAGACATTTTTCAGAGAGGGACTCCCTGGAACAGGAATAATGGAGAGTGCAAGCTAGAGTTATTCAGAGGGTAGTGGCTTGGATAGGACTGGTGAGCCCCAAGAACTGAGAGGGGTGAAGGGCACCATCCTGGCTAGGGATAGTGATACAGTGAGAAATGCATGGGCTTGCAGTGGCTGTGACCTATGAGATTTGGGGGTGAAGAAAAGTCTGGAGTGATGCCAGTGGGGGCTCTCTCCCACAGTCTCCTAAATGCCACTGAATTCTGTGGTGATCCCCAACACCACTGAATTCAGAGCTGGTTGGGGCACTCTCCTGCTGATTCCAAAACTCCACTGAGTTTACAGGCTGGAAGGAGACTGTGCAAAAAGTTAAATAGCTGAGCCATGCAATCACTTGGAGTAGAAAAAACACTCTGGATCAGCACCTGTGAAGGCTCTTTCCTGCTGGCCCTTCGAAACCACTGAATTCATGGGTCAGATAGACACTTGGCAAACAGGAGTATAGCTGTGACCTGAGTACAGTGAGTGGAGAAAAATCACCAGAATGGTGACTCCTGCCAAATCCCTGGATACCACTAAATCACCAACCCAGATTAGTATACCCTGCAAAATTATCCTTCCAAATTGATGGAGAAATAAAGGCCTTCCATGATAAACTAAAGAAATTCACGACCACCAAACCAGCACTGCAGAAAATACTCAAGTGAATCCAAACAGAGACAACAAGGTCAGCATAATCCAAGAGCCTAAAGGAAAGAATACATTTCATAGGGAGAGTACTTAAACAAGAATCAAGCAGTGGAAAACTGAAAGGAATCAGTAAATACCTTTTGATAACAACACAATATAGTCTTAACTATCCAATCAAAAGACACAAACTGGCAGATTGGAACAAAACCCAAAACCCAACTAACTATATGTCATCTGCAAGACACACCTTATCCACAAACAAATATACAGACTGAAAATGAAAGGACAGAAAATAATACTCCACATAGCCAGAGCCCCAAAACAGGCAGAAGTAGCTACTGTAATTTCTGATAAAGTTGACTTCAAATGAAAAATGTTGAGAAGACATAAAGAAGGCCACTACAAATTGGTAAAGGAACAATCCAAGAAGAGATAATAATTATTAAATATATATGCACCGAATGTTGTGTGCTCAATTCATAAAACAAAATCACTTGACATAAAAGGACAGACAGGGCCAGGGATTTAGCTCAGTGGTTCCACTACCTGCCTCACAAGCGCAAGGACCCGAGTTCAATCCCCGGTACCAAGAAAAAAAAAAAAAAAGGACAGACAGACCCCAGTACAATTGTAGTGGCAAATATTAATACCCACTCTTACAAACAGACCAATCAGACAAAAAAAAAATCAACAAAGAAATATCAGAGTTAGACCACACCCATAGAACAAATCAATTTAATAGAAATCTTCATTGTGTTTCATCTAACAAAAGTAGAATACACATGCTTCTTAGAAGCCCACAAAACTTTCTCCAAAACAGTGTATTTTAGGCTATAAGGCATATTCAATAAATACAAAATAAGTGAAACAACCTCTTGCTTCCTATCAGATCACAATGAAACAAAATTAGCAATCAGCAGCAAAAGATAAACACATGGAGATGGAATAATACACTCTTGAATAATTAATGGATCATAGAAGAAATTAGGGAAGAAATTCAAAAATTCCTAGAATCAAATGACAATGGAAATATAACATATGACAAACCCACAAATCCAACATTACACTGAATGGGGAAAACCTGAAAGAATTTCCTCTAAAATTAGGAATGAGACAAGGGTGTCACCTATCACCACTCCTGTTGAATATAGTACTTGAACAGAGCAATTCGGAAAGAGAAAGAAATAAAAGGGATACAAATAGAAAAGAAAGAAGCCAAACTTGGGCTGGGAATTTAGCTCAGTGGTTCTGCCGCCTACCTCGCAAGCGCAAGGTCCCGAATTTGATCCCTGGTACCAAAAAAAAAAAAAAAAGGAGCCAAACTATCATTATTTGTAGAGCATATGATCTTTTACACAGAAGACCCAAAAACCTTCACTGAAAGAATTTTTACAATTTTTATTTTATTTTTTGGTACCGGGGATCAAACTCAGGTTCTTGTGCTTGCGAGGCAGGTGGCAGAACCACTGAGCTACATCCCTGGCCCCTTCACTAAAAGAATTTTAGTGGGCTAAGAATGTAGCTCAGTGGCACAGTGGTTGCCTGGCAAACATGAGGTCCTGGGTTCATTCCCTGGTACCCCCCCCGCCCCCCGCGCCAAATCTTAGAACTGATAAATTCAGCAAAGTGAGAGGATACAAAATCAATACACAAAAATCAACAGCATTCCTGTACATCAATAATCCACTGACAAAGAAATCAGGAAAACAATTCCATTCATGATAGTTTCAAAAAATTAAATACCTAGGAATCAACCCAATCAAGAAGGTGAAAGACCTTTATAATGAAAACTATAGTACAGTGTTCTGAATAAAGAGACTGAAGAGGACATTAGAAAATGTAAAGACAACCCCTGTTCCTAGAAAGAATTAATAGTTAAAATGGTCACATTACCAAAAGTGATATACAGATTTAATGCAAATAGCAACACTCTTCATAGAACTAAAAAAAAATTCTAAAATTTATATGGAACTAGAAGAGACCCAGAATAGCAAAAAGAGCAAAGTGGAAGGCACCACAATTCTGGATATCAAGTTATACTATGAAGCTGCAGTAACAAAAACACTATGGTACTAGCACAAAAACAGACATGTATACCAATGGAAGAGAACAGAACCCCGTGCACCTACAGCTATCTGAATTTTGACATAGGGCCCAAAAAGAGACACTGAGAGAAAAGACAGCCTCTTTAAGAAAGAGTGCTGAAAAACAGACTATGTGAAGAATAAAACTAGCCCCACATCTTTCACCCTGTACCAAAATCAAATAAAAATGTATCCAATACCTATATATAAAAATAGAAACACTGAAACTGTTGAAGTATAAGAGGGGAAACACTTGAAGGAATACACACATGGAAGGACTTCTTGAACAGAATTCTGATAGCACAAGAAATAACACCAAGCATCAAAAATTAGGGTTACATCAAATTAAAATGCTTCTGTAACAGCAAAAGAAACAATGAGCAGAGTGAAGAAATACCCACAGAATGGGAAAAAAGTTTTTACCAGGTACTCTTCTGATGGAGGAACAATATCCAGAGTGTATTACGAAGGAATAAAAAAAACCAAACAACTCAATTAAAAAAAAGGGGAAATGAACTGAATAGACACTTCTCAAAAGAAGTAAAATGGCCAATAAGTTCTTGAAAAAATGTTCATCATCTTTAACCATTATGGAAATGGAAATCAAAACAACTGATTCTATCTTACTCCAGCTAGAATGTCTATCACTAAGAACACACAAAAAAACAAATGCTGGTGAGGATATGGGGACAAAGAAACTTTTCTACACTGTTGGGGAGAATGTAAACTAGTACAGATACTAAAATCAGTATGAAGATTCCTTTAAAAAGCTAAAAGTAGACCTGCATTTAAAACAGCAGTGCTTTTTCTGGCTACATTCCCAAAAGAGTTAAAGACATCATACTCTAACAATACATGTATACCCATGTTTAAAACACAGCAATTCATAATAGCTCTATAAACAGCCTAGATGGCCAGCAACAGATGAATAAAGAAAATGTCATTTGTAGGAAAAAGGATGGATAATGAAACCATAAGGTTAAGTGAAATTAAGTCAGACACAGAAAGTTAACTATCACATGGTTTCTCTTATATGAGAAAATATAAGTACATTAGAGTAAAATAAGGGAGATATAGTAGGAAACAGAGAGGTAGAATTTTTGGGAACAGGAATAGGGACCAGGGGAAGGGGGAGGGTGGAGAGTGTGGGGGAACAAATGAGATAAAAAATGATCAAGATATGATATATATGTACTAATTCCCCAGCATGAATGCAACTATTATATTATTGCATGTGATAAAAAGATTGAGTTTTTGTTTTTACCAGTAGACCTGTATTGGAAAGAATGTTAAAAAGGTTCTTTAGAGAAGGAAAATAACATAGGTCAGAAACTTCAATATACACAGAGAGTATTAAAGAAATCAATGATGTATTATATTATGCAACAATGTATTACATTATGTATGTTCATGTACATATATATCTCTTTTGTGTGTGTACATCTTGTGTATTTCATGTGTGCATGTGCTTATATAAGTCAAATGAATGACAGCAATGAGACAAGGAATGGGAGAGAGGCATTAGGAATATTTTATTATTACAAGGTACTTGTACTACTTGTGAAGTGGCATAGTTATTTGCAAATGGAATTGGATTAGTTGTAAATGTGTATTACAGAATGTAGGGCAACCACTGAAAAAATATATAAAAGGAAAAATATATAACTGATATGCTAATAAAAGAGAAAATAGAATCTTATATAATGGTCAATTTAAAAAGTGGAAGACAAAAATGGGAACAAAGAACATAGGAAAAAATTGGTAACAAATGTAGCTATTACTCCAAACATATTAACAATCACTTAAAACATCAATTATCTCAAAGCATAATTTTAAGAGAGATTAACAGTGGATTGAAAAGCAAGACCAAAGTATGTGTTGTTTATAAAAAACCACTTTAAACACAAAGCCATATCCATTAAAAGAAAATAAAGAAAAATACATTAAGCTAGCGCTAATAAAAATAAAGTAGGAGTAGTTAAATTAGTTTTAGAGACAAACTTCAGAGCAAGGACTGCATCAGGGATAGAGAAAATAATTATGTAATGATAAATGAGTCAATTTTCAAAGAAAAGAAAATGATCCTTAATGTGTTATATGCCTAAAAAAAGTATCAAACTTTGTGAGGCAAAAGCTGGAGAAACTAAGAGTAGAAATGGAAGAATTCATTTTTTTTTTTTTTGGTACCAGGGATCGAACTTGGGTCCTTGTGCTTGTGAGGCAGGCAGCGGAACCATTGAGCTAAATCCCTGGCTAAGAATTCATTTTATATTTGTAGTCTTCAATAACCCTCTATCAGAAATGGACAGATCCAGCAAGCAACAACAGTTTAAGTCAACAACACCAGCAATCTATTGAATATAATTGATATCTCAGACTTCTTTATTTAACGACAGCAAAATGCACCTTCTTCTCAAGCTCACACGGAACAATCACCAAACTATACCACATTTTGGCCATAAAATATACCATAACAAAATTAAAAGAACATAAATCATATATATTTATACTCTTAGAGAGTGGAATTAGAAATCAATAACAATAAATGAAGAATCCCACAAGGGAAGGGGAAAGGAAAGAAGGGAAAGGAAAAATTATGAGAAAAGGAATAAATGAAAACAAAGTCTTTGTAAATAGGGAAGGATGGAGGGGGAGAAGGGAGGACAGGGAATGGGGAAAAAATAAGATACATCAAAAAACATCATACATCATACATCAAAAAACCAAGATAGATCATGTACAGGTACAAGTACCCAATGATAAATGTAAATGTATTGTAAACCTAAAATGTACCAATAAAAGAATTTAAGGAAAAAAAAAGAATCTGAAATTATGTAGAGATTAAACAACATACAGAGGGAGAACCCAGTGAAAATCTGACAGAATCCCTTAATTGAGAGATGGAGATGAGAATAAGGAGACAAGGCAGTTACAGTTCAAAAATCAGACACTAGAAAGGAAAGGGGTGTAGAGAAATAATTCTGGAGATTTGTGGAGATTAACCCTGGAGTAATCAGTAGAGTGACTGGTACATACAAGTAAGGAAAACTACTCGAGGCTGGGGGATCCACCCAAAAAGATTGGAGAGAAAAGTACCTGCTGCTTATATAGGGGTAGGCATAGTTCCTATTCCTGCCAGCCACAGTGAAATATGTTACATTTTACGAGACACTGGATAAAATACTCAGAGGGGTCTTGCTTCAGTGGTAGAGAATAATTAGCCCTAAAATAAGTGCTTAACTGATCTTAAAGGGTGAAAATCAATCACACAGTTTGCAAATAACCAACATTAGAGAAAAAGCCGATGAATACAAAGAATACAAAAACAGGGCTGGGGGTGTAGTTCAGTGGTAAAGCGCTTGTCTACCAAGTGCAAGATACTGACTGGGTTTAATCACCAGCAAAGATTACCAAAGATTACCAGACACGTAAACAAGCAGGAAAATGTTGTTGGGCATAACGGCACATGCCTGTAATCCCAGCTACTCAGAAGACTGAGGCAACAGGATTGCAAGTTTGAGGCTAGCCTGGCACCTTAGGAAGACTTTGTCCAAAAATAAAAAATAAAAGAGCTGGGGATATGGTTCAGTGGGGGTGGGGTATTCAATCTAGTACCACACACACACACACACACACACACACACACACACACACGCACACACAAAAGCCAATGCTACACAATTTTCAAATTTGAAGAAAACTGAAAAGTCACTGATCAAAGAATCTCAGTGAACCCTAAGCACACAAGAAGAAAATGACACTGAGACACATCGTATTCAAATGCTCAAAATAATGACAGAGAAAATCTTGAAGTCAAAGTAGAAAAAATACACTAATTACAAAGAAACAAAGGTAAGAATGACAGCAGATTTCTTGTCCTAAACAGCGCAACTAGGGTAGTTTGAAATCATGAAAAGATCAAAATTGAAAAAAAAGGGAAAGATCTGTCAGTCTAGAATTCTTTATCCAACAAAAATACCTTTCAAATATGTGTTGAACTAAAGACTTTTTCAGATATATAATAACTTAATAAATTTATAATCAGCAGAACCCAATAAAAAATGTTAAAGTCCTTCAGGCAGATGAAAAAATATATTGGAGAAGGGAGGGCAGGGGAAGGGGGGGGAAAATAAGAACCAAGAGAGTATGCAAAGGTGCATATTCCCAATGATGAATGTCATTATATTGTACACCTAAAATGTACCAATAAAAGGATATACAAAAAATATATTGGATAGAAATATTAATTAACAGAAAGAAAGAGCACTAGAAATGGTAACTGCATTGGCAAATAGGATTTTTTTCTTTTACTTAAGACTCTTAAAAAGATAACTAACTTCTATATTGTGGGGCTTCTAAAGTAAAATCTCTGACGGCAATAATATAGAGGGCAGGAGAGAAAAAAATAAAAACTATATATGTACAGTGTACAGAGAATTAATACAGCAGGCTTGAGACTACTTTCCTTGGAAATCCTACCTGGAAGGTTGGCCCTTGAAGTCTGAGAACTTAGATTTCAAGAGAGTTCTCAATTATTTCCATGACTCGTAAGAATGAATGGCTTGTTGTGCTTAAACTGTTTTCATATACATAATGTGGTTTATCTACTTCTCTTCCAGGAGTACGGAATTCTGGCATATGGTAAGCAAGGGGGTTGATATGACCATGTCCCAGTAAAACTCTTGGGCACTTGATCACTACTGACCTTTTTTGGTAGACAACATCTCACACATGCTGTCACAATTCATTGACAGATGAATTAATGGCATATGTGACCTCACTGGGACAGGATATTTAGAAACTTGCATCTGGTTTCCTCCAGACTTGCTCCATATGCCTTTTCCCTTTGCTGATTTTCCTTTCACTATAATAATGCATGGCTGTGGGAATGATTATATGCTGGGTCCTGTGAGTCCTTCTAGTAAATTTTTAAACTTCAAGGCATCTCTCACATAACTTCTAAGGGTCTTACACTATAGATGAATTGGCATAATATCACTTGAGGATATATTGTGATAAATCATTATGTATACAGTATATGTAATAAAGTTACACAAAAAATAACAAAACAAAGATTACAATGAGTACAACCAACCAAGGAGATCAAGGAGATCAAGGAGTATTTTAACACATAAAATACTCATTCAAAAATAGTAGAAAAATAGGGAAGAGAGAACAAAGAGTAATAAATAAATGATAAATAAATGAATGAAAAAGCAAAATGTTACATTTAAATCTATCAAATTAAAAAAAAATAGGGCCTAGGGATTTATTTCAGTGGTGCTGCTGCCTGCCTCGCAAGTGCAAGGTCCTGAGTTCTATCCCCAGTACCAAAAAAAGAAAAGATGTAAGTGGTCTAAATAATTAAAAGCCAAAGGTACACTGGACAAAAAAATAATATCCAACTTTGTGCTACTTACAAGAAACCTGATTGATTGACTGACTGATTGATTGAGTTTAGGATTTCACTCTGTAATTCAGGCTGGCTTTGAACTCACTATGTAGCCCAGGCTGGCCTCAAACTTGCAGTGATCCTCCTACCTCAGCCTCCCAAATGGTGGGATTACAGATGTGCACCATCACAGCCAGCAAGAAACTCACTTTAAATACAAATATACAAATAGGATAAAAGTAAAAATATGGAGAAAGAGAAGTATACAAATAGGATAAAAGTAAAAATATAGAGAAAGAGAAGTAATATGCGGACACAAATCAATACAAAGCAAGAGTATTTATATTAATATCAAACAATGTAGATTTCAGAGCAAAGAATATTTTCAGTGATAAAGAATCTAATTTCATAATCAATAGGTCAATGCATCAAGACATAACAACCTAAACATTTATGTTCATAATAACAGAGCTCCAAATATAAAGAACTGCAAAAAGAAATGGAGAAATCCATAAAATATACAATTATAGTGAGAGACTTAAATATCTCTCAATAATAGAATAAGTACACAGAAAATCAACAAGATATAGAAGCCTTGACTAAAACAATCAACATACTAGATATTTATAGAACTGTCTACCCTGAAACAGCAGACTCAGATGAAACATATCAGTACAGACCATATTTCGGGTGATAAAATATTCTGAATGAGTTTAAAAGAACTCAAACTACAAAGCATATTCTCTGACTACAATGTAATTAAATTCAGAAATATGCCTGAAAATTCCCAAGAAACAAATACTCAAGTCAAAGAAGACATAAAAAGACAAACTAGAAAGTATTTTGAACACAATAAAAATGAAACAAACTTATCAAAATCTGTGAAATGCACATAACAGTTAATTAGAGCAGGTATGTCCAACTTATGGTCCTTAGATTGTATGAATTTCTGGACAAGTAGTAATGTAACCCCACAAGATCATAAGGTTTGAACATTATTGTGTAATTTTTTTGTAATAGTTTTTATGACTCAATTATGCAGTGCTTGAGGGCAGACTGCACTGTTATTATTAACAGTGGTAATAGTGACAGGGAATGCAGAGGGTGAGTTCAGTGCTGACTGCCTCCAGTGCCTGCTAGTCAGTTAAACTGAAACCCACGCATACCAGACATTGCATGTGCTTGTGAGACTTGCCAAGTACCAGGAATAGTAAGTACTTCACCCTACCTATATAACATGTGCCTGTGGAGACAGGTGTTTATTGTTATTAAGCAGACATACAAGTTTTTTTTCTTATTTATTAAACTTGGGCTTGTTATTTTGTAAAATGTTTTAAAAAGTTAAAATAGAAAAAATAAAAGCAGTTTTATTACTTATATATTTCATATTATGTACTTTATATGTAGCCCAAGATAATTCTTCACTCAACGCACCCCAGGCAAGACAAAAAGTTGGACACTCATGACTTAATTTACATGAAATTTATATGTAGTACTAAAATGTCTACATTAGAAAAAAAATGCCTACATTAGAAAACAAGAAAGGCTTCAAAATCAGTGATCTCCATCTTCTACCTTAAGAAATTAGAAAGTGAAGAAAATCTCAAAGCAAGCAGTAAAAGAGACATAATAAAAATCAGAGAACAAGACCAGCTGGCGCACGGTGGGCAGTGTGGAGCAGCCATCCCCATGCTCTACCCACCGCAACCAGCTTAGCTCCCCCCGCTCTGGCCTCCTGGCTGTGCTGCTGCCTGGTTCCACACTACACAGGCACAGGGGGTCATAAAGGCTATAGATAGAGCAGAAGTGAGCAACAGGAAGAGGGCCTCCCTTAGGCTCCTTGATGAAAACTGAAGCCTCCTGGAAAAGTGAAGAGAATCTCTGCAATAAAGACACACCAGACCACCATACTTGGTAAGTTGGAGGGATCATCACCTCTCATGGGAACCTGGACTATCTTCAGGGGAAGGGCAGTTGGAACCTGCAGTAGAACCTTGGAGAGTTTGCCACTGCAGGAGGACATGGAGCTCAACTTGGGGGACTAGTAGCCAGAAATTTGCCTGAAACTCACAGGTCTGCTACTGCCTTGCTGAGACTCATTGACTTACATCTGCACACAGCTGCCCATGTTGCCTATTGTGACAGCAGAGACATATGCCCTTAAGGAGGCCCTTCATTTTTATTTTTTATTTGCAAAAAATTTTTTCTCCTATTTTTAATTTTTATTTTTTTCTATTCTTTTCAAATTTTAATTTTTCCCTTTTTTTCCTTTGTTTTCTCTTTTCTTTCTCTGTCACTTCTCTCACTGTCCCACATTGTTCTTCATCTCCCTTTTTATTCCTGTTCTGGACCTAATTTGGATTTCTTTATTTTTCTTTTCTTCTCTTTTTCCTTCTCTTGATTATCATTAGTTTTAAAGGAAAGTACAGTATCTAGCCTCCCTATTGCTGTTAGGTTGTTCTGTTCATGTCTTTGTTCTTTCATTCTGCCTTTTCCTCTTGTTTTCAACAGTTTTTTTTTCTGCTTTAATTGATATAATTTTTTTGTATTAAATTCTTTTATTGGTACATTGTAGGTATACAACACAATTACATTTCTCATTGGGAATTGTACCTTT
>NW_004624849.1:773155-784828 GCF_000247695.1 Heterocephalus glaber | reverse complement strand
AAAAATAAGAACCAAGATACATCATGTAGAGGTACAAGCACCCAATGATAAATGTAAACATATTGTATACCTAAAATGTACCAATAAAAGAATTTAAGCAAAAAAAAATCAGAGAAACAGTGAGTAGGAAAACAGTAGTAAAAGTCAATAAAAATAAAAGATTAGAAAATCAAAATTGATAAATGTCTATGCAGACTCAAAAGGACATTCAATGTTTTTCTTTATACTGTATCAGCTAATTAACATTAGTTAATTTACCTTAGTGACTCTTCTTTGAGAAGAATTTTTTGTGAATTCTTTTTCAAAATTCTTTTTTACCTTATAGCTACTAGGGTCACATAACTACAGACATTATATCATAGGGGTGATGTGTTCAGGCATACCAATTGTATGACCCTGTCAAAATTACTTAACTCCTCTCTCCATCTCAACCTCTTCTGTAAAAGAGGATACATATACCTTATTGGGTTGTGGTGAGGATGAGATATGGTAAAAGTGTTAGCACAGAACCTCATACATAGTAAATGCTCAATAAATGCTAGTAATTATATCTGAAATTATATATTATATATATTATAATTATATCTAATAATTATATATTACACATTTCTCAATCACTTTAAGAATCTTGACAGCATCACAGACTCCCCATCACCGTTACACTTCAATGTCCTCTCTTGCCTAACCTATTGTTAATACAAAGGCCCATAAGCTAATTAAAATACAAACTGTCAACACAAGTCTTTTTCTTTCTTTACTGTACCCTGATTAGAGACTTAAGTTCTTACTTTTTAAATAAAAAATTTTGGTAAAAATATGTAACATGAGACCTGCTCTTTTAACAAGCATTTGCTCCTGCCAATCACCATTCTAATTTCTATTTTGATGACTATCTTTAGAAGCCACATATAAGTAGAATCATGCAATATTTATCCTTTTGTGATGGGCATTTTTCATTTAGTATAACTGTCTCAAGGTTGATCCATATTATAGAATACTGATAGGACTTTTTTTTAAGACTGAGTAACACTCAATCATATATACATGCTCCTTGACTTATGGCAGGGGTTATGGACAGATAAACTCATTGTAAGATGAAAATACTGTAAGCTGAAATTCATTCATTACACAGAACTTACCATGCATCATAGTTTAGCCTACCTTAAACTTGCTCAGAATACTTACACTAGCCTACAGTTAGGCAAAATCATCTAGCACAATGTTTATTTCATGGTAAAGGCAACCTACAAAATGGGAGAAAACATTTGCAGACCACATATCTCATAGGGGTTAATATCTAGAATGTGACTTGAAGATGTAAAGCCTGAGAGGGAGGAAAATAGAGGCCTTATTAATACAAGTAGAGATAAGAAACAGAGGTAAGGTGCTCATTTGGGCTAATGAATCACATGGTAGTATCCTCTCTGACCACAGTTCCTGCTGAAGGGCAATTATTTTTTATATGCAACACTGTTCCCCATCCCTAACACTCAGAGTTCTATATATCTACAATAAGCCAATATATTTCTATAATTATATCTTGCTTTGCATTTTTTGAATGTAAGACACAGACAATAAAGTGCTTAAGAGTACAGTCTCTCTATGAGCCTGGTGTGATGGTGCTTGCCTGTAATCCCAACACTCTGGGAGGTTGAGGCAAAAGAATTGCAAATTCAAGCCCAGCCTGGGCAACTGAGAGACCCTATCTAAACATTTAAAAAGAACTTTAAAAGGAGATAGTGATGTAATTCAGTGCAAAGGCCCTGGGTTCAATCCCCAGTACGCCCCCCGCCCCAAAGAAAAAAAAATCAAAAAACCCCACAAAACAAATGAAAATCCGAAACCAGAAAACGAGTCTCTGGAGTCTGTCAGATGTGAACTGAATTCTGGCACTATCACTTACTAGATAGGTAAACAATAACAAGGCATTTAAATATTTAAATCACAATTTCCTCACTACCATTATTTACATCAAGGAGTGGTGAGGATTACGTAAGAACACATATAAAGCCTCAAGCACTGTGCCTACAAAAAAAAAGAACTCCAATAAATGGAATCTATCATCTTTTACCTGTTTAAAAGTGTCCCATACTTGATCTTTATCTCAGTGGACTTTAAAATTTGCTCATATTAGCTGTAAGTGATAATGGGTTTCACTTCAGCATATTTGTATATGTTTATAACATACTTGGAGTGTATTTGACTCAACTCTTATACCCTCCTTGGCCTTCTGTTCTCGATTCCTTTTCTTTTCTCTAATTGTTTCCCTTCTATTTTCATGTTATGTTTTTTCTAGATTCTACATATGATGTGATATTTGTCTGAGTCTTATCTCACTTATCATGATGCTCTCCAGTTTCATCCATTTTCCTGCAAATGACATGATTTTGTACATTATGGTTGAGTAATACCCTATTGTGTGTATAAGTAAATATATATGTATGCATGTAAATCATGTTTTCTTTATCCACTCTTTAGTTTAGGGATACCTAAGCTGCCTACATAGCTTAGCTATTGTGAATTCTGATGCAATCAACATGGGTATGTAGGTATCTTTAAAATATGCTGACTTTAATTCATATACCAATGAATGAAATAGGTGGATCAAATGGTGCCTCTATTTTTATTTATTTATTTTTGTGGTACCGGGGATCAAACTCAGGACCTTGTGCTTGCAAGGCAGGCGCAATGCCACTGAGCTAAATCCCTGGCCCTCTATTTTTTAGTTTTGTGAGGAACCTCCATCCTGATTTCCATAGTGGCTGTACTAATTTACATTACCACCAAAAATGTATAAGGGTCTTAAGTGTTTTAAGAACTCTACTGTATTCTATTAATGTGGGAATAACAAAAAGAGGCTTATTTTTCTTTGAAAAAAATCATACTTTGAATCTTTGAGTAACTCACATATTAAATTTCAGCTTTCTGACTGGTCTTATAGGAAAATATTTGTTGAGAAAAATCTGGAGTTTATCCTGAGCAGAATTTTCAGGAAGAGAAAAAAGATTTTTAGAGAATTGTAAAAAGAAACTAGCTTCACTACCACATTTTGGAGGAACTGGGTTTTCAACACTTGTTAGGAGGCTGCTACTGTCTGTACAATTTCTAACATTTAATACCTCAAAATGTAGGGAAAGTATTATTTTTGAAAATATGAAAACTGGCTATTTTAATTGGTTGGAGTTTAACAGTAACATTTCTAAGTGAACTTTGATTAATGAAACAGCTACAGCTTTATAAATAAAATGCTCCAGTTCTGTAATTTTATTAGTATCTAGGGGAAGTTATTCCATAAAAGCATTTTACATAAAACCCTAGGTCACTTATTGGATTAAAAATGTTTTAAAAAGTGTTATCTAAATAAATTATTGTTACTCTAATAGATTTAGCCACTTCGGGGGAAAATAATGATAAGAAGATTAATGGGGAAATTGATTCTTTATATTTAATTTAGATCTAAACACTAAATGGCTAGTAGCTATATAAAAAATGCTCAAAACCACAATGACATATCATCTCATCCCAGTTAAAAAGGGTATTATCAAAAAGACAAAACAAAATGCTAGCAAGGTATAGAGAAAGAACTCTGATACACTACTGGAATGTAAACAAGTACAGCCATTATGGAAAATGGTATGGCAGTTACTCAAAAAATTAATAGAACTGTAAAATGGTCTGGTAATCCTACTACTAAATATATATCTAAAAGAAATTAAATCAATATGTTAAACATCTGCACTCGCATATTTCTTGCCTCATTATTTATAAGAGCCAAAATATGGAATCAAGCTAATTGTCCAACATCAAGAGATGGATAAAAAAATGTGATATATACACACATGCTTGCAACCTTATTTCTGGATCTTGAATTTAGCTAAGAAGAAGAAAATTTTATCTTACATGTAAACTAAAACAATGAACAATGAATTGAAAAGGACTAATGGAAATATTCCTCTGTAAATGTGAAAGCCAGCCAGGCAATAATCAAGATGACTAACCAACCTCAGGGATGAGTGACTCAGTGGGCTAATACAAGAGCACTTAGCTTCATGACATGCATCTTAGTCAGGTCCATAAAGGATTCATTGTTTCAGGAAAGTAAGGGACTTAAAATGATGTGAAGCACTGATTTTATTTGATAAAAATTAAACTCATTGTTTTGACAAAGCCAAGTTAATTGTGGCAGGGCCAATTTCACATAAATTCTGCCAATGAATCAGACTATCATCTGCACATATGCCCTCTATCCTTGTGTCTATTAAAGCAGCAATTAACTAAACACAAAGCCTCTGAATAGCCTTTATGTAACAGAATTTAGTGAAAGTCCTAAGGGAACCAATTTATATTGAGAAATGAAGTTTTAGTTAATAAACGTAATCTTTTAAAAAAGAACACTGTGGTTATAATTTAACACCAGGTAGAGGTTAGGGTCTTATTAATAAGTTGTTAACTTATCACAGGTAGCTACTATCTGAAGTCACTATGTTAGCATTTGCTTTGTGCATTTAAACTTTTCACAAGTTCTCTTTTTATAGTCTGTCATTAGATTGACAGCATTTATCCGTAAAAACCAATTACCTCTTCAGTGTTTTCAATAGGTAGCAAACATAGTTTCTGTTTTTTCTATGGAATGAGACATTTCATTAAAATGGTCAATAAGTTTCAGGCAGATAATTTCTAGCATAACTCCACTCTAACAAAATGTTGATTCAATTAAAAATAAAAGTTCCAACTAATTTTAAAACTCTGAGTTAAAAACTTTAATAAAGTTAAATTAATTCAATTTACTATCAAAGATAGCCTTTGGGACTAGAAAAGGCTCATAGTGTTTAGTGTTAGAGCTCAAGCTCTTGGATGGCTGACAGCTAGAAATCTGGTAACTTGCTGCAAGGGGATCTTGCAGAGTGCAGTTAGGTGACCTTCTCCCTACTGTTGGGCTGGGTTCTGGAAACATCAGTTTTGGTAAAACAGTTGTTCAAAACAGTTGTTTTGAAAAGTTTTTTTTTAATAACAAAGCAAATGTTAATGTTAATACTCCACTTGTCCACTTGAGGTGTTAGCCTCAGCAGTCAAAAGACTACTACCAAAGTTATTACTGAGGCACTTGTTAAACGAATTTGCCTATATTCTGAAACCATATTCATAAACAACTTCTAATAAGCTCTCGAAGTACACTCTTCTCCATTCCTGTAAACAGACTGTATGGTCCTTAAGGCATAAATCTTATTTTCAATTACAGTAACACCCTCTAAGTTAGTGGTTTTTAAAGTGTGAGATGGGGACTCCTGTGGGTTCTGAAGACATTTTGTGGGAGTCCTCAAAGTCAAAACTCTTTATGATACTAAAAGTTTATTTTTCTTCTTCCATTGTCATTCTCTCACAACTGTACAGTGGACTTTTTCACAGCTACATAATGTTAAATGTAATAATGAGTCCACTGTTGCTTGTTAAAAATGATTATTTAACAATCTCTTTATTGTTTTTAAAAATTTGTTATATTTTAACAAAAACTAATACTTGACATATTAGTTTTAATTTCTAATACGGTAAATGCCAACTTAATTCATATAAATAAGTTTTTTAGGATCTTCAAAATAATTTTACGAGTATAGAGGGATCCCAGGATCAAAAAGTTGGAGAAACAGTGCTCTAAACAGAACATGCAAGACTTTATATAAAGCTTCTAAGAAATGTTTGTCATCTCAACTACTCTGTAGAGATGTATCTAGCAGACATTATTTCAGTCTTTGTACTTGGAATCAGTTAGTCAATAAACTTAGTACCCCTTGGATATGCTATATCCACATGACCACTATCATGTCTAAAGACTCAGAATCATTTAACTCTAGAATTGCAATAAAAACTACTTCAAGTGGGGTGTGGTGGCATATGCTTATAATCCTAGCACTGTGGGAGGCTGAGGCAGAATTGCCAGGAGCACAGCCTGCGCAACTTAGCAACTTAGTGAGACTTTGTCTTAAAACAAAAATTGAAGGAAGGGCTGGGGGTGTAACTCAGTGCAAAGGCCAGGGGTTAAATCCCTAAAAACACACAGAAAGAAAGGAAAGAAAGGAAAGAAAGGAAAGAAAGGAAAGAAAGGAAAGAAAGAAAGGAAGGAAGGAAGGAAGGAAGGAAGAAAGGAAGAAAGAAAGAGAGAGAAAGTGATACATCTTTGAGTAATACTTTAAAATGTAGAAAGATATACCACTATTCTAATATGGAAATACATTATTTCATGCATACTAAAAAGTTTTTAATAACGTTATTACTTTTGGAGAGAATAAGGTAACTGTATTTCAACCACAATCAGAATAAAAAATAAAGTTGAAGTATGCCTGTAATTTGTATGTTCTTTTAAATGAAATTAGCAAGCATGTTTTTTAAGAATCATGCCAAGAAAATAATGTGATTATTTTCTAAAAATAAGGCACAATGTTTTGGATATAAAGTTATAAAGACTTGCCAAGTTAAGTATACAGAAACCTAAGGAAAGCTTCTGTCCAAGTGTGTTTTTCTTTTCTCCTAATGTGCCTTAAGTCATATCATAAGCCCTACAAGTTATTTGTAAGCAGTAATCAAGATAACACATTACATTCTGAGAGAAGATTATTCTCTAGGGTCTCTCAGTTCTGAATTAGAGTAGTCTAATTTTAGAAGGTCAAAGTACTGCTAAGTAAACACCCCATCTCTTATGGATAAATGTACCTCACTGGATGGTATATTCTAATTATTTAGATAGCTAAGAGGAAAGCTCTTGAAAAATACAGACAACTTCAAGGAATTGAAACACTAAAGTTATAGCACCTTCATCACTGGATAAACTTCATCTTAAGTGTTCAGGTAAACAATAAACTGAGACACTTTTTCAAGGGCTATTAAATTACTATCATTATGCATGCACTGTTCAGGAAGAACAATTCTTTTTTTGGTCTGTAGACGGTTTATTTTAAGTGTGTTGAGCCATCTTTTACCCTCACCAGTCCCTGGGACTGTTTGGGATCTCCAGAGGGTCTTGCATGGGAGCTTCAGGGATATGGTTCCCTTGTGGAACCCACTCTCAATCCAGACACAGGCTTGAGGCTCTACAGTAATCCTGGCCTTTGCCCCTCAGCCTGGAAGACTCTGAGCAGGATAAGGTCTCTGGGAGTGCATGGACAAGGATGGGAGGTGCTTTTCAAAGACTAGGATCTTCTGTCCCCTGCAGCACCAGGCTGGCCCAGGGGTTCACTTAGTCCTCTCTTCTGGAGGAACCAGCTTGGCCTTCAGGGCAGCTCAGGTAGCATGGTGCCTATGAGAGGGCAGACTGGGCCAAAATCTCAGACCAAACAGCAAGCAGCCTGGTATGAAAGGTTAAGTGGGGAGACCCATACCAGGGAAGGTAATGCTTGGGGAGAGGGGGGAGTGAGAAAGAGGCAGCGACCAGGCAGAAAGTCAAATCTTTTATTGGGGCAGTGGGCCACTGGGGGCAGGCCAAGGGCCCTCACTGCACAGCTTGTTCATTGGTGCTGCCTCCAGAGTCCTGAGGCTTCATCACATCTGGAAGCTCCGGCGGGCTAGAGAAGGGCTTGATGCGCAGGGCCTGAAAGGTGTCATCTGTTGGGAAGGGACAGAACTGGAGGTGCTCTGACTCCTGTCCCAGGGCCTTGACATCACCTGTGGTAATCCTTTAAGTAATCCCTGGCCCAACAGTGGCTTCAGTTCCCACTGCTACCCTAGCATAAAACAAATGAACCTCACTTTCCTCCTTTTCACCTATACTTTCAGGAATAACAATTCTATTCCTAAATAAATAGTTATGCTTTGGAAAAATCCTTTGGAATGCACTTTTGTGGTTTTGAGTGTCCAGGTGAAAGCTCAATACAATGAAAAAGTATCCTAGATAATGTCTGTGTGTAAACATCAAGCTCATCAGAATGTATCTGACAAAATCTTATGAAATCTTTAGATACTAGAAGCAGCTAGGGGCTATCAGGTATTAGTAAAAATCAAATGAAGGATTCTCAAAAACAATACAACTGAAATTTGTCAATTTTTTCCTACATAGTGTAATACCTCCATGATTCAATGATTAGCAAAGCAGAAAATAATAAAAAAAAGTCAGTTTGTTTTTCAGTAACAAAACGCAAGGTGACATCAATGTGGCATATTTTCAAACAAATACGAAGGTCTGTGTAAGAAAGTAGTTGTGTCCAATTTTCTTATTATAGTTGGGCACTGTGGATTTAAAACAAACAAATTGTTTGGTCTTTTGATTAGATTTCTTCAGGCTTTGGATATTATCAATCTAAAGTACTGCTTGATATAATTGCATTTTCTATACTGAAAATACATAGTTGCATATAGGAAGCAAATGGTTTATAGAAAACTGAAGAAATGGTAAGCAAAATGGACAAAACAAGAACTGAAACCATGACTGAGGCTATCAATGATGGCTGATTGAAGTTTGGCAGTTGTAGCAATACTATTAATTATTTTATGCTACTATTTGCTTAGCCAACACTGAAAAACTGTCAGTACAATGGCTTTCAGAATGGACAACAGGCATGTATAGATTCCTTTCTGTGGGAGTTAAGTATGTGGTATTATACTGCTTAGGGTGGGACATAGGACAAGGGAAAAAAAGGGGAGCAAAGGCAAGATGAAAAGATTCCAGGATAAAAAAGCAAATTCACTTGATGTGGTAGAAATATGGACTGCTAGATATTAGATGAAAGCTGACTATATGTTAAAGCTATCAGAGATAGTCTTGTTTGTTTTGAGCAAACAAGAGGCATAAACACCAATAGCAGACCCCTCAACAAGACCATTATTATAACAAAATGCCAGTCTTTGACAACATCAGGTGCCTGCTTGCAGAAACATGCAGCATGCCACAAAGAAGTTAAGAAACAGATGCCTAACTGGAAAAAGGGTAAGTTGTTTGAATGTTGCCATAACAGTCTTAGCAATACTGTATGAAACTCAAGAAAATAAAAATACTGCATGCTCCTAGAAAAAGCCACTAGAATGAAAATGAAATTCTCTAGAAAAATATATGATTATTTGCATAAAATTTACCAGTAATATGGCTTAAAATGAAATTGATCAGTCACTTAGGAAATCCAGGCTCTTAAAAACATTATTTTCTCCATTACTACCTACCCTTTACCTTTGTTTTCTTTCAGAACTTCAAGGAATTGATGCTTATAATTACTGATGATTACAATGTGTTTCTATAATGAGTAAAATCTATTTGTGGAATTAGTTTCATTCTAAAATAGATCATCCCTCCCGCCCCCCCCCCCCCCCAGTACTGTGCTTACTAGGCAGGCGTGGTGACATTGAGCTACATCCCTGGCCCTGATCATCTCATATTTTAAAGGAGGCTTAAAAAAAAGTTTTAAAATAGAAGGATAAAGAGGAACTTTTTGACTGTTGCCCATTTCCACCGGTTCTCTTGCATCCCAAAGCGCAAAGCCAGGAAGTCCCCTGCTTCTAACCTCTTAAATCCTGCTGCATTCGTGCACCACCCATACTCTGTCTTGGGATTCGAAGAGAAGTTCTCAGAGGTGTATGTCTCTGCTCATCCAGGTAAGCAAGATCTTCCAAGTGGGCAGAGCTGGTGGCTGATGAGACAGAAAAGTTTAGTTAGAATAAGTTTAAAAAGCTTTTTTCATCTAGTCTGTTTCACCTAAACTTTAGAATTAGGGCTTATTCCAATACAAAATATATATGTACAATACATAATACATTTATTTTTATGCCTTTAAAAATCCAAGTAAATTTAAAAAACACTTTTTACTTTAAGATAGGGCATCATATCCCCAGCACCAAAAAAAAAAAAAAAAAAAAAAAAAAGATAGGGCATCATAAATCTGTGCTTTTTAAGAGATTCTATTACACTAAACAGAAGGTTATAATATTTCCTATTTCAAACAGAAATAAGTAAGCTAAAACATAAAAATCTCACTGCATAAAGTAGTAGCTAATGGTAAAAGTTATTTCAGATTTACAGCGAAAAAACAAAACAAAAAATTGCCAGGCCAACACCCTAAAATGCCATTTACTTCTAAATGCTGAATCATGAAAGCTGTAATAAAGGCAACAAACATGAAATTTCTTTGTTACCTAAACAGTAAGTGGGTTTCACCTGAAAATTAACAGTGAAGTGAAAAATTCATTTTACATGAATGTTTCAAATTATAAGAAATATTAAAGCATCTGTTTTAGATACTTGAAAATATTTGTTGCCAACTTATCATTAGTGAGAGTTTAGGTGAGAGGAAGATTTTCTATGGCTGCTGGGTCTTAAATATTTTGCCACCAAATTCCTGGAGAGTACTTTTGTATATGACAAATTATATGTGTTGAAATTTATAGATGACATGGTGATCCTCCTTGAATCAACCAATAATATATACCACTTTATCTAACAGCTAATTATAAATGAACTCTTTTTATAAAAATAAAGGAGCAAGAGGAAACAACCTAAAATTTTCTCAGCATAGGTATGTAAGTAAAGTTGTATCCCTAACCTCATAAATAAGTTGTTTACAGTGATTGACCTTGGGTAATGCTACGTATTCACTGATATGTTCATTTATTCACCCAATAAATATAACTTTTTGAGACAGAGCCTTACTATGTAGTTTAGATTGGTCTTAAACTCACTGTGTAGCCTAAGCTGGCCTCAAACTCCATGTGATCCTTCTGCTTCCACCTCCCAAGGACTGAGATTACAGTTATGCCTGGCTCAAATGTAACATAATTTTATGTGGTGGTTCTGGGGATTGAACCCAGGGCCTTTGGACTGAGCTGGGCCTGAGCACCTCCTATTTAAAATTTGAGATAGGGTTTTGTTGAGTTGTCCAGGCTGACAGGAGTTGTCAATCTTCCTGTCTCAGTCTCCCAAAGTGCTAGGATTACAAGCATGTGCCACTAAGCCTGGCACTGTGCCGTAACAATACCTTTACTATAGTTTTTAATCAGTCTATAGTAGTGGTGGGAAACTTATGGCACACATCCACAGTGGGCTGTTTGTATCATTGAAAGCTCTAAAAAGCCTTTCAATTTGCCATCACTGGTCTATAGGAAAGAAGATGACACAGCAAATATTTTACAAGGTATGTAGCATATAACATTTAAGAGAATATTTCTGTTAAGAGTTATAGGGACAGACTGTTTCTTACAGCTTGTTGTATCCAATAGCTATCTAAAGCTCAACTCTGTTCTCTTTCAAGGAGGTTGGATAGTTTATGCTTGAATATGTCCAATGACAGGAACATATAATCTCCTGAGACATCACATTTCATCTTTGCAAAGGTCTTTTATTAGTAATATGTTTTACTTTATTTCTCTACCTCTTTTCTCTTGATAAAAATGTTTCTTCTGTTTATTCCCAAAAGAAGAATGAACAACTTTTAAAAAATTAATTAATAAGGTAAAAAGAAATCAAGGAGTTGGACACGGTGGTGCACATCTGTAACCCCAGCACTTGGGAGGCTGATGCAGGAAGACTGCCATGAGTTCAAGGCCAGCCTGGGACATATAGTGAGTTCAAAGCCAGCCTGAACTACATAGCAAGCCCCTATCTCAAAAACCAAAACCCAAACCCAACCCAACCCAACAAGGAATAAACATTTTAAATTATAAATATTCATGACATACTAGGTAGTGTGCAACATGATTTTATTA
>NW_004624849.1:716338-726639 GCF_000247695.1 Heterocephalus glaber | reverse complement strand
TTTTAATTATGTTTTCAATTTCATTGATTGATATTGGGTTGTTTAGAATTTTTAGGTCTTCTTCATTCAACTTTGGTAATTCATACATATCTAGGAATCTGTCCATTTCTTCTGTGTTTTCCATTTTATTGGCATATAGGTTCTCGAAGGTATTGATGATCCTCTAATTTCTGCTGAGTCTGTTGTAATTTCACCCTAATTGCATGGATTTGGGCCTTTTCTTTCCTTTTTCTGATAAGGTTGGCTAAGGGTTTATCAATATTATTTTTTCTTTTAAAGAATCCACTCTGTGCTTCATTGATTTTTTTGTATCGTTCTCTTAAGTCTCCATTTCTGCTCTGATCTTTATAATTTCCTCCCCTGAGCTTCGGTTTTGTCCTGCTCTTCTTTTCCTAGAAGCTTGAGGTTCAGTATGAGGTTATTTAATTGGGCTCGCTCTGTTTTCCTAATATGAGTATTCACTGGTATGAATTTCCCTCATAAGATTGCTTTCATTGTGTTCCATAGATTTTGATATGCTGTATTGACAATGTCATTTAATTGTAGAAACCATTTGATTTCATTAATTTCCTCTGTGACCCACTGGTTATTCAGAAGTGTGTTGTTCAATTTCCATGTGTTTTTTAAATTCTTGAAGTTTCTTTTGTTACTGATATGTAATTTCATCACACTATGGTCTGATAATATACAAGGGATAACTTCATTTCCTTTGCACTTACTTAAACATGTTCTTTGAGTGAGTATGTGGTCTATTTTAGAGAATGACCCATGTGCAGCTGACAAGAATGTGTATTCTGATTTTATTGGGTGGAACACTCTGTAAACATGTTAAGTTCATTTGTTCAAGAGTTTGATTGAGTTCTAGTATTTCGTTGCTTTCTTTTTTTGTCTAGTTGATCTATTTATTTGTAACAGTGGGATATTGAGGTCCCCCACTACTATTGTATTAGTGCTTATTTGATTTTTCATGTCCATTAGTATTTGTTTTATACAGTTGGGTGCACTAGTGTTTGGTGCATGTATATTTATGATTGTCATCTCTTCCTCTTGGATCATTCCCTTTACATGGATGTAGTGTCCTTCTTTTTCTCTCTTAATCAGTGCTGGTTTGAAATCCATTTGATCTGCACATAGGATATTTTTTTGGGGTTCCTGTCACACGGAGTATTGTTTTGCACCCTTTAACTTTCAGTCTATAAGGTTTTTTTTTGAATTGTGTTTCTTGTATGCAGCGTATTGTTGGATCTTGCTTCTTGACCCATTCTGCCAGTCTATTTCTTTTGATTTGTGAATTGAGACCATTAACATGGTTATAACTGATATGCACTGACTTACCCTTGTCATGGCTTTTTCTTTTTGTTGGATTCTCCCCCTTTGCATTTAATTTCTTGTTGTGCCTGATGGATTCATTCTGCTGGGCTTCCTGGGGTTGTGACCCTCATTGTCTTTCCTAGGATATTGTTCAAAATTTTTTGTAGTGCTGGTTTGGTAAAAAAACGAACTTCTTCATGATACATCATAGTCAAAATCCCAGAAGTCCTGTAAAAGGACAAAATCTAAAAACTGTTATAGGAAAGCAGTGAATTATTTTTAAAGGTAAATCCATTAGAATTGTAGCAGACTTCTCAACTCACACCTTAAAGGCCAAGAGAGTTTGCTGTGAAGCGTTTCAAATTTTAAAAGGAAACAGCTTCAACCCAGACTGATATATATTGCAACACTATCTTTCAAAATTACTGGAGAAATAAGGTCTTTCCCACGATAAAAAGCACTTTAAGAAATTCATGACCATTAAACCAGCGCTCCAGAAAAATCTCAAAGATATCCTAGAAAGACACAATGAAACCATTAATGGCAAAATGTCTAAAGGCATGAATATACCTGGCAGGTTGAGCAATTAAGTGTGTGTGTGTAATCAACAACAGAAAAAGGAAAATAATGCAATGACAGGAATAAGTTAATACCTTTCAGTAATAGCTCTTTTTTTTTTTTTTTTTTTTGTTACCAGGGATGGAATTCATGACCTTGCACTTGCCAGGCAGGTGCAGTACCAACAATAACTCTTAATATGAATGGTCACAACTTCCCAATCAAAAGATTCAGACTGTCAGAATGGATGAAGAAACAAAATCCAATGTTATGCTGTATACAAGAAACACATTTGATTAAAAAAGTAATTCATAGACTAAAAATTAAATGACAGAAAACAACATTCCATGGATGGGAATCCCCAAAATAAGCAGGAGTGGGTGTTCTATTCTTATTGTTCTTGGTTTTGGTATTGGGGATTGAACTCGAGACTTTGCACTTGCGAGGCAGATGCCAGAACCACTGAGATAAATCCCTGGCCCTGGTGTTCTATTTTTAGAAAAAGTGGACTTACAGAGAAAACTGATAAGAGGCAAAGAAGGTCACCATATGTTGGGTAAGATAACAATTCAACAGGAGAAGATAACAATTATAAACATATATGCATAAAAACTGTTGAGAATTCATAAAACAAACACCACTGGACATAAATAACCAGATAAACATCAACACATTTATAGTGAGGGACCTCAATACATCACTGTCAAAAACAGATTGAGTAGAGCCAGGGATTTAGCTCAGTGGTTCCACCACCTGCCTCACAAGTGCAAGGTCCCAAGTTAGATCCCTGGTACCAAAAACAAAACAAAACAAAACAAACAAACAAAAAACCCCCACAAGGTCGACTAGATGAACGAAAAATCACTCTGGAGTTGGCTAAGTTTTACTTGTCTCTGTGTGGTCTTACTTTGCTATATATTGCAAAAACATTCCCCTTTTCTTCAAATAAACTGTAAGCACATCTAGTGGCTCCAAACACTGGAGCATTACACTTTTAAATGTCTGAGAAACTAGTAGTAAGTTTCTGTATTGTCACTATTTCAAATAGTTTGCAACCAATCATATATTTACTAGTTACTGAAAAAAATTTTCACAAATTTAGCAGGGATTGTATCAAGGGTGACGATATTATCTCATTTTGAACAGAAGCACTGGCAGAGAGCTATATGTTAGATGAATTAAATATGAGAAATAAACTACTGAAGAATGAACAGAATAATGTTGAAAAAATTTTGGAAACATGAGATCTATCAACAAAAATTATGAAAGTATCCCTGATTGGAGGTATAAAGTTGTAAGAAACATTAAGTGAATTTGTGGTACAAAGACAGACTTACTCAGTAGTCCATGAGTCCAATTTTACTGTTTAAGTGTAAACATTGTAATGACTTTTTTTTCCTTCAGCAAAGGCATTTAAAAGCAAAGAGAAAGAGAAGATCCAGTTTTCCTAATGCGAGGAAAAGTACTAATCTTATTTTGTACTTCTGCTGTATTATTTGCATAAACCAAACATATCTGTTATTATGTAGTCACTAATACTGTACTTTCAAAATTAAATGACAGAAAAACAATACTCCTAACTTTTTTTGTTTTTTGTAAATCGAAATGTATCTAAAAGAGTACCTGGCAATGTATATGCTCAAGAAATATTTGTTGAAAGGAATAAATTAAGTTTTATTGGTTCAGAATCACTGGGGCACAGAAAGAGTGAAAATAACTCACCAAAAATACCAAAAGAAAAAATTTGAGGGCAACTATTCCCATTTAAGAATTTTGTACATTTTTGCTTTATTAATGTTGTTCACAGATTCAAGTGATATTTAGTTAATTACATTCACCCAGCCAATAGATTTTTATTGCCTAATGTGTGTGTGTCTGGATACTATGATAAACAAGTGTAAATTCTTAATCCCAGAAGGAGGGCAATCCTTGTGGCATCAAAGGGCCGTATGTATAAAAAGAATTGAAGAATAACAAAATTAAATGCTATTTTTAAAAACAGCATGCTAACATCTGCATACTATTCTATTTTATAGATAGATTCTTTTTTATCCAACTATTCTTATACTATGAGAGCTAATGTAATTTAAGATCATCATAGTGACAAAAGTGTCAGTGAATTTAGTGATAGTTTGATTCATGTGGCTATTAGAAGTTGGAAAAGTCTAAAGCCTATGTAGTCTATATGGTAAGTCTATGGGATAAGATGGCATACATAAATTCAATATCTACATATGCACAATTTCTACAAATTGGAGAAAATACTCCCCATTAAAAAGTAGACATAGTTTCCTACTCTTACTAATCTATCTGTATTTCTACCTGAAGTAGATCTAATCATTCTCAGGAAAAACAAAAATAGTGGGAAAATAATGCCAAGTAACTAAAGAGATTTGTCTGAAACTGTCTCCATTTTCTTGATGTTAAAAAACTGGATCACTATCTATAAGAGCTGGAATTTCACATAAGCAGAATCATACATATGTAGATATTTTGTCTAGCTTTTATCATTTAGCTGATTTTTGAGTTCAATTTATACTGTTACATTTAACAGTTTATTATTTCTTTTTTTGCTGAATAATACTATGGACATACTGTATTACATTTTGTACATCATTTTACTATTTGACAATTATTTGGATTACTTTCAGGTTTTCATTATTATGAATAATGCTGCTTGAGGGCTGGGGATTTAGCTCAGTGGTTTTCCTGCCTGCCTCGCAAGTGCAAGGACCCAAGTTCAATCCCTGGTCCCCCCCCCCCCCGCAAAACAAAACAAAACAAAACAAAACAAATGTATGAATAATGCTGCTATCTATTAACATATGTTTTCATTTCTCTTGGGTCAATTCTTAGGAGTAAAATTGCTGTGTTGTACAGTAAATTTATGCTAAACTTTGCAAGAAACACCCAAACTGTTTCCCAAAATGACTGTATCACTTTGTACTTCCATAAGTAACGTAGGTATTATAGTTTGTGTACATTTTTGCCACATTTAGTACTTTAAAAAAATAAAATAGCTATTCTATGTGTGCAGTAGTATTTCACTGTGATTTTAATGTGCCTTCCCTAATAACATAAAACATTTTTATGACATTATATATATACATGTATATCTTGTTTGATGAAATGTCTATTCAAATCTTTTGTACATTTTAAAACTGCTTTGTCTTTTATAGTATTAAAATATCTTAATTTATTACTGTTAATGGCAACTAAATTTTTAATACAGGGTAAAAGTCTTAGGTTATTTGCCTTGTTTTTAAATTATGAAATGTATTGGCATACATATGACCATACATTGTGAAATCATATATATTGAAGCTTGAATTTCAGCTTTGCCTCTTAACTGGAATTAATTTTTCAGTCTCACTTTTGTTAAGAAGAAATACTGTATTTATTATAGTAAATAATATAGAATTATCTTTCAGGGATGCCTGGAAATCTGGTATTGACTCTTGACCATGAGGAGGGCAACTGGGATAATCAATGATTTATAATTTGCTGTTTAAAGTTTAAAACTGCCCTGGGACTATCTAGGAATAGTTGTTTATTGACAATTTACACCTGAAGGACTTAGCCTACCTTGGGTATGTTTCCAGAGGGGAATCAAGTCCTCACTGGCAATGTTTTAGAAGCTTTCCTAAAACTAAGTTTCTTTGTATAAATCTTGAAGGCTTATACACCAAGGACAGAGCACATAAGTCTATGTGAAAAATAATGGATCTTGGATAACTACACCTAAAGTATCTTAGGTCTTCTGGTGCTTGCCTGAGCTCCTTCTCTACTACATCTTTACTGAAAGCTTTTGTAAGCACTTTCTGTTAAGTGTTATGTATCTTTTCAATGAGGGGATCCTGTGAAATCTTTACAACTATCTTCTTGTGTGATGATTATAAGAATTACCTAATTGTACCTGGACCCTAGTTGGTGCTCAGTAAATGATTACTATTCTACTAGTCAGGTCAATGATACCAGAAAAATATCTCGTTAATCATTTCAATGAGAAAAATGTTGACTACTTTAACAAACAAGCCATGTGATATAAATGTAACCATACGGCTTACCAGAACTTTTACTTAGTGCTAAGTAAATAGAGAAGTAGGAAAGGATGATGGAGTCACTAGTGTAACCAGAAAAATTTAGTACTGAAGATAAACTTTGTATTTCTGAACAGATGGAGAAAACAGGGGAAAAAAAGCTAATCCAAATTATCTAGTGTTCAGTTAATAACTCAGAAAGATACTTTTAAAAATGCAACAACTTGGATCAAAGAAAGAACACATAACATTCTGCTGAAATATATGTTACTAAAGGTACAAGGGTAGGAATTTCTGATTTTGCCTTTCAGTTACTAAAATGAAAAACAGGAAAACTTGATCACTGAGCAATGAATGTGGCCACAGATATTTAATCTTTGTAGGTTACAAGTGATACAATGTTGTAGGATATAAGACCAAATTTCTCAATGAAATCAGGACTGAAAGGAAAATATTCCTAAAATTTGATTAAAAGGGGAGGAATTTAAGACATTCTTCTGGAGAGAACAATGAGTGATTTCCAGATAAACAAAAGGCAGAAACCAAATTCATACTTCAGGACATCACACTGTTGTACACCCATCCCCAAAAGGATCATTATTAAAACAATTTGAAAAAGGATTATGTTAAAAGTTATGTATATCTCCAAACCACTGGGATTACAAAAAATTGTGTTGGAAGCATTGAAATATCTGATAGGTTGCATGTATAGTTAGTGGTGTCTGTGCACAATTATAAGATCATTAACAGTACTAATAAAATTATATCAGTTTGAAAAAACACAAATATAACATCACCTCACAGTTTACCATCTCAAATTTGGGAAGGACTATGAGTCTGAGGAGAGGGAAGCTATGACGGTGATAGAGTGCTTTCTGTGATAAAAATCATATCACATGTGGGGGGAATCTAGACCATATATGAGTAAAGAAGCCACAGTTATTTACAACTTTTCAGAAGTCCAGAGAGAAACTTCTTATATTTATATAACTTAAAAATTCAGGTATTTCAAGTACTGATGGTCATAAGCAGTGTTCTACATATTTTGGCATGCTATAAGAGTGATTAAGTCAGGTAGCTCCATGAATGGCTAAATTTTTGACAGCTATTATTGCAAAATGTAATGCAAATCACACTGAACTGACTTGTATACAACATATACACAAATATATTTTTTTCTCAATGAGGTAGGTTTAAACATGGAGCACTAATAAACAGTAGACCATTTTGGAAATATTTGTTTGAAATCATGTAAGCAATATATAATTTGGAAAAGCAGATGTTCCTGTGATGAAATGAGAAAAACACTTCAAGAATATTTTACAGTAAAGGTAGAGTAGTCCTGAGATTTCTAAAGGAGTAACAATCTTTGGCTTTTATTATTTATATTGTACATGGTTTTCTTTGAACTCAAATTACACTGAAAAAATAAAAACTAAAGGAAATAACTTCTCAATAAATTTTGTTCAGATTACATCTGAGTATGTATAATTCAAGTAATTTTAAGATTAGATATTAACCCTTTTCTCCTCTTTTACAAGTTTACAAGCAAATCTGTTTCAGCATTTAGAAAATTTAAGATTGAAATTTCATCATTTTTCAAAATCTATTATAGAACCAAGAAACACCTTTTGACAAGACACCCAAGTTTAGAAATTTATTAGGAAAAAAAAGAGAACAAATTTCTCATACCAGAAAAAACCCAAAAAAGAATAATAAAAAGAATACTACTACTTGCTATCTACTAAAGCAGGATGTCATTTAAAATTTTTAGAACACATGTATATCTACTCTGAATATTCACTAACATGTTAAGCTTCTCCTTTAAAACGTAACTACTTGTAGTTAATTTCATATTTTTCTCTGATTCCTTCTGCTTGAATGAACATATTTCTATAGCTACTTTTATGCATGGCAATGTAGAAGATATGCAATTACACTTATTCTAATAATATCAAAAGAACACAGAAAGGTGCTTGGCTAGAAAAAATAAGTCATTTTGCCAAAATTAATCATAAAGAGAGAACAAAACTAGTTAATGGATCCAATCCTCTGCCCTTTACCCAAAATAAAATTAAAACTCCATCTGTACTTAATAGTTACTCTAATCATTGCCAGGAAAAGAATCAAAAGTACCAGGTGAGTCTTTCATCATCTCTTCTTCCATCTTTAAGCTTTTCTTCCTTCTTGAACACCTACTGTGGTACTATGTGCTAATCATTCAGTCATGTGCTACAAGTACATAGATACTAAATGAGTAAGGGTAAGGTGCTAATGAGGAATTAAGAGTCTCATGGGAGAAAGTAGACTCAAGGAATAATTATAATACCAGGTATTAAATGCAATGATTCCAATATGCACAGATACTACTGGAAACATGGAGGAATAACATGTACTTGATAGAAGAAGAGTTGAAGAGAAAAATGGCAGTAATGGTAACAGATCTTTTTTTTTTTGACAGAATACTTATGTTGAATATTAAAATGCTTGTAGGAGATAAGTCAAATCTGAGGAGGAGGAAGAGTATTATGGGGAAAATGGCCAGTATAAGCAAAGCACAGAAATGAAAAAAACTAAAATGTGTCAGCAATAACTTACAATGCTGGTAGGACAACAAATACAAGGCCACAAGACATAGGAGAAAGAATAGATAAACTGGCCATCACCATATCATGAGAGGCTAAGCTTTATTTTACAAGTAAATGGGAGTGAAAGGAGTGATACAGTCAGATTTGAGAAGTCAAAAGTGTAACTGATTTTCAGTTAATTTACTTTAATGCTTCTGTTAAAAACAGATTTAGAGAGGAAAAGATGAAAAGTAGAGAGAATAGATTTTTATTAATCTAAATATGACATGATAAGGATGACTAAAGCAATGCTAAGGGAAAATAAAATGCAAGAAAAGAAATATAGACCAGGTGTGGTGGCTCATGCCTGTAATCTCAGCACTCTAGAGGCTGAGACAAGAGGATCACTGTGAGTTTGAGGCCAGAAAGGTGCTTTCTAGCTTGGGTTAAACTTCATTTAAGAAGAAAAACAAAAGTTAAATAGCCCTATAGCAGCAGTGGCAAACCTATGGAATGTGTGCCACAGCAGGCTGTTTGTAACACAAAGTTCTAAAAGGTTCACCATCACTGCCTATTGTGTTAAATATGCTGAATTAGTAATTAAAGCTACTCAAAACGTTTACTTCAGGGGCTGGGGATTTAGCTCACTGGTTCCGCCGCCTGCTTTGCAAGAGCAGGGTCCCAAGTTCGATCCCCAGTACCAAAAAACCAAAAAACCACATTTACTTCACTGCATGAAAACAAGATTAGGTCAGGAATACTTCAACAGTAAGTCCTATGAAATATTCAAGGAACACACAATTGGACTATTCCCCACCAACTACTTAAGAGGATAGAGTGACTACCCTTCATCACAATTTTTCTATCTTATTTAGTCAAAATGTTCAGTTTTTACTGATTACATCTTTAAAGACATTTGAAATGAGGTGTTATAGGATGTTTTAGAAATGATTGTACTAACACTTGAAGGTAAATAAAATTATAAGACATGACTCTTGCCATTAAAATATGTAATCTACTATAAAGAAAATCAATATATAACCATAGGTAATGATATTTGATCTTGACAGAAGATCTCTTAAGTCTAGAGGAGGCAAGATATGCAGAAAAACAGAGAAGGGAGGGATAATCAGAGTAATTAATGGAACAGGTAAGATTTGAGAAGATCCATGTGAATGTTCTTGAATCTCTGTTCATTTGTGCAACCAAAAACTGGAGCTGGAGATATGGGAAATAGGAAGAAGAATATCATTACCTCAGTGAAAGAAGATGATAACACTGAGAAAGTGAAAAGAACAGAGACATTGAGGATGAACCTTGGGCAATACTTATCCGAGGATGAGCTCAACCAACCTATATTATGTGACTGGCAAATGGCATAATTCTTGGTGTCAAAACTTGACAATGGGGAACACATCGAATCAGCCCGCTGCAGACAGGCAGGTCTGCGGACACTACCAAGGTCGCGAGTCCCGCAGAACACACCGAATCAGCCTGCGCCCCGGCAGCAATCCACTGGGCACACCCACCCCCACTCCTCTGGCCTCCTCTCTGTACAGCCACCTGGTTCCACACTACAAAGACACAGAGGACACCGGACCACCAGACCACTGTACTGGGTAAGTTGGAGTCATCTTCACCTTCCATCAGGACCGGGACTATCTTCAGGGGAAGGGTAGCTGGAACCTGCAATACAACTCTGCAGAGTTCAACCCTACAGGAAGACAGGGAGCTCAACTTGGGACTTGCAGCCAGAAATCTGCCTGAATCTCACGGGTCTGCGACTAGCTTGCTGAGACTCATTGACTTATATCTGCACACTGCA
>NW_004624849.1:699905-710548 GCF_000247695.1 Heterocephalus glaber | reverse complement strand
AGGGCATAGGGGGTGAAGGGTGCACAGGTAATGGGGAAAAAAATAAGAACCAAGATATATCATGTACAGGTACAAACACCCAATGATAAATGTAAACGAACTGTATACCTAAAATGTACCAATAAAAGAACCAAAAAAAACCAAACAAACTTGACAATGATTGAGGGAAACAGGATTTCAAGCTAATGTCACTCACAGACATTGATGCAAAAATCATAAGGTGTTAGAAAATAAACTCATTTATAAAAAAATATGGTGACCAAATGTGGTTCTAGGAATGTGAGGCTAGTTTAACATTTGAAAATCAAAATCCCATTAACATAATAAAAAGAAAAATTATTTCATCGCCCCAATACACATAGAAAAAGCTCGTGAAAAGAACTGAATGTCTATTAAAGATTGAAACTAGGGCTGGGGATTTAGCTCAGTGGTTCCACCGCCTGCCTCACAAGCACAAGGTCCCGAGTTTGATCCCCAGTACCAAAAAAAATAAATAAATAAAATAAAGACTGAAAATATACAGTGCCAGACATGGTGGTTGACACCTATAATCCCACTTTACTCAGGAGACTGAGGCAGGAGGATTGCAAGTTCAAGGCAACTCTGGGCAACGTCAGTAGAATCTTTCTAAAAAATGATAGAATGGGGCTGGGGATTTAGCTCAGTGGTTTTACCGCCTGCTGCATAAGTGCAAAGACACAAGTTCAATCCCCGGTACCAAAAAAAAAACCAAAACAGTAATAGAATGGAATGGATATCCAGCAAAGCTATCTATTAAAACTGAAGGATAAAAACCTTCCAAGATAATAAATTTAAAAAATTCATGACCACTAAGCCAGAACTGCAGAAAATACTTAAAAGGAATCCTACACACAAAGAAGGAAGAATAGATGAGCTACTGAGAATTAAGAAAGATTCAAACATTAGAAAAATAAAATGACAGGAATTAGTACGTACTTTTCTATAACAATTGCAAATATAAATCATCTTAATTCTCCAATTAAAAGACACAGACTAGCAGACTGGATTTAAAAACAAAGTCAACTCTTTTCTGCTTTCAAGAAACACACCTAATTACCAAAGGCATATAAAGCCCATAAAATAAAATGTTAGGAAGGAATATTCCATGTAAATAAAACCCCAAAGCAAGCAAAGGTATCAATATTCATATCAGGATAGAGCCAACTTGAAGACAAAATTAGACCCAATGAAGAAGACCATTATGTACTGGTTAAGGGAACAATCCACCAAAAAGATATAACAATTGTAAATATATGCACCAGCCATCAGGGCACCCAACTTCATAAAATAAACACTACTTAACAAAAGGGACACACAGATCACAATAATAGAGGGTGTCTTTAACACTCTACTCTCACCAATAGATATGTTATCCAGAGAAAAAAATCATCAGGGAAATATCAGTTAACTATTCCACAGTTACCAAACTATAAAATAGATCAAATAGAATTAACAGATAGCTACAGAACATTCTATCCAACAACTACAGATCTTAAAGTCTTCCCAGTAGCTCATAGAATATTCTCCAAAACAGGAAATATTTTATGCCATAAGGCAATCCTTAACAAATACAAAAGAACTGAAATAATTTCTTGCATTTTATCAGATCACAATGGAGAAAACAAATCAATAGCAAGAGAAATTATACAAACCCATGGAGATTAAACAATTCATTTTGAACAATCACTGAATCACTTAAGAAACCAGGCAGGACATTAAAAAATTCCTAGAATCAAAAGAAATGGGACATATCAAAATCTCTGGGATATAAAAGTAGTTCTAAGAGCAAAGTTTACAGCTCTCTGGCAGTGGTACCCCATGCCTGTAATTCCAGCACTTGGGAGGTTGAAGTAGGATGATCACTGAGAATTTGAGGCCTGTCTGTGCTACATGGTTAATTCAAGACTAGACTATACTACATAGCGAGACCTTGTCTCAAAAAATAAAATTAAAACACCACATTGTTCCTCTGGTGTGAGAAATCAAAAGTGGAAATAGGGATTAAATGTATAAAGATATAAGAAAATGTTCAAATGGGAAGAGGTACAAGGAAGAAGGGAGGGGGAAAGGAAGAAAAGGACAAGAAAAAAAGTGAAAATAGAAGGAAAAAATGGAAACAAAGCTTTTGTACATGGGGGGTTTGAAGTGGGAATGGGATAAAACTAAAATAAAATTTATTTGTGAAAAAAAAGTTTATAGCTATGAGTGCCTATATCAAAACATCAGAGAAATCTCAAATAAATAATCTAATGATGCGTCTCAAGATTTTGGAAAAACAAGAACTGAAACCAAACCCAACATAAGGAAAGAAAGACTAAAAGATCAGATCTAAAATTTACAAATGAGAGACTAAAAGGATCAGGGAAAATTACAATACAGAGAATCAGTGAAAAAGGTTGGTTCTTTGAAAAGATAAAAAAGACTGATAAACAGCCAAAATAGCCAAACTAAAGAGAGATGATGCAAATTAGTACAATTATAGATGAAAAGGGAATAGTACAAGAGATCCAGAGGACTATTAAGGACTATTCTGAAAACCTATACAGTGGTACCTCAGTTCACAAATGCTTTTGTTTGCAAAAAATTTATTTCGCAAACAAACATTTGGCAAAATTTTGTTTTTGTTTGCAAATTCCACATCTGGCAATGAACATGACTGCAGCCATCTTTCCTGTACAAACACAAACATGGCCATCTTATCCAGAATTGTGGAATGATTAAAGTTTGTGAACTGAGGTACCATTGTATTCTATAAATTTGAGAATATAGAAGAAATGATAAATTTCTAGACACCTATGACCAACAGAAGCTAAACTAAGAGGATATTTTTCAAAATGTAAACAGATGAGGAACAAGTAATGAGACTTCTGGGAAGACAGCAGAGTGGTGAACATGGAGTGGTGAACAGCAGAGAAACAATCCCTCAGAGATTTGATGTCTAGATGCTGGAATACAGTGTAAGGAAGAGAAGAAGGAGGGAAGCAGATCCCTAGGACCCAACAAGGATCTGAAGTAATAGAAGACCACATGGAAAATGAAGAGAGAGAACCCAATGCAGAAGAAGGAGGTGGCAAGCAGCACTTTCTACCTAAGCCTTGGCTCACTGTACAGGAGGGGCAGTTTGAGCCTGCAGATGTACAGTGACTACTGGCAACCCCAGAGGTCTGCACGGAGAAATGCACCAGTAGAATGGAGCAATGGATGCTGTGGACTGCAGTGGCTGGTGACTTATTCAAGTTCAGACATTATGAGGAAAGGGTGATTGGCTGGTAGCTATCTTGGAGAGGAGCCAACTGATCCCAGAACTCAGAGCAGCCACAGGATGGCTCCATCTAGTGGCTCCCAGTGTCAGGGTGAGGCAGAAACGAGTTCAAGTCTATAGGAGGTCAAGGAGCTCAGTTCAAGATAGCCGGGGGCACAGGGAATGTTGCAGGCTAAACAAATTGGGTTCCAGCCTCATAGCCAGAAACCAGGCTGAAGTTTAGTGGAACTAAAGGTGCAGGCTTGCTGGCATTATCCACTACCCCACTGTAGATCTATGCCTGGCTTGCTGGAATTAATTAACATGGATCTGGGCTCTGTCTACCACTGATACAAGAGACATAACCTGAAGTGGATTTTTTTAAATTGGTATTTTTGTTTTGTTTTTTCTTGATTGTTCCTGGTTTTATATGAGTGTGAATATTGTTTCTAGTTACTTGTTGTTCTTCTGTTCTTTTTTATTTCTTCCTTCTCTCTTTTACTATTTTCTTCACAGGTTTCTCAAAGGTTATATAATCTTCCTTTGTCCTCCAGCCTTGCTTTTAATCTCTTTCTCTTCTTCTATTTCTCTATTTTCCCCCCAATCCTTTAAAAATTTCCTCCCGTGAGGGTAAAATTGCCATACTGAGGATATATTTACTGCATACAATCTTCTGGTTCATTTTAGATTTTGTTATATAATAACAAATCTAGTTCATACAGTTAAAGGTGGCAAATTAATATGTGCCACAGTTCGTCATGAGATTGACAAAATTGTTCTAATCAGTTTTCTTCCTAGTGTGCCAAGACTAAGATTGCATAAGGGTCATAAAGAATACTATAGGCCAGTGCCAAAGAACCTGAGGCCAGGCCAAAAAGGCAGCAACTTCCCACCCCCAATAACTTGAAAAGATAGGATCTTGCAACCAACTCACCCAAAGCTAGCTATATCTGGAAGATATCTCTGAGAAGCAGTCATTTCCTAAGGGTTCTACATACTGGCAATAAAGCTACTTATCATAAGCAATTTACAAGCATCAACCCAGGAATTAAACTAAAAAAAATATAAAATGAGAAGACATGTAAGCAAGATGTAACTCCAGTCTTCCAGCTATACAAAGGCAAACCCAGGGGGCAATGAGGTGGAACAACTGGAAAGCCACCCACTTGGACTTTTTGAAGTGGTGACAGTGGAAGTAAGAAAGCAGATGAATGAGGCTGTAGAGAAAAAAATCAAATCAGAAATAGTTTCTCAGATAACTACAGAGATGGTGACCCAAATTAAAGAAATGGTTAGTGACTCTAGAGCAGATACAGATTAAAAAAATAGAGCAGCTTAGGAAAGTCATGGAAACCATGAATGCCCAACATAGGAAATAAATAGATTCCATGAAACAGATTTACAGATACCCAAGAGATTAAAAATTTCATTGAAAGTATATGCAGCAGAATGAGCCAATGTAAAGGCAGACTATCAGATATAGAAGACAGATTTTGGTTAGTGATCACGAAAGAAGATTTCTTAAAAATAGTAGAGCACCATGAAAACAGCTGCTAGCTGATGCAAAGAAGAATAACATAAAATTGATCAGTGTCAATGGAAAAAGCAGAAGATAGTGCAAATGACATAAAAAATCTATTCACATAAGTAATAGTGAAAAATTTTCCAGCATGGCAAAAGAAAATGACGTACAGATAAATGTACAGAACTCTAATTAGCCATGATTTAAAAAAAATTGTCACCAAGGCAGGTAATAGTAAAGATTCCAGAAATTCAACATAAGAACAGAATATTGAAAGCTATTACAGAAAACAAACAAATCACCTAAAAGGAAAGCCCATCAGTATCACAGCAGACTTCTCAACACAAACCCTCAAGTCAAGCAAAGCTTGGAGAGAAGTATTTCAAGCCCTAAAAGAAAGCAACCTCCAACCTAGATTGATGTACCTCCTCAAAACTATCTTTTAAAGCTGATGGAGAAATAAGATACTTCCATAACAAAGAACACCCAAAGAAACTCATGACCACCAAACCAGGACTCCAAAATGTTCTGAAGGACATTCTAGAAAAAAATAACAAGGACTGTAACTCTATGAAATCAACAGAATGAATCAACCAGGCAAGGCAGGTAATTAAAGCAGGAAGGGGGAAAGGGAATCAATTGCAGTAAAATAACATGACAAGAATAAGTTAATATATCAGTTATAACCATCAGTGTAAATGGTCTCAATTCACCAATCAAAAATAACAGACTGGCAGAATGGATCAAGAAGCAAGATCCAACAAGATGCTGCATATAAGAAACATTTTTAATGAAAAAGGAAATTCACACACTGAAAGTCAAAGAATGGAATATAATATTCCAGGTGAGAGGAACCTGGAAAAAAGCAGAGGTAGCTATTCTATTCGCAGACAAAATGGATTTCAAGCCAAGACTGATTAAGATAGACAAAGAAAGTCACTATATCCTTGTAAAGGGAACAATCCAAGAGTAAGAGATAACAATCATAAATATATATGCACCACATACAAGTACACCCAACTCTATAAGACAAATATTAACAAATGTGAAAAATCAAATAAGCACTTAACACAATTGTAAGGGGGACCTCAATACCCTACTGCCACAAATAGGTCAACTAGACAAAAATAATCAACAAAGAAATATCAGACCTGAACCAAACTTTTGAACAGATGGACTTATGATGTGTACAGTGTTCCATTCCACAACATCAAAATACACATTATTCTCAGCTACACACAGGATGTGCTCCAAATAGACCACATATTAGCTCATAGAACATGCTTAAGTAAATTCAAAGGAACTGAAATTATCCCATGCATATTATCAGACCATAGTGCAATGAAATTGGAAAATAAGGGCAAAAGAAACCACAAGAACTTCATAAACACATGGAAATTAAATAACACCCTCCTGAACAACAAATAGGCCACACATGAAATTAAAGAAGAAAGTAGAAAGTTTCTACAATTAAATGATAATGCCAATACAATATACCAGAACTTATGGGACATAACGAAAGCAGTCCTATGAGGGAAATTCACAGTGGTAAATTCTCATATCAGAAAAACAAAGAAAGGTCAAATAGAATCTCAAGTGTCTAGAAACAGAACAGCAAGTCCAGCCCAAAGCTCATATAAGGGTGGAAATTATAAAGGTTAGAGCAGAAATTAATGCAATGGAGAATAAGAAAACAATATAGAGAATCAATGAATCACAGAGTTGGTTCTTTGAAAGATTAAATAAAATTGACAAACTCTTCACCAACATTATCCAAAAAAGGAAAGAAAAGATTCAAATCCATGCAATTAAAAATGAAAAGGGTGAAATCACAACAGATCCTGCAGAGAACCAGAAGATCAATACTTACTTTGAGAACTTGTATTCTAATAAGATGAAAAACACAGAAGAAATGGACAGATTTTCAGAAACATAATTTACCAAGCTGAATCAAGGAGATATAAAATTTCTAAATAAATCAATATCAGTCAATGAAATTGAAGATGTAATTAAAAACCTACCAACAAAGAAAAGTCTAGGCCCAGATGGATTCATTGCTGAATTCTACAAGATATTGAAATCCTAATGCTGCAACTTCTCAATCTCTTTAACGCAACTGGGAAGCAATAGTCCCAAATTCATTCCCGGAAGGATGCACTAACCTCATACCAAAACCAGACAAGGATCAAACCAAAAAAAAAGATCTATTGGTCACTATCTCTACTGATGAAACATGCAAAAATCCTCAATAAAATACTGGCAAACAGAATGTAGCAAATGATTAAGAAGATTATACACAATGACCAAGTAGGATTCATTCAAAGGATGGTTCAACATACTCAAAATCAATAAATGTAATACACCATATAAACTGAACCAAGGGTAAAAATTATATGATCATCTCAATAGATGCAAAAAGTGTTCCACAAAGTCCAACAACCATTCACGATAAAAACCTTATAGAAAATAGGAATAAATGGTCTTTATCTCAATCTGATAAAAGACATCTATGACAAATCAACAGCTAGCATTATATTAAGTGGACAAAAACTGAAAGCTTTCGTGCTAAAATCAGGAACAAGATAAGGATGTCCACTATCACTATTCCTATTCAATGTCATTCTGGCAACATTAGCAAGAGCAATTAGAAAAGAAAAAGGAATAAGGATAGGAAAGGAAGAAGTTAAATTATCATTATTTGCTGATGACACATACCTACACTGAAGACTCCCAATACTCCACCAAAAGACTTCTAGATTTAACAACCAAATTCATTAGTGTAGCTGGATACAAAATCAACACTTGAAAATCAACTGCATTCCTGTACACAAATAACAAGCTTACTGAGAGAGAAATTAGAGAAATAACACCTTTCACAATAGCATCCAAAAAAGAAATGAAATACTTAGGAATCAATCTAATAAGGGAAGTAAAAGAACTTTACATTGAAAACTAGAAAAAACAGATAGGAGATACCTCAAAGAACTAGGACTAGAAGTCCCATTTGACCCAGCTATTCCCCTGCTGGGTATCTTCCCCAAAGAATTAAAAGAATCATACCACAGTGATAAATGTGCACCCATGTTCATAGCAGCACAATTTGCAATAGCTAAAACTTGGAAACAGCCTAAATGCCCATAAACTGGAGACTGGATCAAGAAAATGTGGTTTTTAAATAAAATGGAGTACTACTCAGCCATCAAAAATGAGAAACTCGAGACATTTATTGCTAAATGGATGCACACTGAGGTGATACTCTTAAGTGAAATAAATAGGACACACATGTGTAAATACCAAATAGTTTCTCTAGTGTGAGAAACTCAAAGTGTAAATAAGGACTAAAAAGTATAACAGATAATGTGAAATAGGAAGAAAAGGGGCAAAGGGGAAGGGGAAGTGGGAGGGGTAGGGGAAAAGAAAGAAGAGAATGGAATTAATATGAGAAAATGTAAAAAAGGAAACAAAATCTTTGCAAATAGGGAGGGATGGAGGGGTTGCAGGGAGGGCAGGGGAAAGGGAAAAAACTAAGAACCAAGAGAACATGTAAAGATGCATATCTCCAATGATGAATGTCATTATATTGTACACCTAAAATGTACCAATAAAAGGATATACAAAAAAAAAAGAAAAAACAGATAGTAGAGGATATCAGTAAATGGAACAATATCCTTTGTTCTTGAGTAGGAAAAAAACCCAATGTAGTGAAAATGGCCATACTTACACAACTGTTACACAAATGTAACGCAATTGTGATCAAAATACCAAGAGCATATCTCACATAATTAGAGAAAACAATCCTAAAATTTACGGGGAACCAGAAGAGACACAGAATAGCAAAAGCAATTCTGGGCAACAAAGGCAAGGCAGGGAGCATCACAATCCCTAACTTGAAACTATACTACAAAGCTACTGTGATTAAAAACAACATGATACTGTCAAAAAAAAAGAAAGAAAGAAAGAAAGAAAGAAAGAAAGAAAGAAAGAAAGAAAGACAGACAGACACACACACAGACAGACAGACAGACTTGAAGCTCAACGGAACAGATAAGAAAATGCAGAAACAACTCCAAACATACTCAGCCACCTTATCTTTGACAAAGGAGCCAAACATCTTCAGGTAAAAGAAAGAGAGTCTCTTTAATAAATGTTAATAATAAATGCTGGGAAAACTAGCTTTCCACATGCTGAAGAATAAAACTAGATCTTTATCTTTCACTATGCATTAGACTAAAATTGAAATGGATTAAAATCTAAATAATAAAATTGAAACACTCAATCTGCTGGAAGATAGAATAAGTAGAACTCTTGAAGACACTGGTGTAGGCAAAAACTTTCCGAACAAAACCCCAATTGCACAGGAAATATCAAAAAGAATCAACAACTGGGATCTCATTAAAAAGCTTTTGTACAAAACAGAGTGAAGAGACAACCCACAGAGTGGGAAAAATATGTATCAGCTACTCCTCAAACAAAGGACTAATATCTAGAATATAAAAATAATTCCCAAAAATCAGAACCCCTGAAATTTAAAGACCCAATCCAAAATGGGCATCTCAAATGAATAGACACTTCTTAAATGAAAAAACAGAAACTATAGGGAGCAGGAAAGGGAAAGTTACCAGAACCCCTGCAGTGGGTCCTGATATTCTGTGAGTCACTACAACACAAAGCTGGTAAGAATAAAGACAAGAAATGAGGCTTAGTGAAGAAGGTGGGTTTTGGGCCTGAGCAGTGCTGCTCTGGGCAGTAAAGACAAAGGCACCCCAAGCTTGACACTATTTATTGGGTCTATAGGGTATATCAGATGACTCAGAGGGTGGAAATAATCCTAAATTGACAATGATCTTATAATCAGAGGAAGTCTCAAATGTCTTCAGGAGGGTGGTGGTAATCCTGTGAAGATAAGGATCTTAGGCTGATGAGGATCTCAGGTTGATAAGGAATGTATGTTGATTAGGGTAGTGAGATGGTGAGATGAGCAATGTTCTTACAACAGTAGGTGGGATGAATTAAGCTGATAAGGAACTGTTCCTCCCCAGGTGAAATCTTTCTCTTAAAGTATTACTACTTGGTTATCAAAGAACCAGGATGTCTTCAACTGATGTAATCTTGCCCTTCAGTGTCACAGCATCATGGGACTATTGAGGCCTCAGACAACCCTAATCATAATTTAATTCTGAAATAATTTTTTCCTCAAAATTATGTAGAATGGCTCCTGAAAAGAAAAAACCAATAAATATATGAAAAAATGTTCAACTGGTAATTTGAGAGATACAAACTAAAACAATGCTGACAGAAGCTGAGCCAGTCCCAGCACCCGGAAGGAATCTCGCCCACCACCATGCCACACTCCTAGGGCACAGAAGCTGAGCCGGTCCCAGCACCTAGAAGGAAGCTCCCCCGCCACCATCCCAAGTTCCTAGGGCACAGAAACTGAGCCAGTCCCAGCACCCAGAAGGAAGCTCCCCGGCTGCCATCCCAAGCTCCTAGGGCAGAAAAGGTGAGCTGCATGGGCCTCAGAAGCACTCCCCCCACTGCCCCCGGAAATGAGAAGACATGTAAACAAGCCTCAAAAACAGACTTCCAGATCACCTACAGCAACACCAAGGGGAAACCAGATGGAACACTCTGATACTCAACCACCTGGACTCTGAACTGGCAACAAAAGAGGATTGGGGGGGAAAAATGAAATCAGAAATAATTACTCAGATAACAGCAAAGATTGTGCTTATGGTGCAAGACATGATTAATAAATCTAGAGAAGACAGATAAAAAAAATAGAGGAACTGAGGAACATGATGGAATCCCAACATAGGAAACAAATGGAATCCATAAAACAGATGCAAACAGATTGCCAGG
>NW_004624849.1:657602-697295 GCF_000247695.1 Heterocephalus glaber | reverse complement strand
AAAATAAGAACCAAGATACTCATGTAAAGGTACAAGATCCCAATGATGAATGTAACTGTATTTTATACCGAAAATATACCAATAAACTTAATGGGGGAAAAAAACACAATGGTGACATTCCATTTCACTCCAGAAAGAATGGGTATTATTAAGAAATCAACCAACAGCAAATGCTGGTGGGTATGTGGGCAAAAGGAACCCCTCTCCACTGTTGGTGGGAGTGGAAATCAGTGTGGAGATTCCTCAGAAAAGTAAAACTAGAAGTTCTATTTAAGCCAGCTATTCCCCTTCTTGGCATCTTCCCCAAAGGATTAAAAGTGTCATACCACAGCAATATATGCACACCCTTGGTTACAGCAGCATAGTTTATAAAAGCTAAATCTTGGAAACAGCCCAAATGCCATCAACTGATGAACGGATAAAGATGATATTGGGTTTTTTTAATATACAATGGAGTACTACTCTGCCATAAAAAGGATAAGCGTGAGACATTTCTAGCTAAATGGATCCACCTTGAGACTATAATCTTCTTTTTTTTTTGGTACTGGGGATCGAACTCAGGTCCTTGCGCTTGCCAGGCAGGTGGCAGAACCATTGAGCTAAATCCCTGGCCCTAGAGACCATATTCTTTAGTGAAACGAATCAGACACACATGTTGAAATATAACTCTGTTTCTGTGGTGTGAGAAACTGAAAGGATAAACAGGGACCTCTAAAATGTATAATATATATTGGTAAATGTGAAGAAAATGTTCAAATGAAAAAGGGAACAAGGGAGAGGGGAGGGAGTGAGGAAGAAAGGGACAAGAAAAAAAGGATAAAAGGCAAAGAATGGAAACAAAGCTTTTGTAAATAACGAGGGGGAGAAGGGTTGAAGGCAGAGGAAGTGAATGGGGGAAAAAGAAGTATCAAGATATAATACGTATAGGTACAAATTTCCTTTGATGAATGTTATCACTAGGTATGTCTAAAATGAACCAATAAAAATAAAAACAAAAAATAAGACTGCACTGTAATAAAAAGTTTACCAACAAAAACATCCCAGGACCAGATGCAGTCACTGTTGACTTTTACCATACCTTTAAAAAAAGCTAACACCAATTCCCCTCAAGCTATTCAATAAAACAGGAAAGAAATACTTCCAAACTTGTTCAACAAGGCCAACATCACCAGGATAACCAAAACCTGACAAAGACACAACACAAAAAAGAAAACTATAAACCAGTATCTTTGATGAACATAGATGCAAAAATCCTTAATAAAATACTTGCAAATCAAATTCAACAACACATTAAAATGATCATACATCATGATCAAGTTGGCTTCATTTCAGGGATGCAAAGGCACTTCAACATACACAAATCAATAAATGGAATATACTACAATCTTAGTCACTTTCTTGCTCCTGGGATACAACATGACAGGAAGAAAGGTATACTTTGAATCACAGTTTGTAGAGATTTCAGTCCATATTTGGGTGGCTCCAAGGCAGGTTGGCATGGCAGAGGAAAAGCTGCTCACTTCATTGCATCCAGAAAGCAGAGAGTCCAGGGAGGAGCCAGGAAGGGACAAACAGGCTCACAGTGACCACCTCTTCTGATCAGACCCCATCTCCTAACAACAAATCATCTGTAAATCCCAATAATAAAATAACCTCCCAGAAGGCCCACTTATGATCTCATGAGGTTGTGAGGGGCATCTAGATATTAATCATAACAACCACATAATAATCATACATCTCTTTTCTCTGTTAAGGGTAGCACATTATTGGTTTTCAGGATTTGTCAATATCCAGTTTGTATTTGGTGCTATTGTTGTCGCCAACTTTACTACTATAGACAAGGTAACATAGTTGTTGCTATCAATTGGTTTTCTCTGTATGTCAGCATCTAGACTGCCATGGGTGATAATACTGCAGCCCATTCCCTAGGGACTGGGTACTGGGCTAAATGAGCTGCAACCTCTCCTCCCAAATAAATGCAGTAGGGTGGATTCTGGGACAGAAACAAGGGCCAATAGTGAGCCATGCCTATAGGATTATCTCTGAAAGGTAGGTTTTAACTAAGGAAGTCTTCACTCTCGCAACAAAGCTATCCATTATAATCAACTGGCAATCCTCAGCACAGAAACAAAAAAATAGAAACATAAGACAACAAAATGCCTTCAAAAACTCCCAACTTTCCTAAAGCCAATTCAGAGGGTATCAAGGAGGAGGAAATCAAAAGTCACATAACTGAAATATCTGAAAGGGTAACAATGGAGATAACAAAAAGACTGATAAGGTGCTTGGCAAATTCAAAGAAGATATAACTAAACACATAATGATTCTAATGAAACAAATGATCAGTGACACTACAGAAGACACCAATAAAGAACTAGCTGAGCTAAAAAAAAGAGATGCAAAACATGAATATCTAGTAGAGAAAAGAACAGAAGTAAAAAAAAAAATGGAGTCTCCAAATACAAATCCAGGAGATTCAAAATGCTACTGAAAGTATGTACAGCAGAAGTAACCAATGTCAAGCCAGAGTGTCATATCTAGAAGACAGGGCTGTGGCTGGTGATCAATCAATGAGAGATACTTTATTTTATTCATTGTGATTGATTGATTGATTGATTGGAGACAGCATCACAGTACATAGTTCAGGCTGGCCTTGAACTCACTAAGTAGCCTAGGTGGGCTGCAAACATGAGATGATCCTCCTGCTTCAGTCTTTCAAATGCTGGGATTATAGGCATGGGCCACCACCTGTGGCAAGAGAGCTACTTGAAAAACAAGAGAACATGAAAAACGGATCTAATAGGCTGCTAGACTAAGATTAACAGGAATTAGTAAAAAAATCAGAAGATAGCACAAAGGACATAAAAAAAATTTTTTACAGAAGTAGTAGCAGAAAACTTTCCAAACACAGAAAAAGAATTTAACATACAGACAAGGCATATGAAGGCCAAAGAGCAATGATCAGAAGTGAAACACTCCATAACACATCATAGTTAAAATATCAGAAATCCAGCACAAAAATGGAATCTTAAAAGCTGTTAAAAAACAGCAGCAAATCAAAGGAAAATACATCAGAATTACAGCAAACTTCTCAACACAGACCTTAAAGGCAAGGAGAGAGTGAAGTGTTTCAAGCCCTAAAAGAAAACAACTTCCAAGGCAGACAGAAACCTAGAAAAATTATCTTTTAAGATTGATGGAGAAATAAGACATTTCCATTAAAAAGGGCACCCAAAGAAATTCATGACCACCAAACCAGCACTCCAAAAAATTCTCAAAAATTTGAAGAAAGAGACAATGAAGCTAACAATGCCGAAAGGTCTAATAAAATGAATGCACTAGGCAGGGGAAGCAATTTGGTAGGAGGGAAAGAAAAAGAATCAGAAGCAGGAAAACAATACAATTAATAGGAATAAGTCAATATCTATCAGTTGTAACTATCAATGTGAATTGTCTCAATTTGTCAATACAAAGACAGATTGGCAGAATGAATCAAGAAAGAAAACACAAAGTTATATTGTATACAACAGACATATTTAACTCACCCAAAATTCACAGACTAAAAACTAAAGAATAAAAAACAATATTCCATGCAACAATAACCCCAAATTAAGCAGGAGTAGCTATCCTATGTTGAGATAAAGTGGACATTAAGCAAAAACTGATCAGAACAAGCAAAGAAGGTCACTTCCTATTAGTTAAAGGAAATATTCAACAGGATGAGATAACAATTATAAACATATATTCACCAAAAAAGGTGCGGCCGATTTCATGAAACAAACATTAATGGACATAGATCAGAGAAACATCAATACAATTACAGTGGGGGACCTCAATATCCCATCATCATAAATAGATCAACTAAACAAAACATCACCAAAGAAATATCAGAGTTGAACCAAACCTTAGAACAAATGGACTTAAAATTTTATGATGGTGTATGTCTCACTGCTGGGCAGTTCTAATTTGAATTCCACCATCTGATGTTAAATAGCTAACCACTGGTGGTTCATACTGCTTGATGGGACAGTCATGTACACACCACTGGTGGTTCAAACTGGAGGCAATGTGTTAATAGATATATAGAGAGTGTTCCACTTAACAACAGAATACACATTCTTTTTGGCAGCACATGGACTCTCTCCAAAACAGACCAACCACATATTAACCAACAAAGCATGCTGAAGTAAACGGAAAAGAATTGAAATTTTACTATGTATATTATCAGATCATAGTGCAATGAAACTAAAAATCAATGGTAAGAGAAAGCACAGACATTATACAAATACATGGAGATTAAATAATACACTCTTAATCAATGGGTCACAGAAGAAATTAAGTAAAAAAATAAGATAGTTCCTAGAATGAAATGATAATGCCAATATAACAAACAAGAATTTATGGGACACAATTAAAGCAGCCCTTAAAAGGAAAGTTTACACCTGTGAATGCCCACATCAGAAAAACAGAGTGAGCTCAAATAAATAACCTAATGATGTGACTCAAGGTCCTACAAAAACAAGAACAATCTAAATCTAGACCTAGTACTGGGAAGGAAGAGCAGAGCAGAAATCAATGAAATAGTGACAAAAAACAAAAACAAAAACAAAATCAATGAATCAGAGTGGGTTCTTTGAAATAATAAACAAAACAGGCAAACCCTTAGCCAATCTTTCCAAAAAAAGGAAAGAAAGACATAACGCAATTAGAAATGAAAAGGGTGAAATCAAACAGACATTGCCAAAATCCAGAAAATTATCAGAAGCTACTTCACAAATCTGTACACCAATAAATTGCAGAACTTGGGAGAAATAGAGATTCCTACTAGTACACTGAATTACCAAAACTGAACCACAAAGACTTAAAAATCCTAAATAGCCCAATAAAAGGCAATGAAACTGAAGCAGTAATAACCTACCAGGTATGTTTTGAGGACCCAGGACCTGATGGATTCAGTGCCGAATTCCACAAGAACTTCAAGAAAGATCTAATGCCAAGACTCCTCTCCTCAAATTCTTTAATGAAACTGAAGGAGAAAAGAGTACTCTCAAAGTTATTCCTGGAAGCTAGCACTACCCTGATTACAAAACCAGACAAGGATCTAACCAAAAAAGAAAGATCAAAGAAGACTGACCTTTAATGAGCATAGATGTAATCAACAAGATACTGGTAAACACAATGGAACAGCATCAAAAAACTGTCAACATAATGAATGGTGGAAAACCAAAAGGATTCCTTCTAAAATCAGGAAAGACAAGGACCACTCCTGTTCAACACAATCAGAGTCTCAGGTAAGAGAAAGAAATAAAAGGGAACATTGGAGAGAAACAAGTCCAAGTATTATCTGAAGATGACATGATCCTCTACTTCTAAGACCCAAAAAATTCCACCAAAAAACTTCTAGAATAACCAAATTCAGCAATGTAGCAGGATATAAAATCAACACACAAAAATCAATAGGATTCCTATACACTAATATTGAACACATTGAGAAAGAAATTAGGAAAACAATAGCATTCACGATAACATCAAGAAAAATAAAATACTAAGCAAGGAAGTGAAAGATCTCTACACTCAAAATTACATAACCTGAAATAGATCAAAGAAGACATCAGAAAATGGAAGGACATCCTATGTTACTGGATAGACAGAACCAATATATAGTCAAGATGGCTCTATTTCCAAAACTGATATATGGATTTAATGCAATCCCAATCAAAATACCAACAGCATTCCTCACAGATCTAGAAAAAACAATCCTAAAATCCATATGGAACCAGAACAGACCAAAAATAGCAAAAGCAATCCTGGGTAACAAAAGCCAAGCAGCAGACATCACAATTTCAGATCTGAAGTTATATTACAAAGCTACAGTAATAAAAACAGCATGGTACTGGTACAAAAACAGACATGTGGATCAATGGAACAGAACACAGGATGCAGAAACAACTCCAGGCATATTTATTTGATCTTTGAAAAAGGGATCAAAAGATACCCTGGAGGAACATTACCCTCTTCAATAAATGGTCCTGGGAAAATTGTATATCCACATGTAGAAGACTGAATCTAGATCCACATACCTCACCGTGTACTAAACTAAAATCAAAATGGATCAAAGATCTAAATGTGAAAACAAAATATCTGCTGGCAGATAAAACAGGTAAAATTGTTAAAGACATAGGCATACGCAAGGACTTTCTGAACAGAACCCCAGTGGTACAAGAAATAATATCAATCATCAAAAATGGGATCATATCAAATTAAAAAGCTCCTGAACACCTAGAAAAAAATCAGAGTAAAGAGACAATTGACAGAATGGGAAAAAATATTTGCCACTTATTCCTCAGACATAGGACTAACATCTAGAACATATAAAGGATTTTAAAAAATTAGAACCCTCAAAATAAAAGTCCCATCCAAAAAATGGGCAACCAAAATGAATTTACACTTCTCAGAAGTACAAATGGCCAATAAAAACATGAAAAAATGTTCAACATCACTGGGCATTAGCTATTCAAATTTAAAAAACCCTGAGATAACATCTTATTCCAGAAAGAATGGCTATCATCAATAAATCAAATAATAACAAATGCTGGCAGACTGAAGGATAAAAAGGAAACTTTCTACATTATTGCTGGGAATGTAAACTAGTACAACCAGTATGGAAATCAGTATGGAGATTCCTTAAAACACTAAAACTATTTTATCCAGATTTTCTCCTTCTAGGTATCTTTCCAAAAGAGTTAAAGTTATCATATTACAGTAATACAATCATACCCATGTATACAGCAGCACAAGTTATAGTAGCTAAATTTCCAAAATGGTCTATATGCCTATCAACAGATGAACAGAAAAAGAAAATGTGGTATTTTTAATGGAGTACTACTCTGCCATAAAGGATAAACTTGAGGCATTTGTAGGTAAATGAATACACCCTGAGAACATATTAAGTGAAATAAATCAGATATACAAACTTAAATATCACATGGTTTCTCTTATATGAGACACTCAAAATATAAATAAAGAGAAAAAAAAAGACAAATAATAGGAAGTCAGAAGATCTTTTTCAAATTGGAAGGGGAACAAAAGAAGGTGAGTGGAGAGAGGAGGAGGGGATAAAAAAAAGAATTAAAGAAAACAAGTGGAAACAGAGCTGCTGCAAATGAGAAGGGGACCAAGATTTGAAAGGAGAAGGGAGGGATAAGAAGGGTAGGGATGATAAAAGAATTAAGACATGTTATGTACATGTACCAAGTCCCCATGATAAATGTAATCATTATGTACAAGAAACATGTACTAGTAAAAAAACAACAACAAACTTTTAGAAGTAAACTTTTGAAAAGTCTTAAACTTATCTTTTTAAAATTCATAAAATGATTAACATAAAAACCAACTTACCAATGATGCCACTATCTCTGCTTTCAAGAGTGGAGGTTGGACTAGTAACAGCCCCATAGTTACAATCCTTGGCAGTTGCATTTGTACTGACTGGTGGGAGAGTAGAGCAAGGGCTACTGGCTGGTGGAGAGGCAGTGCTGCTAGTCAGAGTGGAACAAGGACTTATCCGCTGAGTGATTGCTGAGGTCTGAAAAATCAGAATCAAGTGAAGTAAGATAAATCGGTCAGTTGTTAAAGTATATCTTATGGTAAAGTAATATTTTGATAAAAAAGAATAAATATTCCACAGGTACAGCTTTTACATCTATTAGGTTTTGTTTTTGCTTTCCAGGAGGGTTCTACAATTAAGATGAAATTTGATGAATTTAACATAACCAAGAGGTACTTTACATTATCATTCACTAATAGAATACAGAAATTTCTTATCAAGCACAAATTTCCCTTGCTATTTCTAATTGATAAAACTTTTCAGATGGCTTGGAACTTTGCTAATTTTCTTTGGTAGGAAAAAATAATACCTCTGCAACTAGGAAGAAACAAAAATAAAGTTCTTAATACAAAGAAATGTCTTTTTTGATACAAAAGCAACTGCTCAGAGACACTAAATGATTACAGGGAAAATTTCTTAGTTTATCCAATAAAACAGATAAAACAATATTAATTTAATAAAACTAAATTTCTCTGTAAAAACTAATTACAGACAGATACAACCATATCTTGTATTTTTCTTTTGCTCTTTCTACTCAATTACTGAAATAGTGAATAAAAGTACACTTTTGTCAAATACTAAGGAAATTTTATACTTTTCAAAATGCTAAGTGATCAGTAAAACAATTACTTGAAGGATTGATGATAATTTTAACATGCTTAAACATTAAATTTAAAAGAAACCTTCTTACTTCTTTACATACAGAGTGGTCACATTCTATCTGCTAAAATTGAGGACTTACACTTAATAAGAAGAATGTGTTAAATTATTAGCTGTGAGAAAATTAAGATGCTTAAACTCTTTCTATGGTAATTTCAAGATTCAATCCCTTGTATATAATCATTATGTTCAACCCAGTTTTTACTTTAGTTTGAATACTATTCCTAGGTCATATAAGACACACTTCACTCAACTAAGAACAAGTGACATTCTTATTAGCCTAAAACTAAACAAATACTTTCAATTGTATTAATATTAGGAACTGATTCTTAAAAAATAACCTAATAAGCAAATAGAATACACAGATTTCTTTTATTATATAATATCTATCCAGGAGAGAAAGAAATCTCAGTTTCTCTGTAATCTCCATTTTTATAAAATGCTGTTGGTATATCAGGACAATTTTTAAATAGGCATGCAGCAGAATCACCTTTGGGAATTTAAAAAAACCTAAGCTGGGATACCTAAGGTCCATCCTAACACCCTAGAACCTACTGACAGAAAAAGTGGTCAGTTGAATGTAACTTAATACTTTTGTCTTTTGCAGAAAAATGATGTATGATAACTTGTTTGCATTAGATTCTGTTATCACTACTACTATCCTGAGGATATCATCATCATAGGATCTTCTAATACACAGAAGTCTATTCTTTGATGAGAATCATAAAGAATATTACTACCTACCTCCATTTAAGAAATGTGAAAATGAAATCTTCAAAAATATGAAAGGAATGAAGTAATTTCCCCATATATCAGGCAGGTCTGCATATAATTATATACTAATTTTATTATACATTTTTTACCTTTTATTTATTTGACATTTAAAAGCTTTCAAAGTATTTTTATATTCATAAACTAATTTGATTCTCACAACAATCTTGTCAGGTATTACTTTATATTACACTAGAAGAGTATGGTGCAGCTGTTTAAGAACACAGATTATAAAAGTAGACTGCCTGGATATGTACATCATTCCATCAATTTCTGTCAATGTGTCTCTGTTTTCTTACCTGAAAACAGATCTGTTATCTTATAGGAATGTGAATGAACTGTACCATAATGTGTTGTAAGGAACCCTAAACAAAATAGTGGAAGAAGAACTAGGGATTTAGCTTAATGGTAGAGTACTCGCCTATCATGCCTAAGGCCTGGGACATACACCTAGTTTTGAAAAAAAGTGCAAGTAAATCATTTATCAGAAAGTCTTTAATAACTGTTGGTCACTATTGCCTATGAAAAAACTGAAGATCAGAGAGATTAAGTGATAGGTAAAAATTTGTAAAATGGTAGGTGACAGAATTGGAACTAAAACACAAGTTTTCTACCTCGTAATTCAAAGTCCTTTTTTGTTATACCATAGTGCCTTCATTATATTAAATCAAGGTATTACTCATTTAAATTCTTTTATTCAGTAAATTTACAAGTAAGGCACATATACAGACTTGGAACTTTATTAGAAATCATTGATATACTGTGACATGAAGAATCTCAAAAGCAACAAGCATAAATTTTATCATCTGAAGAAATGTTGCTTTGTAGAATGAATGAAGTCCTAGGGAAATATTAATGTTAAGAGACTTACATTATGTTACTGGGTAGTTATTAGATTTATCAATCTCTTTCTTTTCCTCTGTCTTTGATATTTATTCTCTCTCTCTCTGTATAGGGGTTGAAACCAAGGCCTTTACACTGAGCCAAATCTCTGGTCATGCCTCTTTTTATTTTTTTATTTTTAATTTTGAGACAGGTTCTTCCTAAGTCACTAAGTTGTCCAGGCTGGGCTAAAACTTGTGCTCCTCCTGTTTCAGCCTCCCAGTGTGCTGGGAATACAGGTGTGCAGGAACAGTCATACATTAATTTGGCATGAATATCAAGAAATGAAATACAGGCCCAGGGATTTAGCTCAGTGGTTCCACCACCTGCCTCACAAGCACAAGGACCAGAGTTCGATCCCTGGTACCAAAAAAAAAAAAAAAAAAAGATGTTTTTATCTATACCAATATTTAAAAGCCCTGAACATAAGTCTTTCCTGTTTTTTATTCACAGAGTACAGGTATGATGACATTACAATGTAAATTTACATTGTAAAAGGTCATCAGTCTTAGCTGCATGTCTGTAATTCCAGCATTCTAAGAGCATGAAGCAGGAAGACTGCAAGTTTGAATCAAGCCTGGACAATATGGTGGGATTCTGTCTCAAAATTTTTAAAAGGCTGGGGATGTAGTTCAATGTGAAAGTCCTGCGTTTATCCCCAGTACTGGGGAAAAAAGTCATCAGTCTTTCCATTGTGAAATTTACATTCTTTTATGAGATACAGACAAAAAGCCCACAATTAACATGTAATATTCCATCAGTTAATGATGAGAGCTTTGAAGAAAATAAACCATAGGGTAAATGGTCATGGTGATGGGTGGGTACTATTTGGTAAACTCCTTAAGGAAAACATCTCAAGTGATAATATCTGAACAGAGGACTAGTGAAGCGAGGACGTGAATTATACAGGAAGATAATCCCAATACAAATGAATATGCTTTATGTGTTCAGGAACAACAGGGAGGTCCAACGTGGCTGGAGGGTGGGTGAGAGTGTGGGGTAGAAAATGATGAAGGAGAGGTAGCAAGGGCTAGATCAGGTAGGGGATTCCTGACTACGATGAAGATTTTAGAATTTAAGTGTGATGGGAATACAATGAAAGATTAAAAGCAGAGAAAGACAGAATCATATTCACATTTTATATGGATCACTGTGGCTACTATGTGAATAGAATACAGGGAGACAGGAGGGGAAGCGGAGACCTACTAGGAGCTCGTTTATTTACGCAGTCAGTATCTAGCGCCTACTAATGTTTAATACTGTTCTAGGTGCAGAGGGTATAGCAATGAATAAACCAGGCAAAGTCTCAGGCCTTCTGAGATATCACATCTGTAGATATCACAGTAGTGCAGGCAACAGATAAAAGATTTTAGTATATATTCTGAATACAAGAGTCTATGATTTCCTAAAAGAGTGAATGGGCAGTTCGACAGAGAGAAATCAAGAATGGCTTTTTGTTTTAAGAAAGTAGGGGATACCATTTACTCATCTACGGAGCCCTAAATAATGAGGAGGTTCTGGGAGAAAATGCAAAGGTTAAATTTTTGGTATACTGAGATTATCTTAAACATACAGGTAGAAAACATAACGCAGGCAGTTGAATACACAGATCTAGAGTTAAGGAAACTAGAGATAATTCCAAAGTTAAGATAGTATTTACAGAAATAAGACTTAAGGAGAACAACAGGATTAGAGTCACCAGGCCTCTATATTTAATAAAAGCTTCCCAGGTGACTGTAATGTGTAGTCAGAGATACCAATGACACAGGTGTTTAGGATGAAAATAGAGACCTGAGGGGTAGAGTGATGGAATACTTAAACATTATCCACAAGACATATAAATATATTGAAATTAGCCTCAAACATTTATTATAACCAAATTAATTTATGACAGAAACCACCAATATATATTAGTAAAGAATATGCAATTTGGAATTAATTTTTGTCATCTAAGTAAAATGCTTCACAAGAAGACATTCACATAAGCATTAAGAACACATACATGAATGACTGTAGTACCCTTTTTTCACCACACTTAAATGGAAAGGAATAGAAATAGCCAAAAGAAAGAAAACTAATAATAAAATTAAATAATTTTTAATGCTCATATTTTAAAACTTTCTCAGATGAACAGACTATTAATTTTTCAGGTTTTCTACTTTTTTAAATATATGCATTCAAAACCAACTTTTTGGAGCAAATTTTAGCTATATCCTTTTATTTTTTTGGTACTAGGGATTGAACTTGGGACCCTGCGCTTGCGAGGCAGGCGGTGGAGCCACTGAGCTAAATCCCTGGCCCAATATACTATAAGTTTTGTTATGCTTAGTTTTCATTATTGCAGTTAAAATATTTTCTAATTTCTTGTGATTTCTTGGACTCAAAAGGTATTCAGAAGTGTTTTACTTAAACTGAAAGATATGTAGATTTTCTAGGTATAATTTTCTAATCTATCATTTTGTAATTAATATGGTCACAGTAATTGAAACCTTTTGAAATTTGTCAAGAACTGCTCTATGGCTCGGTATATTACGAATATGGTAAATGATCCATGTGCACTTGAAAATTGTATTCTATATAATTTCTGGGTGTAGTGCTCATATGTCACTTTTGTTTGATAGCTTATTTATTGATTGATTGATTCATTCATTTAATAAATGAACCAAAGACTAAAAGTATATTTTCTGCTTTTAAACCTAAGAATGAAACTAAAAGATGTTTCATAAACTGAAGAAATACAGTGATTATGGAAAATTAAGTTAGATTTCAAGCCTCAAAAGACATTCAACAATTGGGATTATCCTTCTTAGAATGGACACGCACACATATTCTATTTTTCTTTTTCTGATATAATATGCTGATTCATACCATGTTTCACAAAGTTAGCACACGCAGCTTACCTGACTTTCGTCCTGTACCTCCATGCTGTATTGGTCACCTGGCTGAACTTCCGTGACTTTTTCTCCAAGGAGAAAACCAAGACGAGTCATGAGTGTGTTCGCTGCCTCATCTACAGATGGAGGGGGGCCAAGTTCCTGTTCAGCATCACCTGTAATAAGAAGGCATCGCAAAACATGAATCTTTCAAAATAAAATGTTCTAGTTCCACAAGTATTCTTACATTCAGTTTGGTCATTTGTTTAGTTTCAATTTTTAAGTCCAAACTTATAAGGTCCAGTCTATAAGCTGACTTCTCTATTTTCACTGATGAATGATCTACTGAGATTATCCTCACTTTCCCTACTGGAAACACCTGATCTTGAGAGAATGTTTTTATAACTTGCCACAAAGAAAAAGGTTCCAATTTCTTTGCCAGTTTTTGAATATAGTCCTAGTCTTGAGATTTAGTTCTCAGATAAGAATCTCTTCAGTTTCTTTTATTACTGTTTTAAAAATTTCTTTTGAAATAATTTCAAATTCTTTAAAGTTTTAAGACTTTAAAAGAGTTTTAGGACAAAGGACACTGTTTTCCTTAACCATTTGAAAGTTACAGACATGATGTCCCATTATCCCCTGAAGGTATATATTTCTTTTTTTTTTCCATGAAGTTTATTGGTGCATTTTAGGTATACAATACAGTTACATTCATTGTTGGGCTCTTGTACCTTCACATGATGTATCTTGGTTCTTATTTTTTCCCCATTCCCCTGCTCTCCCTTCATCCCTTCCACCCTTCCCTATTTACAAAGATTTTGTTTCCATTCTTTCCTTTTCTCATATTTTTTCTTTTCCTTTCTCCTACCCTTTCCACTTCCCCTCCTCCTTTAGACCTTTTCTTCCTATTTCACATTATCAATTATATCATTTGAACCTTATTTACACTTTCAGTTTTTCACACCAGAGAAAGTATTCAGTATTTACACATGTGTGTCCTATTTATTTCACTTAAGAGTATGGCCTCAATGTGCATCCATTTAGCTATTAATGTCTCTGAAGGTATATATTTCTTATAAACAAGGAAACTCTTTTACATAACTCAAATTACCAGCATAGAAATGAGGAAACTAACATTTCACATTATGACCTTATCTACAGACCCCAAATTCTTGCTCATAGTGTCCTTCCTCACAAAAGGGTGCATTCAAGATAGTGCATTTTATTGTTATCAGTCTTCTTTCACCTCTTTTAATCTGAAATAGTTCCTTAGTCTTAATTTTCTTGATGTTTTTAAGAATGATAGGCCAGTTGTTTTATACAATGTTCAGCAGAATTTACCTCCCAATTTTGTTCAGGTTTTGCATTTTTGGCAGAAATATCATAAAGGTATTGCTAGGTTAACTTTGATCACTTAGACACTTAGATGGCAGTGTCTGCCAGATTTTTCCACTCTAAAATTATCTTTCCCTTTGTAATTAATAAGCATTTTGTTGGGAGTAGGGACTGAAATTATGTAAATGTCTCATTCTTCAACATATTTTTGTAGTAAAATTTGACCTTTTTAAGCATTACAATTCATTGGCATTAAGAACATTCATACTGCCACCATCCATTTTCAGAATGTTTCATCATTTCCAAAACACTCTATACCTATTAAACAATAACTTTCCATTTCTTACTCTCACTAGCAACCTAGTGACTGTTATTCTATTTTGTACCTCTAATAAATTTGACTCGACTGGGTATAAATGGAATTTTACAATATTTGTCATTTTATATCTGGCTTATCTCATTTAGTACATGCTCTCCAGCTTTATCACATTACAATATATATTAAATTTTCCTTCAGTTCCATTCTATTCCTTTCCCTTTCTTTCTTTCTTTCCTTCCTTCCTTCCTTACCAGGGATTGAACACAGGACCTTGCAATTGCAACACAGGCATGGGAGCCACTGAGCCAACTCCCCAGCCCTCCTTTCCTTTCTTCTCTCTCTCTCTCTCTCTCTCTCTCTTTTTATGATACTTAGGATTAGTCTCAGGGCCTCATACGTGTTATGCAAGTACTCTGCCACTGAGCCACATCCCCAGTCCTTTTATGAAAACTTAAAAAATTTTATTTTGAAACAGGATCTTGCTAAGTTGTGCAGGCTGGTTTTGAACTTGTGGTTCTCCTGAGTAGCTGGGATTATAGGCACATGCCACCATCTCTGGCTCATTCCTTTTTAAGGCTGGATGATATTCTATTATATGTATGTACCACATTTACTTTATTCATTAATCTGTTGTTGAACATACTGATTGTTACCATCTTTTGTTTTTGTAAATAATGACAACATGAACACTGGTACACAAGAATCTGTCTGAATCTTCCAACAAACTTTTGCCCAGTTTTCAGCTTTCATTAATATTTCTTGTTTGAATTAACTACTACTGTTCTTGTCAAATAGTAATTTTTCTAAACTCATTATTTTTAACCTCATCTATCCACAGCAGAATGAACTCACTGATTACTATCTTATCCAATGGATTATAATATGTTACTATCAGTATTTATTCAAACTCGTTCTAGATTTGGCAAGGGTAAACCCTTTTAATTTGGCTCCTGTGACCTTTTAACATATCCTTGTCATTTTCTGAACCCTTCTTTGCTTTTTAACACAAGATGTTTCAGGCTCATCTTGTTCTTTCCATGTCTCAGCTATAGAATCAGTTTATTTTTCCAAGAAGCCCTGGTTCTTCCTAGGGGAGAAAGGTATTCAGATTATTAAGAGCTGTCCTTATGTATGCTCATTGCTATTGGGATATCACTTCCTTAGGCCCTCAGGCAGTATTTGTATATATGTATCTGTGCAAATGTATGTATACATACACATATATCATTCTATTTTAATTTTTAAACCTACACAGAGAGACAGACAGAGACAGAGATCACAGTGACATCTCTAATTCCAGTTCAATATCATAAGGTTAATTTTAGAATTTCTTTCCCCAAAGGTGTATGTCATTTCTACAATAGTGAGAAACCACACTCCCTTTATTCTTATTTAATCTGTTCCCCTACATGTAACATATTTTACTGCTTCCCACTACTACACCACACACAGCTATTCTCCTAAACCTGGATGGGAACTGACTCCATGCTAAAGAGACCTCAATTGCCACTTATCTTGTGGTTGGGTTCATTTTTTTTTTCCATTAAGATATAATTCACATACCATAAACATAGTATACCATTCAGTGAATTTTAGCTTATTAACCTCTTAATAGTTTACCTTGAATGTCACTCAGAGTGTACTGACTATCCCAAGCATTGGTCGGGCAAGTGTCATTTCAACCAGTCAACTTTTCTATTGAATAAACTTGATAAAATTGTCAGTTTTTTATATTTCCTGTTATGTTATCTTATAAAAATTAATGAAAAAATACGCTGTTGTCGTCATCCTGTATTTAAATAATTGGACTGGTAAGTGGTTAATAACTTTATGCAACCATTACCATGATGTAATTCCAGAATGTTTTCATCACTTCAGAAAGAAACCCTACTATGGATCACTTTAGCCCTGAAATTTAGATCCCTAAAACTCCTGATATCTGGCATTCATTTTAGCCCTCTGCTCATGAACTGCTACATTCTTTTCACATAATTAGTTTTTTGTTTTGGGGGGGTTTTTTTGGTACCGGGGATCAAACTCGGGACCTTAAACTTGCAAGGCAGGCAGCGGAACTGCTGAGCTAAATTCCCAGCCCCACATAATTAGTTTTTTAGTTTCTTCTTCCAATCTAGACAGACTATTTCTCAATGAGAAGCAAATTATACTTTGATTATGAATGATTTCAAATGGTTATGAATAACTTTTAAAGGTTTTCATTGAACGATGCAGAATATACAAGGTGCGATTGAAATATATGGTGAATGTTTAAATTTTAAAAATTTATTACAGTAAAAGCACATTGCTATTAATCCCCCTCAAAATACGCCCCCTTTCTTCAAACACACTTATTCCATCACTACTGCTACTTTCTGAAGGAGTTCTGGAAGTCCTGTTTTGTGAGTGTATTTATAAGAAGTGATAAAAAGATATGATTTAGAAGATGTGAATTCTGCTACCATGTGTCATCCAAGAGAAAGGCAGGCTTAGTCACTGGATCTGGCACCAGGCAACTTCTGCCTCTTTCCCAAAGACACAATAACCGTGAAAAGTAAAGATCTGAATTGATTCAAAACATCAAGGTTACAATAACAGTGCAACTAAATATGCTCAGGTAAAAAAGCTTCCAGAACTGCTTCAGAAAGTGGCAAGAATGATGGATTCAATGTGTTTGAAGTGAGGAGTAGTATTCTGACAGGGATGAATGACAGTGTATCTTTTACTGTAATAAATTATGAAAAATATTTTTTAACCTTCACCATATTTTTGATCAAATTTCACAGTATAATTTTTTTTCTCTCCACTTAGGCCAACACTCTCAATATGTATTTATTTCTAAATAAAGAATTTACAGAAATCATATAAAATGAGCCAGGGAACTAAAAATGATTATAAATGTGATGTGGAAAAAATAGATCAAATGAGTAGGTGTTTACAGGAACTTACTTGACTATCAACATTTTCTCAGGTTTTAAGTTCAGGTGCATTTAATCTCAGCCCACCATGTAACAATTCACAGTAGCACAGATCCCACAGGATATTACAAAACTTTTTTTGGAGATTAAAGAAGATATTAGAAAATGGAAAGACATCCCCTGTTCTTGGCTAGGCAGAACCAATATAATGAAAATGACCATATTTCCAAAACTGTTATACAAAATACCAATAGCATACCTCACAGAACTAGAGAAAACAATCTTAACGTTCACATGGAATCAGAAGAGACCTTGAATAACAAAAGCAATTTTGGGCAGCAAGGGCAAGGCAGGGGGCATCACAATCCCCAATCTGAAGTTATACTACAAAGCTATAGTGATAAAAAAACAGCATGGTACTGACAAGGAAACATACCCACGGATCAATGGAACAGAACAAAAGATGCAGAAACAACCCCAAGTATATTCAGCTATCTTACCTTTGACAAAGGGGCCAAACACCTTCACTGGAAGAAAGCATCTTTAGTAAATGGTGCTGGAAAAACTGGCTTTCCACATGCTGAAGACTGAAGCTAGACCCTTGTTTCTCACCATGCACTAAACTAAAATTGAAATAGATCAAGCCTCTAAATATAAAAACAGAGACATTGAATCTGCTGGAAGATAGAATAGTTTAAACTCTTGAAGACATAGGAGTAGGCAAAAAGTTTATGAACAAAACCCTGATCATACAGGAAATTCTATATATATCAACACCTGGGATCACAACAAATTAAAAAGCTGTTGCACAGCAGAAGAAACTACCAACAGAGTGAAGAGACAACCCACAGAATGGTAAAAAATTTTTTACTAGCTACTCCTCAGACAAAGGAGGAACATTAAAATATATAAAGAACTTTAAAAAACCAGCCCCCGGCCCAATTTAAAGACCCAATCCCAAACTGGGCATCTGAAATGAACAGATACTTCTCAGATGAAGAAATAGAAACAGCAAATAAATACATGAAAAAATGTTCAACAGCACTGGTCATTTGAGAAATACAAATTAAAAGAACATTGAGATTCCATCTCACTCCAGAAAGAATGGCTACCATCAAGAAATCAACCAATAACAAATGTGGCAAGGTTGTGGGGAAAAGGGAACCCTTTTCCATTGTTGGTGGGAGAGTAAACTGGTACAACTACTATGGAAATGAGTATGGAGATTCCTCAGAAAACTAAAAATAGAGATTCCATTTGACCCAGATGTGCCCCTTCTAGGAATCTTCCCTAAAGAGTTAAAAGCATCATACTACAGTGATATATGTATACCTGTATTTATAGTAGCACAATTTGTAATAGCTAAATCTTAGAAATAGCCCATAGATGGATCAATAAAGAAAATGAATTTATATAAAGTGGAGTACAACTCTGCCATAAAAAGGATAAAAGAGTCATTTTTAGGTACATGAATGCACCTCAAGACGATTATGTTAAGTGAAATAAATCAGACACAGAAGTTTAAATATTGCATTATTTCTCTTGTGTGAGAAACTCGAAGGATAAATAAGGACCAAACAGAGGACGGATATTGGGAAGTAGGAAGAACTCAAATGGGAAGGGGAAAGTGGGAAGGAAAGAGGGATTAAAAAAGAGAGAGAATGTAAGGGAAAAAATGGAAACAAAACTTTTTAATGGGGAGGGAAGAGGAATGGTAAAAAAAAAGAATTAAGACATATTACATACAGGTACAAGCCCCCTATGATGAATGTGATCATTATGTATGGCAAATATGTACTAAAATTTTTTACAAAATAAAACTCTTTTTATGGAGTCAAGATATGTCTTTTTACTACAGCAAGCTTTGTATAGTGTTTGATACCAAAAACACAGCAGCTTCTTGTTATTTAGGATATTCGTTATTACATTTTAAACCATTCCAAATGCTAAGAAAGTAAGTTTTTTCATTGTTATTATTCTGTTTAGCATTTTATCTTATCTTTTATATTACATCACAAACTGAAGGTCAGAAGAAAGACTTATGTTCATTTTTGCATACTAATACTGAAATCAAGTGATCCCTCTGTGGAAAAGTCTATAAAGAACTCTCATTGAATTTATGTCAAAGGTTCTATTTTCCTTTCTCTTTTTCCTCCAAGAAGCAACATAGATATTGTTTCTGTCATACAGCAGAAATAAGATAATAGGTATTTTTATATTATAAATACTATATTTAAATTTACATAGTATTTCCCATGAATTATTGAAAACTTATTACTTGATGAAATGAAAATATTGCTCTCCTCAACTTCACGAATGACCCTTTCTCCCTTCCTATAGGTTAAGCGTCTAATCTTTTCTAAACTTTCTCATAAATTCCAGCTCTCTGGATATTCTAGGGCTCCATTTCAGTTTCTCCTAAAACATTATTCTGATAATTACCAAAAATTTTCTACGCACAGGTTAACACTAGGTGGTACAAAAATTTATGTAACATTGAGGAGATATAATTATTAACTTGAAAAGTTTATAATCTACTGAAAAATAAGATTAAATGATTTATTTAGCATGTACTTATATAAAACTTATGTATAAGTCACTAATATAAACTTTACAAATAATTAGCTTAATCTGTATAGCTTTATGAAACAGGTATCATTATATTCACTCTGTAGATGAGAAAACTGAGACACCGAGAAATTAACTTATTTGCTTAATTCACATAAACAGTAAATGATAGAACTAGGATTAGAACCCAAGGCTGACTCCAGATCCATGCTTCCAATTTGATTAATATAATGCTTCCCTCACTTGAAAGAAATACTACAAGATAGTGAGAATGTTTAAATAAGAGTAAACTTGGCTGGGAGTATGGCTAGCTTGAATTATGCCCTGACTATCAATGGCTAAATATTTTATCTCCCCGGGAAAATACAGCACTACTGAGTGAGTGTGGCATTCCACGGAGAACTTCAATCTTTGGTCATAGCATTCAGAGTCCCTGGTTTCACAGTTCAACAAACCTTCTTTGTAATGACACAAGGACTAAAGGAGTCTAAATTTTTTAAATGAAATAAACAGGCCTAGAATTGCAAAGAAAACACAATTAGCAATATTTTACTTAATATGAACAATAATAAAGAGATATAGTAAAGAAGACAGAGTAAGAATAACACAAGGATAGATAAAAAGGCCAACAGAACAGTTAATCCAGAAACAGATATATACATATATAATCTTCTTATTTAGGGCAAAAGTGTCACTGTAATATTTCAAATAACATCATGGTATTTTCAATAACTGGTGACAGATCAATGATATCTATGTGGAAAAATGAATCCTATTCTGACACAAAAATAATTTCAGATAGATTACAGAGGCAAATGTGAAAATACAATAAGGCATCTGGAAGATAACCTATTGGAATATCTTGATGATGTTGAACTAGGGAAAGATTTTTTTAAACAGGACACAAAAGGCATTAACCATAGAAGAAAAGACTGGCAAAATAAAATTCATTTAAAAAGCACTATTAAGTGGGTCAAGGTAAGCCAAAGAGTGAGAAAAGAGCTGTAATTCATATAAAGGACTATATAGAAGAGATATAAAAGAATATCTACAAGTTAATACAAATAATCTCAATAAAAAAATCTCTACAGAATTTATCAAAGCAAATATATGGAAAGGCATTCAACATTATTGGGAAATGCAAAACAAAATCACAATGAGATATTACTAAATATACACAGTGCAGAATGGTTTATTAAACAAATGAACAAAGTATCTAACAATATGAAGCAAAAGAACACTTTTGTGCTAGTGGGAATATAAGTTGGTAGCGTGCAATTTTGAAAATTTTTTGGTGTTCTTAAGATGAACGAACAGAAACTTTATGACTCAATAAGTCCACTATTAATTTTACACCAAAAAGAAGAAAAGTATTCATAGGTATATCAAATGTCATGTAAGAAATGTTCACAGAATTAGTCATAATAGCCAAAACTGAAAATGGCTATCATAGTGGATAAAGAATGAAATATGACAACAATAAGAAAATCTCATGAACATTAATATTGAATAAAACAAGATGGACTCAAAAGAATACATATAAAAGATTTTACTTTTATAAAGTTCAAAAACTGACAAATTAATGATGATTGCTATCAGAATAGTGGATAAGAGCTAGGTGTGGTGGTGTACAATAGTAAACGCAGCCCTGGGAGGCTGAGGTAGAAGGACTGCTGAGAGTTTGAGGTCAGGTGAGGCTAAACAGAGAATTTAAGTCCAGCCTAAACTACGTAGTGAGACCCTGTCTCAAAGAAAAAAAATAGTGGATAAGAATGTAGAGGGAGATTTAGCAAAGCTTTTGAAGTGTTGACAATGTTCTATATCTTGATTTAGCTAGAGCTATATGGGTGTGTTCACAAAATTTCATTAACAGGCACAATTATCATTCGGGCATTATGTTGCATCTTAAGTAAAAACATGATAGAAAATGTATGAAGGACCCTGACCTTCAGAATGAAACAATGTTCACACCATCTGGCTTTTGCAATTTATTCAAAAAAAGCAGTCTAGAGTTATGAAAAAAGAAATAATGCTATGTAGGTATTTAAAAACTTGCTAAGTTGTCCAAATGAGGGACAGTAATTAAATATCAGCAAACTTAATACCCTAAATGTTTAGAACTTCCTCTTAATGTTCCCATCCTAATCAAAGATGTAAGTTTAGAAATCAAAGATTTAAAGGGAATTATATATGAAATGTTTTACGGTTAACCACTTACCAGTTCAATTATTTAAATACAGAATGACCAAAAATTGTATGCTTTTCATTAATTTTTATAAGGTAATATAACAGGAAATATAAAAATGAAAATTTTATCAAATTTATTCAATAAAAGAATCAACTGGTTGAAATGACACCTGCCAGAGCAATGCTTGGGATAGTAAATATAAACAAATGAGCTGCCTAAGACTAAACTGTTAGGTGGTTAAAACAAATCTTCAATCAATGAAAATCTTTACTTTAAATGGGCTACTTGGAGTCTACAGAAATGACAGCCAGGTTCTCAATCTTTCTTCTTCCACTATCCATCCATCACACTGAAATGACAAAGCTGCCAAAATAAGACAACTAGTGACACTTGGAAGGTAAATAGGAAGCTAAAGGTTGATGAGAACAGGTGTGGTTTTTCATTTCCTGTAATACACAGAGCTAGTGAAATATCCACAGCCAAAAGCAAGGGAAATGGAAAAATCCTTACATTTCTCCAACTTTCTGGCTGACAGATGTTGGTGGTTCTATTTCGAGAGAGGCTATACTTGCTGAATGTGGTCCTTGGAAGTACAACCTTTGCTTTAGGCATATCATTTACCAGACAAAGCAAAACTGAAGACAGACTGAGATGTTAAGTGAAATTTCTATTCTCCTGGAATTGTCAAGTAGGGCCTACAGGGAAAAGAATTCTGTTGGCTTGCTGAAATGTTCCCTATCAGTAGAAATGGTAATACAATTCTCTCTCATCCTCACCTATTTCATGGCTTCCAATATGCATGGGAAGTTTATGTCACTCCAATATTGAGACTGTAGAAGATAATCTTTAGTAGTGATGGCGAACCTTTTAGAGCTTTGAATGATACAAACAGCCCTCTGTGGTATGCATCTCATAGGTTCATCACCACTGGTCTACAGCATTCAAACTCATCTACCTACTCTCCACTAGGCTAAGTGGATCTACAAAGAGCTATTAGTGATGGCCAACAGCAGGAAGGCAAAAACCTACTGTATCAACGTTAATTTTGGTTAAACTCAAGTTACTACCAAAAGACAACCAAAGAAATACAGAGCCAGTAACAAACCACATGCAGTTATGTAAAGATTATCTTTATATGCACCTTCCTCCATAGCCGAGAAAAGTTAAGTAGCAAAAAGAGGAGGACCTGAGTGCAAACACATTTAGAAACACACATACCTCTCTTTAATTCTGAGATAAAGCTCCAGTGTCTAACACACATAAGACATTCAAGAAATATTTGTAGAGGTGGGTGCAGTGGCAAATGTTTATAATCTCAGAACTAAGGAGGCTGAGGCAGGAGGATCAGGAGTTTTAAGTCCAGCCTGGGCTATATAGCAAGTTTAAGGCCAACAAAAGGCTACATGGGAGATCTTATCTTAGAAGGGAGGGTGAGAGAGAGGGAGCAAGGGAGGGAAGGAGGGAGGGGGAGATGTGTTGAAAGTATGAAAGAAATAATTTTACAGAAGGATATAACCAGATATGAATAACCATATTTACTGAAAATAATAAAGGAAATGGACTGGAGGAAGTTAAGGCAAAAAGTCTAAGAATTTCTTCAGCTTCCTAAAAATGTAAAGATATAAACCTATGTATTCATCAATCCAATATTCTTTCCCTCCTTTTAAATATTAACACTGTCTCTTCCTCTGTCTTAGTAGGTTTATGTTGCTAAAACAAAATATCTGAGACTAGGTAGACTAGAAGTTTATTTAGCTAATGATTCTGGAGGTTAGAAAGTCCAAGAGAATGTCACTGGCATCTGGTGAGGACTTTCATGCTGTATCATAACATGGTGGAGGATGTCACATACAGAGATATGATTAAGGTCTCTCTTCTTTGTATAAAATCACTACTGCTATCACAGGGCTTCCACTCCAAAAACTCCATCTAATCCTAATAACCTCTCAAAGGGTTCATTTCCAAATACCATAAACACACATGAATTTGGGAATTAGGTTTCCAAACACATGAACTTCTGGGGGACACATTCCAACCATACCACTATCTGAAATAAATCTTTCCAATCATATTTTTGATTTTATTATCTATCTCATGCTTTTATGGAAATTTGACATATAAGATGATCCTTTCTCAAAAATTCACATTCATATCTGCAGGTGAGTTCCCTCATTGGGTGTCAAACACGTTACAATATGCTTCTAAGAACAAATCACAAATAAGTTTACTTGTCCACTTCTCTCATATCAGGTAACAGCTGAAGATGGAACGATGGCATTAAGATAGAGATAAACCAATGTATATAAGAAATATTTTATAAATTAAATTCATATAAAGAATTCAGAGAAGAAACAAATTTGTCTTGGGAAGGAAAAGGGAAGATGGAAGGTGTTTCTTGGAGGAAGAAAATGAGTTTGATATTAACAGTAGACTTAAGGAAAAAGAGCAGAGGGAACAATTTTCAGATTCAAATTATATCTGACATCAATTCAACACAAACAAAAATGATAAAATGCAGCAATATTTAATGTGTTAAAAAACTGTTTTAAGTTTATTTCTGGAATAATATTTATAGGAGTACTAGTAAATCAGCAATAACCAGCACTTTTACTGAGCTATTACTGCCTTGTACATTTCTAAGTGTATTACATAGTATTACATACATTAAATCATTTAATCTTGATATTCCTTATCTTACAGATAGAAAAACTGAGACACACAAAGATTAAATTCTTTTTCCCATGGTTAGAGTTAGTTAAGTAACAGAAACATTTAGGTCCACACTGTCTGGTTTCTGAGTCTATGTTTCATCGTTCTGCCAACAAGATATATGTGATTATTAAGTATAAATTATCTATGTTTTATTTGTTTGTTTTTTGTTACCGAGCATCGAACTCGGGTCCTTGTGCTTGTGAGGCAAGCGGCAGAACCACTCAGCTAAATCCCCGGCCCTATGTGTTTATTTTTAATAGAATCTAGAAGAATTATCTGACATAGACAGTATAGGAAAGCCCTTGTTAATTAAATAGTTATTTACTGAGTATTTCAGATACGTCCTGAGCTGTGATTGTTAGATATATGTTAGGTTTATGAACCATGGGCACAATCTTCATTATTAAGGAACTTGAATGAAATCAAATTAAAAATTCTGTGATAAATATAATGCTGGCTAGAAATAGGATGCTATAAAATAGCAAATGCTGAAATTTTCAGAATATATTTTGACCTTTATTTTTCTTGATGATACTAATTCTCTACTCAGCAATGGTCTATACTTTACAATATTTGCAAAATGTACCTCTACTTAAAATAACCAGCATGCAAGGGGATTAAATAATAATTAAAACTCTATCAAAAATGAATATCTAATAGTTAATATATCCAAATCCCTAATCTATATTCCTAATATGGCAGGCTGTATACAAATAATAAACAAACTACAGTTCCACACTCTTTCAATTCTTGGTATTCTCTTAGCAATTTCACATAGAAACCCATCCATGTTGCTTAGCATTTTAACAGTTTGTTCCTCTATACAGTTGAGTAGTATTTCTTTAGATTGCTATACCACACTTAAAACAAAAAAAACCTTTCCCCTTTTGATAGACATTTTTTTTTTTGTACTGGGGATCAAACTCGGGACCTTGTGCTTGCAAGGCAGGCGTTGGCACCACTGAGCTAAATCCCTGGCCCTTGATAGACATTTGATTATTTTGTTTACGGTGATTACAAACAAAAGTGCTAATAACATAGTAACATACATGTAAGTCTTTAAGTGCATATATATTTCAGTTTCTCTAGTCTTGCAAGCAAGGTCCTGAGTTCGATCCCTGGTACCTAAAAAAAAAAATTTCAATTTCATAAGAAACTACCAGTTTTTTAAGTGGTGGTTCAGCTTAGACCTTTACAAGCAGTATCTGAGAATTCTAGATGCTCTATGTCCTCACCAAGGCTTAGTATTGTAAGCCTTTTATATTTTGGCCATATTAATGAGTGCATAGTGGTATCTCATTGGTTTTAATTTATGTAACTCTGATGACTAATTATGCTGAATATCAATTCACATGTTTAATGAACTTGTAACATCTTCGTTTGTAAATGCTCAAATCTTTTTGTCTTTAGTTCTTCAGATACATGAACACTAATATTTTCTCCTATGGCTTTACTTTCCATTTTCTAAAGAACATATTTTGAAAAGCAAACTTTTAATTCAAATAAAGTCCAAGTTTTTACTTTTTTTTTTTTTTTTGGTACCGGGGACTGAACTTAGGACCTTACTCTTGCAAGGCAGGCACGGTGCTACTGAGCTAAATCCCCGACTCTACTTTTTTTTTATTACTCACATTTCTATTCAAGAAATCTCTGCCCATTCTAAGGTTGCAAAGAATTACTTAGCTTGTACATTTAAGTGAACTTCTATATACTGATACGAGGTAACAGACAAAATGTTCATTTCCCCTCTGAATTTTTCTGACACCATTACTCATGAATAATGTAAATCTGTAAGTCTTTTGTTATTTTTCTGAAAATTATTTTGGCCTTCTAGCTCATTCTCATTTAAATGTAAGTTTTAGAATCAGTTTGTAAACATCTACAACATTTATTCCTGGGATTGTAAATTAAACCAATTTGAGTAAAATTACTATGCTAACAACACTGAATCTTATAATGCATGAGTATGATTTGTTCATTTACTTGGATCTTCTTTACTTTATATTAGCAATTTTTAAATTTTTAGTGTACAGGTCTTGCTCATATTTTGTTAAATTTATCCCTAAATATTTCATAATTTTGGATTCTATTGTAAATGAAATTGCTCTGTATTTTAGCTCACATTAAAAATTCTGCTTTGCACTTACAGTGTTTACTTACAACACAGTAGAATACAAACACAAGTAACAGACGATGTGAATTAGAAGATAAAGGGTCTTTGTACCTACAGGCCAAGGCAAATCATATGGAAGATTGTTTATAAGGATGAAATTTATAGCAAAACAAGAGCATGGTTAACTCTTTAGGATAAGGATAACATTTGAATTTGATAGTATTTACAGAAATTTTTTCAAAATGAAAGGAAGAAAATGAACCATCCTTCTCTTTTAAGTGAAATGATTACAACAGGGTGTTGGGAAAAGAACTGAAGAAATTCACTTTATATAAAATACTTTGACTATAGTGGCTTTTATTTGTACTATGACTGTACAGTGATAATAACTCTAAATTAAAAACCCTTTACAAATGCAAAATATATATGAACAGGTACCAATTAAGAATCATAAAATTAAAAAAAAAGAATCATACAATTTTCTTCCTTTCTTGAATTTTAAATACATCCTAATTTTGTTGTCCTCATAAATGCCATTGTCCTCTGAAAGGCATTACCATTTTTAAAGAGACTTGAAAGGATTCATATAAAAAGATTAATCTTTAATTCTTCTGAAAGTATTTGGTGTGGATAAAAGCCTATTTTCAGAACACCAGTTTGGGCTTTGGTCCTTATCCTTGCACCTGGTTTAATAAACCTGTCACCTTGGCCTGCCATCAGTGTCAAAGTGCACACCTACACTTGACATTTTATACTTATAAAAATGTGCAACATAAATTCTTTAAAAATGAAATAGTATCCTTTAGCACCTGATTACTGAAAATTTTCAATACAAGTTCATTGCAGAAATAGAAAATTCACAAAAATGATGAAAAACAATAACAAAAAAGGTGTTAATAACTCACTGTTTATTTTCCTTGAGCTAATCATGTGATACATGTTATTTTGCTTAGTCACAGTAACAATCATTAACAATGCTATTTTACCACAATTTTACAAGAATTTTTATGAAAGATATACATAGAACTTAGCTAGTAGACAAAAGACTCAGAAATTAAACCCAGATCTGACTACAAAACCTGAGCTCTTATTTACTAATATATTCAGCCCAAGAAAGAAGATTAAAACCACCTGTAATCCAACCAACCAGATACAAGTTCTGCTAAGATTAGTATCATCTCACCAAATGTACTGACACTCCAACAATCCCAATGTTCTCCTTTCTAGGCACCAATGTTATAGTTTAGTACATTCTTCTAGGTATTTTTAACTATGAATATGTATTCATGTATCTACACAAGCACATGATTTATAAAACTACAGAAATGTTATGCTATGTATAATGTTCATGTGACAAGAAACTGAAGCACAGATAAATTACACATGTTCCACATAACAGAATAGTAAAGAAAAAATCAGAAGCAAAACATAATGACATATTTAATTTAAAAGGCCCTAAACTTTAAATATTTTCCTTATTACTTATAGAATACTTTAAGATTTTGTGCTGTACCTCAGGATTATCACTAAATAATAACAGATCTAACTAACACTTATGAGCATTTACTATGAGCCAACCATTTTGCTAAGTGTTTTATACGTATTAATTTGATTTAAGACTATTATCTCCTATTTTTTTTTTTTTTTTTTGGTACTGGGGATCGCACTCGGGACCCTGTGCTTGCAAGGCAGGCGCCGGAACCGCTGAGCTCAATCCCCGGCCCTCTCCATTTTTTACAGATGAGAAAACTGAGGCTTAGAAAGGTTAAGTGACTTGATTGAAATCACAAGGCTAATTATTAATGTCATAAGCAGAAAAGTTAACAAAAATAGGATGAATCTATTCTCCTACTTGGGGAACTGTTGTATGGAAATGACTGATACCACTTGGTTACCCTGTTTGTAAGCTTAGATATGGCACTTTCTCATACATACAAACTGAGTTTCCTGCCTTTTAATCTGAAAGTGGTAAGGAATATTCAGAGAATTTACAGTAACAGAATTAGAGGTCAATGTATTTCTAGACTATATTTTGCCCACTTCAAAAATTCAGCAACAAATTCTGCTTATGACCCTAGATAAATCATTTAAATTCTCTAGATCTTAGTTTGACCACTGTAGGACAATTATCTAACACAATTCCCTGAACATCCCCTACTCTATAGTTTAGTTAATACTATCAATCATCTCCATGGTTGCAGTTACAGAACCAAAGCACATTGTCTATCTATGTATTTCTCATATTTTCTGCAAAAAACAAATCTGATTTTGAAGAACAGTGAAATTTAGATGTGATAAAATCTAAAGCTGTGAAGATATTCAATTTATTAGATAAATATTTTGGGTCAAGAGCTACTGTATATCCCAAAGTAGCTTTCCCTAGATTTGCACACCAAACATCAATGACTTAGTCTGGTTTCATCCACAAACTCCTTTCACATGTAGGACAACAAAAGTTAGACATGAGTACACAGATGTCAGGTGCAGATGGAGAAACTAAGAAAAATATGTATGTCTCAGACACAGAAGCTTTATTCTTTTTGGGGTTGTTTTTTTTTTTTTTTTTTTTTGGTACCGGGGATCGAACTTTGGGTCCTTGTGCTTGTGCAGCAGGCGGTGAAACCACTGAGCTAAATCCCTGGCAGAAGCTTTATTCTTTTAACCTAAAATATAGGTACCTAAATGTTTACGCTTAGATAATACAAAAACATTGCCAATTACTCCCCAGAAGTCAACAATAGTAAAAGGAATCCCATAGACTTCTAGCATTTTTTCACTGTATCATTTTTTAAGCAGTCTATAGTAGCCCTTTAGCTCAGTTGGTTCTCAAAGTATGGAAGCTCAACCATCAGTTTAGGCATCATCTGGGAATTTGTTAGAAATGCAAATTTTTTACTCTACTCAAAATTTTTTACTCTACTCTTTACTCAGAAATTCTAGAAGATGGGCTCAGCAATATGGATCTGGACAAGTCCTCTTTGCAATTCTGAAGTATGCTAGAATTTGAGAACCACTGTTCTAGCCTGTAATTTATTATGATTGCTGCCTCTGTGAAATGTATTTCCCTAAATTTGCAGGTGATAATAAGTAAAGCAGCTGGACAAAAAGATATCAGGACACTAGCCTTAACTGCATTATTATGTATGAATGCACAATAAAATGTTTGTTGTTCTGTTTGTGTGTATCTTATGTAAAAAATTTCAAAAGTTTAGATTGATATTTGTTTTCTTTCTACTTCCTGAAGGTTCAATAATTGAATCTATGAAATAAACCAACAGTAGACAGGTTAAAAGGAGAAAAGGTATACAAATTCATTATATGCATAGGGAGATTACAAGAAAGAAAAGTAAGTCCCTAAATATCCAGAAAGATCCAGAAGATTACACATTTCCTCACAGAGGAAGTGGAGAAAAAATATGGGCAATTTAGGGGTCAGTGAATGAGTTTTGGGAAAGATGAACAGGCTCTCAGGAAGAAGAGGTGACAGCCCATGACACTATCTGAACATGTGTTAACCTTTGGTCTCTTTTCCTGTGATGTAGTTAATATTCCCTTTTTTCTTCTTCTTCTTAAGTTCTTTTATTGGTACATTTTAGGTATACAATTCATTTACATTTATCATTGGGTGTTTGTACCTGTACATGATGTATCGTGGTTATTTTTTCCCCATTACCTGTGCGCCCTTCACCCCCTCCACCCTTCCCTATTTACATAGACATCATTTCCATTTTTTTTCTTTTCTCAGTTTTTCCTTTCCCTCCTTTCCTTTCCCCCTCCCCTCCCTTCACCCCTTCATCTTTGGACCTTTTTTCCTATTTCAAGGAACTTAATTGTCATAAGTTCTCTCCGTTTTCAGAAACTGATAGTGTAAACAAGGGTTAAAATGATTAAAATGAATAATTGATAATTTGAAATATTTCCTTATTAATGAGATTTCCCTAGGAGAGAACTTATGACAATTAAGTTCCTTTTTTTGGAGAATCTATCTTCAGGCAGATGAGGGAACTTCAGAGAAAGCTCCTTCGCTGTTCTTCTTGCCTGCTTACGGGACAAAGAAGGGAAAAACCTGGAGGGTAGTCATAGAGATCTTGGTCCTGAGGATGCTTCTGAAGCCTTCCAATCTTCAAGTTCACAGTACTCAGCATGCCAAAGTACCACGTGTATTTTGGTGTATCCATTTCTAAGTCCCAGCAATTTGTTTTATGAATGTACTCTTTCATTCATTTGTTGTTGTATTTTGATAGATACTATGTAGTACTATCACATTACTATTCTTATCTCAGTAGAAACTTATTTTCAGAAGGTCTAATAACTATTAGAAAAGGTCAAATCACTATGAAGTTTCTATGCTTTTAATCTGTTTCAGAGAAGAAAAGGGAAGACTACATAGCACGGTAATTAACATCTTGGTATAGTATTTTAGTTTCTTCCTGGCTTTCTAAAAATCTTCACTGAGGTTTGGTTTGATTCAATTCTAAATCAGGAAGGAATTCATGTGTGTGGAAAGTATGCATAAACAATTATTTTGGTAAGATTGTGCACAGTGATTTAGTACAGACATTCTAACAAACAGCAGCTACTTTGCTTTTTGACAATTACAATAGCTAAATTTGATTAAGGACGTCATATGGGAAATGAAGCAAAAGAATAGGCTTCAATAATTGAAGCCCTGACAGCCATCAAACTTGTAAATCTGAAAAGAAAAGGCTCCCAAGGGCAGGAAGATACAGTTCAGTGTAAAGGGCTTGCTGCCTAGTGTGTATAAGGCCTTGGTTTTGATCCCCAGCACCACAAAAGGAAAAAAAAAAGAAAGAAAACAAAGGTCTTTGGAAAATGTACAGGAATTAGTACATTTATTTATTTTAACACTAAAATTTCCATGAAGAAATGCAAAGCACAATACCCCATTGCTTAAGAAGTATGACCACACTTCAAAACATGAAGACTTTTATGTGCTACAGTGGGAAACAGAAAAGCTGGTTACTAATACATAAAATACATAAAATACTAATACTAATATATAAAACTGTTACTGATTTAGAGAAGAACAGTCATCTGAAACACTGGTTAAAGTATAAGGTTTGATGCCTTCAGAGTAAAATCTCCAAGATCTTTCAATATTCAAAATTGATTCTTGAAATCAAATGTCTGTTATTTTATTAAGTTTGGTCCAAGTCTTCTTTTCCTTTTTTTTGAATACAGGGTCCCACTATGTAGTTCAGGCTGACTTTGAACTCACTATGTAACCCAGGATGACCTCAAACTCATGGTGATCTTCCTGCCTCCGCCTCCCAAGTGCTGGGATTACAGGTGTGCATCACCACATCTGGCCCCCAAGTTTTCTTCCATTAATTTGTTTGTTTTAACTTGTCCTATCTGACTTCACAGATACACTATCCTGACTTCTCAGAACTATTGATAACTTTCCTAGAACTAGGAATTATTTTATTCTACTGATCCCTATGTTGTAAATATGTAGTGATTCCATTCATGATGATATAACACCAATTTTTCTAAAATAGAAGACAAAACCAAGTCTTCTAAGGCCTTCTACTAATGTTCTGATTTGTATACTTAACAAGAGTTGTAAATATTTCTGACACAGTTCTATAGACTTATTCTAGAGAATGTAAAAGATGTTGCCAAGCAACACACCTAAGTCTGAGAAGAATTTAAGCATTCATGTGTCTGTCTCAGTTTGGCTTCCAGTCAAGAAGGGTTTCAGTGAAGTCCTATGTGTGTTTACAGGCCATTCACAAGAGGAAGTATTTCTAAAAGTGAGTGTCCAAAAGAAGCCCAAATCAGAAATCTATCTTTTCTTAATTCAAGTTTAGTATTTCCAACATCATGCCTATACAGGAATTGGGCATATTAGGTCATGTGCAAAAGGTCTGGCACTAAATGAACATTTCTATTCATATCTTCAACATTCTTGTATCTACACAGCTACAAAAAAATTTCTTCAATTACTTCAAATCACAAAAATAATCCTAAAACCTATCTTCCAAAATTATTTCATTTATATTGAAAATTATCTTTGAAATTATTTTCAATACTTTCATTATTATATCAATAGTCAAAACAGAATGTTCAGTAAAAACTATGTACTTTAAAATATATAATTGGTTGCAAAAGAAGAAACATGTTTTTATGAGTCGAACACATGTAAAATAGTGCTTGGCTGGATAGGCCTGATCCAATCCTCCCTCTTTCAAAGCAGACACTTTGCATGCATGCTTACCAGGGCAATATGCATCCACGTCCAGTTTCTGAGGTGAAGTGAGTGTTGGAGAGCCAAGCTCCGATTCTGGAATTCGTGGGCTCTCAACAAACTTTGCCTTCCTCAGAGGGGCTGAGAGAGCGAGAGAGAGAGAGAGAGAGAGAGAGACAGAGAGAGAGAGACAGAGAGAGAGAGAACAGAGGAAAAGAGAAGGGAAAGGGAAAGAGAGAAACACAGAGGGGTCATGAGTAAGGGGAACAGCAAGCAACAGATGGAAGCACTTAAATGAACAACACACTCTGTCAGACTCAGATCAGGTTACCCTATTTTTTTTTTGCCAGAAAAAAAATTTAACTGCATTCTTCATAGAGGAGATGGGTCTTGTTAAAAACTCGCTTAAAATGGGGAAGGCTAAAATTTAATATTCAAAACTGTAAGCATAAATTGTGATTGTCTATTACCTTTGGTTATATTCTCTTTGTAAGGCAAAGAGCTCTCTTTAATGGCTTTCTGTGCCACTAAATACAAGCATTAACTAAGGAAAGTGCAGGACTAAGTTTTAAGGTTTTGTTTATAGAAACTGTAGTCAAAGGTTTTCTTTATGTAGAAATAACTTCTCTAATACTCAGTTGTGATAAATATCAAAGCAGGATTAAATATAATCCAGCAGGCCTAACCTACATAGTTTAACAAAGAGATCAATCACCTTACTGCTCAGACATTAACGTAAGAAGTGAAAACTAGTGGTCTAAAATATTATCTAGGGCATGCCAATTTGACACTGATGCAAAGAGATGTAATTTAGTTACAAATTTAATCACAAAGCCTATGGACTTGCATTCATTCGTTATTATATAGATATGGACTAGAGTGCAATTTGTAAATTAAATGTTTTACTTACTGAAAGCACATATCAATTTTATTTACTGACTTTAGGGAAAAATTAAAAGCACTTTGATATACATTTGAATAATTAAATATTTTAAAAATTAAAATTATGGGGACTTGGGCTGGGGATTTAGCTCAGTAGCACCGCACCTGCCTGGCAAGCTCAAGGTCCTGAGTTTGACTGCCAGTACAAAAACAAAAATTAGGGAAACTCTTTTGGTACTTCCAAACTGAGTTTTATTAAGTAAACTTTAAGGCTAAAGTGCTTATCATAGCACTGGCACAAAAGTATTGGTTAGGTTTGAAATTCATTTGTATGCATTGTATATTAGTGTCATAACCATAGGTGTCTAAGACATGTGAGTGTTTAAGATCACATTACTTTTTTTCAAAAGTTTCTGCATGTTTTCCCAAATCCCATCCATTACTGATGCACAGGGGATTGTAAGTTATTCCCAAAAGACACTATAAAAAGCATTATAAAACTTTGCCATTACAATGGCTAGAATTTTTTTGAAGATACAAGTGGTAACATATTAAAAGAATATAGAAAAAATTTTAATGTGCCAATATGCAAAATCTACAGGCAACTAAATCACAATTTAAACCACAGGATGTATACATATACTTTAAGTGTATGTTAAAAAAAGAGAGGGGGCCGGGGATTTAGCTCAGTGGTTCCGCCGCCTGCCTTGCAAGCGCAAAGATCCAAGTTCGATCCCCGGTACAAAAAAAAAAAAAGAGAGAGGTAGGGGGTGGAAATAGGATTTTAAAAAAGGAATTGTGATGCATTGCGTACATGTATCAAGTCCCTGTGAGGAACGTGATCATTATGTACTACAGACTTCTACCTCCCAAAAAGAAAAAACAAACCAGGAGAAGGGGTCTAAGATATGCAGAAAAGGAAGGAGAAGAGAGGAAGTGGGGGAAAAAGCCTGTTACTGTTCTCCTTGGCAACAAAGCCCTAAAAAGTAAGCTGTCATCCAAAAGTAAGCTTTGGAATAGCAGAACTCTCACCTCTCCTTAGACTATTATACTTAGATTGTTTTTAAATATCACTATCACAAATGAAGATCTCAAGAGATTTATATGCAGGATACTAACAGCCAATATCCAAATCTCGCATTATATTCTCACCAACTGATTAAAAATGAAATGTTTTATTTATTCAGTATTACCTAGTAAAGGAGAAATGATTATAATTTTTATTCTGCAAGCTCTTTAATTCATTACTAGATTTTTATCAACACAGTGTCATGGCATCAGAAAAACTATTATACCTGTTGAGTTCTGACAAACACAGTGCTGACCTCTGATCAAGGAACAATATATATCTAAAAACTTTTAATAACAATTTTTACAATAAAATTTTGGAGTAAGAGGAACCAGCACCTTAGAGTAGAAATGTAAGAAAGAAGTTGAGGATGGCAGAACTTGACAGAGGTTTGAGGAGTGTACAAAAATTATGAGATGGAGTCAAAGGGAAAGATCAGGGTCCTAGAGATCATAAACAGCTGAGGACCATGAAAAGAATGTTGACTATATGGTATTATTCAGAAGCTGAGTGGATCACAGCAAAGGAAAAAAACGAAACATCTTACTAAAATACATAATTTCCAGCAACGAGCGCTATTTAAGATCTGTGAAGTTCAGTTTTTTTTTTCTTCTCAGAGAATTTCAACTAGGGTTATCTTTATAGTTCACAGTGAATATTTAATTCTTTCTTCTATTTATCTTCACTTCTACCTCATCTATGGGGTACTACACAAGTCTAATAATGAAGTTAAATTATTTTTTAAGGTAGATGATAATGGTGCTCTAAGTTATAGGTAACCTTATTTGTAAGTCAATCAAACAGAAAAGTATAATCACAGGTAAGACAGATTGTCTGATAGCTGTAATATTGGATGGTAGAGAACATACAAAGGCAAATTAGAAGGTGGAGCATAATATTTTTCTTGAAAGCCTAGAATTTTAGTAGACTTAATTGTAAAAAATGGTATATAAGCTAATTTAGATGGCTAAGAGACTTTTACATCAAAAGGGTTTACCTGGCAGAAAAAAAATAAAAGTGGTTGAATGAGATGGGTAAAAAGAAACTACAACCAAAATCAGGTATTTTGATGTGATGTAAGAGATAACATGAAACTAATGCTCTGAGAATGATTTGAATCACAAAACCGGGAACACGAGTGTTAGAGGATAAGAGATTTGAGTGTGGGGATCTGGTAGAGGTTTAAAGAACAGACATAATGATTTGAAAGATCTAGGTCTTACCTCTAGCTTTTTACTACTTTTTTTTTTTCACTTGATTTTTGGGGCATGTGGCCAAACCTGGTTTGTTAGGACTCCCCTAAATCAGGCCCTCCCTCTCTAACCTAGGACTCCAATAACATCATCACAGATCAGCATGATTCGTAAAGGCTGAATTTTGTGTATGTGTTTCTCCTAGAAAGGGGAGCAAAACAAAGATTTCTAAGATGTCAGAGGATGATGAGAAGAATGATGGTTTTGAGGCAGGTGATTAGGTCTGGAGGAAACCAGTCAAACAACTGGGTGGAATGTGTCAACATCATAGAGACTCAGGGAACATGCACAGAACATATGATTCAGTATGACTCTGCAGCTCCTGAGACTGTACACAGACCAAATCAGAAAAGTGCTATTTTCATTTCTTCATTTACATCTGGCTGGAAGCCAAGTCTTTCTATAGGGTAGTTTAAGTCTGAAACTGAGCCAAGTGAGTTTTTATAGGACAACCACGCCAATGCCTTATTTGTGTGAGGGAAAGGTCAATCCAAAAATTTTGAACACAAAAGACCTTTATCCCCAGGGGCATTGTGAGTCTGTCTACCAGCCCTTCTCACTCTGCAGAGTGTACTTCTTTTCTACCTTTAATAAATGTACATATCCACCATTTCTGTGTGTTTTGTCCAATTCTTTGAGACACCAAGAACCTGGAAAGAATTCTCCCAGAATCTACTGTCTGATAATAGTATCACAAATTATTTTTTTTAATTGAGGATATAATGTTGAGGCAAATATATGTTATGTCTTAGAAAGTAGTAAAATGTAAAAAAATTTTGTTTGATTGACTTACATTTGTGGGTATAGAATGTAAGACTATTGGTTCTCTAAATATGGTGCCTGGAGCAGTAGCACAGTAGCACATGGGATTTGTCAGAAATAAAAATGACTGGGCATCTGAGTCAGAAACACATGAGGGTGGGGACCCAGCAATCTGTGTTCAGCAAGCCCTGCTCTGATGTACACTAAAGGTTATGAACAGTAGATTAGAAAAACCTATAAATACCACCTGTAGAGCTGATACCTAAGAGGATAAAAGCAATCAGACATACGATACAGGAATGTTAATGGTGAAAGAGAAAATCCACTTATGGAGGTTCCTCCACAAAGCGGAATGATGTAGATGGTATTGATACAAGACTAGTCCAAACAAAAAGGCATTAAAATAAGAATTTTAGCCAGGCAAGGTGCCACAGCCTGTCATACCAGCACTTGGAGACTGAGGCAGGAGGACAGTAAATTTGAGGCCAGCCTGGGCTATACAGCAAGACTCTGTTGAATGAATGAATGAATGAATGAATGACAAATAAGAAAGAATCTTAAAACTACTGAGATATTTGTCTTTGAAAAGGTTTCAAAGCAAAAGGAAATTTTTAGGAAGAAAATGGCGCAAGACTCAGATTCTCATGAAAGAAAGCAAAGAAGAGGAAAATGAGAAATGGATAATATAAAGGTGGGAAGAACATAAAACACTGAGGAAAGAACTCTGAGATGTAAATTTAATTACAAGTACAAGAAGATGCTCTGAGAGTGAAGGAATCAAAGAAAATCAGTTCACAACTGAAGATGAAATCAAGAAAGGACAATTTCACATTCCTAAACATACGTTAAAACTTTGACTTAAGGCTTTCCCATCAAGGCTGAACATCATGAATGTGAACCTGTTTACAGATTCTTTCCAGATTGTTAATCCCAACCAATACAGAAGAACAATTACTTCTCTTTATGGACTGCCCTTCTATTTCAAAGCTTTCCCAGTTTGACATTATCCCATCTCTCTATACAATCTATATTTTTCTTTCCCAAATTTTCATAATAAAAATACTCTTACCTTTAAATCTACTGGACATTTTTCTAACTGCCATATATCTAGTCTTGCTGCTAGCAGTTACAGAAACTTGTCCCAGGACCTAGTATCTATGTGGCCAGTATCTGTAATGGCTCAATAAAACCTATTAATTCAGAGATGGTTCAGGCTCATAGGTTTTTGGTTTAACAATATCAAGAAAGTATTTTCATGACATTGGGCTTCACATATAAAATGTGTTTAATAAGATTAATGCAAACATAAATGAACTGTCATATTAGTGTAATAAGATTTTAGCTTAGGCAAGAAAAAGAAATACAAGGTATCCAAATTAGAATAAAGAAGTAAAAGTATTTCTCTTTCCAGCTGATATAATACTTTAAATATTCCACTAATAAATGAATTTAACAATATAGCTGCAGGGCATTAAACCCAATTCACAAAAAGTAGTTGTATGTCTATACAACTACAACAACAACAAACAAAAAAATACTTAGGAATAGGATTGCAAGTTTGAGTTCACCCTGGGCAATCTAGCCAGACCATATCTCAAAATAAAAATTTTAAAGGGTTGGGCATATAGTTCAGAGGGCCCTGGACTCCATTTCTAGAGGGGAGAGAGGGGGAGAAGGAGAGAGGGAGAGGGGAAGAGAAGGACTGGGAGAGAGGGCAAAAAGAGGAGAGGGTGGGGGGAGAAGGAGAGAGGGAGAGAGGGAGAGAGAGAGAGAAGAGGACTTTATTTTAAATTTTTGATAGAGTTTTCAAAAGCAGAATTTTATAATATTCACAGCATTTTAGTTCCTACACATTTATTCGGAAACAAATCTTTGGGAACCATAATTTTCCAGGAGCAGGAGGTGGGAAAGAAGGGTAGATGGAGAGATACTATTTGTCTTATGCTTTATTTTCTCTTCAACTCTGAATCTCTGTTAAGTTTAAACACTGGAAATAAGTGGGAATACAATCTTTCCAACTACCCAAAATGCTGATTAACTATTACTTATGAATCTCCTTAAATGGCACACAAGAAATATCTTGAAAGGGGAATGTCAAGGAGCTTTTCTCTTTCAGTTAAACACTTACTGCAAACTAGGGAGATCAAAAATAGATCAAGGATAAAGTGAAGTAGCAGCAGCAGTGGGTTTTGAGAAAATTACTAATCTTGCTAATTTACCTTTTCTTTTTTCTTGAGACAAGGTCTCCCCTATCCAGGCTGGCTTTGAACTCACTATCCTTTTGCCTCAGTTGCTGGAATAATAGCTTCCAAGTTTGTAAACACACCAAGTTTAATTTACCTTCTTTCAAAGTTTCATTGAGAATTTTATGGTTACAAAAGTAACTTGGAGAAAAAATGCTCAGCTCACATTTTTCAAAAGTTGGAAAAGAGCAATGCAAACTCCAAATCAAAAAGGAAATAAGAAAGATTAAAGCAGAAATAATTAAATTAGGGCAGGGATTTATTTAGCTCAGTGGTTTCTCCTCCTGCTGTGCAAGAGCAAGGACCCGAGTTCGATCCCCGGTACCAAAAAAAA